>QEPC01003500.1:64154-74508 GCA_003113815.1 Sphenodon punctatus | reverse complement strand
TCCTCCTGGGGCTCATTCGCCCGGGCCATTTTCCGTGTCTGGGGGGAGGGTAGGGGGGGAGTGGTTGAGTGGGTGCCGGTGGGGCCCCCTCTCGGGGCACCCCTGCCCCCCCTCCTGGTCCCCTGGGGTTGCCCCTCCCCCCCGAGGGGGGTGTCCTGTGCCCCCTGGTCCCCTCCCCTTGTTTCCCCTTACCCTTTTCCTGGGTGCCTCCTCCAGGCCCGTTCCGGCCGCTGGACCAGGGGCGTCACGACCCGGCTGCAGCTGTGGGTGTTGTGCCTGGGCCGCCTCCCTGGTCGGGTGCACCTGTGTGCCCCCCCTCCTCCTGTGCCCCCTCCACCTCCATCGCTGCCCCTGCCTCCACCTCCTCCGCCTCCTCCACCGCTTGTGTCATCTTCTCTGCCTCCGCTCTCTTCCGCCTCCCTCCTCGCTCCATCCTGCCACACTTGCTTGCTGCTGTTTTCACTTTAAATCTCCCTCCAGTGGTTGTGTTGTTGCTGGTTGCCCGGCAGCGATGCTGCATGCCTCATCCCCGGCTGGGGCTCGTTTTGTTTGGTTCCGCCCGGGGATTGGCATCCAGACGTTACTTTTCCTTGGTTCCTGGTGGGGGTCCGTTTGACCACGCTTCCTGGGATATTCCCCCGGCTAGCCCGGGAAGCGTGGTTGAAATTGACCCCATGTGGGTATTAGGCGTGATGAACATCTGGCGCGCGCCGAACAGACGTTCAGGGCTCTTTGGCCCCGCCGCGGGGTTGAGCGTGGTTCACTTTGGTTGAGCGTGATCTCGTAACATCTGAAAATACCCAATGTCACTATAATGATGGCTAAGTTTCTTCACCAGGTGTTTCAAATGAAACAGGCATTATTGAATGGATAGACTGCAGATTTGGGGTTGGACTCTTTGGTTTACCCCAGTGTTTAAACTTAATTTTTATAATTATTGTATAATCATATATTTTATTTGCCCTATTATGGATTACTTAATACGAAGTTTTATGTATAACATAGTTTATATTTCGTTAATTTGTGTTAAGTCGTGACTATTCTATTTTTATTTTTATTTTGTTAATAAGCCTATGTACATGATTGGTTCTTGTTATAGTGTCTTTACGATGGCAAATGCCCTGCTTCTAATGGAAGCATCACTCGCTGAGATTTTTCATTTCTGTTCTACTGCTGCAGTGCTGCCTCTCCCTCTACTGGGTGGTTGGGCAGTGGTGGATTTTGACTCTGGCATCATGAATGTGCCCAGTATAGTCTAAAAGTTCCACATTTCATGAAGTATGTTGACTAACTGGAAAGGATTCAGAAGAGAGCAATGAGTAGTTTCAGTATGCAAATGTGCACAACATGCAGAGTAGACCTTAAATCAAGACTTCAATCTGCTGTTCATGTAGGAAAAGTGTTAGTATTTTATTTTTTACTTTGGTTCAAGTTCCACTTCAGTTCATGCTATTTCCACTTTGTTTATTTCAATTCGACTTAGTTCATTTACTTCAACTTCTGTCAGATGCTGACTAGTCTGACTTTAACTTGTTCAATTATTTAAAAAAAATATATAATTGCAGAAAAGTGACTTTGATACAAACCAATCAAAATCTCTTGTTTTGTTGTATTTTGAATTAAACCAATCAAGCTTATATAAACTTGACGTTCCGAAATAAAACATGTTACATAATATATTGAATGCTGAATTATAGAATACTGGGCAATAAATAATGAATTATGGAATAAATGAAAACAATTAGGGGTGTGTGAACACTCAGGGATTCGGGGTTCGGCCCGTTTGGGGTTTGGCCCCCCGAAACCATTCAGGGTTTGGCTGTTCAACCCAAACCTGTTCGGGGGGGGGCTGAACACATTCAGGTGAGGGTGGGAGGCAGGGAAAACCCGGGTTCCCCTCCCTCCAGGCTGTGCGGGTGGAAGGGGTGCCGGAGCTCACCTCCACCTCCCACCCTGTGCAGCCTACATTTTTTTTTCTAAACCCCCACCCCAGGGATTTCCCTACCTGGTGGTACCTGGGCTCTGGCCCCAGGTCTCGTGGTGGCAGCGGTGGCAGGGCTGTCTCCGGTGGGACTGTGGAGCACTTCAAGTCGCTACTTCTGGGTCATGTGACTGGGTCAGGTGACCCAGAAGGCCTAGGAGAGGCCTGAAGCACTCCACGGCACCACCAGAGCCAGCCCCCCTACCGCCGCCGGACCCAGAGCCAGATCCCCGGCACCACCAGGTAGGGCAATCCCTGGGGTGGGGGATTTAAAAACTAATTGTAGACTGCGCAGGGTGGGGGGGAGGTGAGCTCCGGTACGCCTTCCACCCATGCAGCCTGGAGGGAGGGGAAACCGGGTTCCCCCCTTCCCCCCTGCCCCCTGGCCAAACGAGTTCTGACCCTGAACTTTGTTCAGCCAGTTCGGGTGGGGGCAGTTCAGGTTTGGGGTGTTCATGGATGGTATCACCCCCCCCGAGTTCAGGCCAAACCCCGAACCCCCAAAGTGCGTTCGCACATCCCTAAACAAAATGTCAGAAAAAGTAAACTCAGAATGCAATTTCCCACTCAGAATGCAATTGCATGCCCATTGACTTTGAAGGTGAGGAATTACCCTCATCATTTTGAATATTCACTTTTTTATTGACAAAATTAGTCACATTCAGACTTCAACACAAATATTCACATCAGCTCTACCTTTTTGCATGGGCAAGACAACCCCCTACCATTAATGTCAACAGGAGTTTTCCCATTGATCTTAATGGTGGACAACGAGGGTCTTATGGTGTGATCCTCATCCACTGAAGTCAATGGCAGTTTGCTTTTAACCGAAATGGGTCCAAAATTGCAGCCATAGAGATTTTCTTTCCATTCTTGCAGAAGTGATAGGGCTGTTTGAAAGAAATGTTATCCATGTTGTGTACCTGCCCAGCAGACACACCAAAGACATAATTGTACACCTCCATCGATCTGGTCCCTTTCTGAAGTATTACATATGCTTTTTCATTAAAAGCATGGCATTTTGTTCATTAACACCATGCCAGAAAATCTACAAACAAAGAAAAATGATGGACTCAAACTCCTTGAAAAGGAGAGGGAGCAGACCGAGTGCTGCAGTGTTGGCAGTGGTTAGTAACTGAGATGTCAGATGATGTAGATGAGGAAGTTTAATTTGAACTAGTGGGAGTGAAAGACTGAGTCACTTGGGGAAAGAGAGACAAAAGGAGAAAGAAAGCCTGAAGAAAACAGCTGTACCAAGCAGCGCTCGCAATGGCGGGGGGCAGAAGGATGAAGGATACACATGCCTCTCGGCATCATTGCCAAGCTGCCTGAAACAGATTCAAACATCGTTGCAATGGGTATTTTTCTCCCCTCCCCTTTGTCTCAAAAAGACAGCTGCAATGCAATCTGCTGTTTGTGTAGGGAAAGTGTTAGTTGAGAGCAGGACAGTGCACTCCTGGGAATTTGTGCTCTAAGAAGACACTAAAACAATGATCACAAAATAGCAATGGAGAACAAATGCGCACGGCATGTAGCAGACTGCCAAGAGTACCATGGTGAGGGAAAGGAGGAGACGGCTGTGCCACAAAGATGGGGATGAACTGGGTGAGGCATACCTCTCAAGTGTCCGGGAGTTTCTGGGAAGTCCCTGATTTCACACCTCTTTTGTTATTTTCCCTACCATCTGGGAAACGCTGCTGCAAAGTCCTGTATTAGGGAGGGCTGAGGGAGAGCAAATTGCAAGCCATCAGTGGGGATAACTGATGTTTTCAGAGGAACAGGGAGAAGGCCAGAGCCCCAGAGCAGGCATTTGGATGATACAAACTGGAGCTGCACTCACCCATGGGTCTGCCTGCCTTCAGACAGACTGACACGTGGGTGAAGGCAGTGTGCTGGCAACAAACATGCCTGGCCTGGAAAAGTCCCATCTTGGGAACACATGGACAGGCAGGCCAACCCTATGTTCTAGCCCCATGGTTTTCTCTGGTAACCATGGCAACAGGATGCAGTGGCAGCAGCCATTCTGGCCATTTGGTCACTGGCATCTGGGACTGTGTTTGGCCGGGGCTCACAGGCCCATTTAGATGAACAGCAACTCCATGTTTGCCTGTTGCTGTGGGTTTGGAAAATTCCTTTGGTGAGGCCTACTCTGTGATCTTCCAGATCACTGCAGAAGGGGCTACCCTCTGCTTTGCAGAGCTGGCAGTTGCTCTTCAACTGTACAGCTTAATCTAGGGGTTAAGTGGGCTGGTGTGGGCATTCTGATTACACCCGATGAGTTGGATTCTCCAGCCTGAAAGTTCCAAGTAGGTTTCTCCAGGTAGGCTCAAAGCATTCTCTCTCATGCTATAGAGGGACTCTCTATGGTCCTTTCCTTAATTACTCTTAGTTACTCTTCTCCTTGTAGTCTTTGATTTAAAAAAAAAATGAAAAAATGAAAAAAATAACCACCACCATACTCTGGGAGCATCAGTGTGTGACGCTATAATTTCTAGTTGTTTCTTTTGAAAAAAATATCAGCAGGTCAAGGCTGCCTGCCTTCAAACAGACTGACTGACACGTGGGTGAACCAAGCCTGCAGGCGACAAACATGCCTGCCCCGGAAAACCCCCATCTTGGGAACACATGTTCCCTTGTCAGGGGCTGAAATGGTGATTTCTTTAATATGTTTTTTTAAAAACAAAAAAAAATATTTCAGACCATGAGATGAACCATGAGATGTTGGTGATGCAACTGCAGGATCCGGCAAAATCGCCTTGTGATGGTTCCATTCTTACCTTGCAGATAGATCTCAGTGGGGGGTACTAGGGGACTGTACATCGTCTCCTGGGGGCCTCCCATCTGGGGTTCCACAGGGTTCCAATCTGTCCCCACACTTGTTCCCCTTTCTGTGGAGGACTGGATGTAGTTGAGCCTATTGAAGCTCAATCCTGACAAGACAGAGGTGATGCTGGTGAGGGGGGTTGATGATCTGAGAGAGGGGGTTGCCCCCATTATTGGGGGTGTCCACCCTTCATTAGTTCCATCTGTGCGGAGCCTAGGGGTGCTCCTGGATTTGCCGCTATGCCTGGATTCTCAGTTGTTGGCTGTGGCCAGGGGTGCCTTTAGCCAATTACATCTGGTGAGACGGTTCCATCCATACGTCTCAGACTGCGATCTTGCCTCTATCATCCATGCATTTGTCATCTCAAGGCTAGATTACTGCAATGCACTCTACGTGGGGCTGCCCATTGTGATGGTTTGGAAGCTGCTGCAGCTGGCGACGGAACGCTTGCTTCCTGGAATGGGCCACAGGGAGCACAGTCAAGTGGTGTCCTGACCATTTGCACGGGCTGCCTATTGTCTTTCAGGCCCAACTCAAGGTGCTGGTTCTGACCTTTAAAGCCCTACACAGTCTGGGCCCTGCTTACTTGAGGGATCGCCTCACCCCTTGGTCCATGGGAGGCCCTGCAGTTGTCCAGGAGCACCCTCCTGGAGGTCCCACATTATCAGCATGTCCGAACAGACAGGCATGTGTTCTCGGCAGCCGCACTGTCACTATGGAATGCCCTCCCAGTGGAGATCCAGATCAGCCCAGTTCTCCTTGCTTTCTGGTGAAACTGTAAACCATGACTCTTCCATCAAGCATTTGGTGGGGTGCGGGGGAATGGGTTAGGTGGGATTGGCTGGGAAATTGTTTTATGTGTAGATCGGGGCACAAGAGCTCTATGGGTGTATATATTTTTTATTTTTAAAATACATTAGATGTGTGCACCAGGGTCCCATGTTGTTATCATTTTCCATTTTCTTTATTTAAATCTGTTGTTTTCATTTTCATAAATATCAAAATTGTCGTTTTTGTTTTCGCTTTTGTTTTCGTTTTTCCATTGGTTTCAGTGTAAAACACATTTACGGCTGTAACCTTTTTCTATTTTGCTCTATTTGTCTGAAACCAGTAGTTTGTATACCTCCAATGGAAGGCATGACGTGTAACAAATTCAAAAATGATTGGATAAAGTAATCCAATTTTAGAAGCAGTGGAATTATTTTATTTTGCAAAAATCTTTATACATTCTTAGGTATAACTTCTTTGCCTCACATTTAATGTAGATGTAACTTGGCACATGTATACCCCTTCCCATATTTAATATCTATGCTAACTTTCAGAAGAAGTGGATAAAGGGTTCTGGTCATGTAAGCAATTAACTTATAAATGTATGTCTGACTGTAACATTTTTGTAGTCCAATCAGTGTACATGAAATTTGGCATGGCTGTATATCACACTTTCACAATCATCTTTGCCAAATATCAGAAAGGTATAATAAAGGGTCCACATTTTATATGCCTGCACACCATATGCAGAGAAGAAGCCTATGCCAGGGATTCTCTTACGTGTCACTGTGGTATAAGATCAGTTTGTGATGCTAATTTGCCAGCAGAAATGTTAACCAAATATCCTCATTATGTTCTGTGATAATCCCATAATCTCTCCCCCACTTGTTACTGGGAAGTCAGAAGTATCTGTTTAGGAAAGATCCAATAGAGATTCTCTTACGTCCTCTGTCACAGTGCTGCAAGATGTGATTGTGATGATAATTGGCCAGCCTGGATGTGTAAACTATGTATCCTGATTTCTGGGATGCTATCCCCAAAGTCCCAGTTATGTCCCTTCTATGCCCACCTGAGGGCTGCCCCCTATGCCCACCTCCAAGCCACTACCAATTGGTCTTGTAAAGCTAGAAGCATGCAGTAATTGGCCAGTGAATGTGTCTGTCAGTCTTTTGGGTTGCTCCATATCCTCCCTCCTAAAGCCTCCCTCCCCCTGCCATGCCAGGTGCCTGCCTCTGACTGGCACTTCATGTACTGCTATGTATCTGAATAACGGTCTTCAAGGGGACAACTTCAATTGCTTATAAAATTGAGTCCCTTTATCAAATTGCCCTGTAGTTTGGCAGAGATGACAGGGATGGTTAATGATACATTCCTGCCATATAACTTGTAAATAGGATGAAATATACAAATGTTACAGCTGGAAATGTATTTTCAAGTTAATGTCTTATACCATCAGGACCCTTTATCCAATCCTTCTGAAAATTGGCAGGTGTGTTAAACATGTGGAGGAACATAATATTCACAGGTTTCATGAAAAGTGGATGGAATTTAAAAAGGCCATGAATGTGTATGGAGCTTTTCTTAAAATCACAACATTCAGTTGCTTCTAAAATCAATTCCCTTTATCTAATCATTTTAAAGTATGGTACACATAATGCCCTCCATTGGGGGTACAATACCCCCAAGTTTCATCACAAGTGAATAAGAAACAAAAAAGGTATAGCGGGAAATACGTTTTTCAGTTTTTACCTCTTAATTTCAAAAACAAATGTTGTTTTCATTTCAATTTTATTTGTTGTTTACGTTATTGCAATAACGATAACGAAAACAACAATTTTCATTATCGTTATTGTAATAATGAAAACTGCGTTCACACCCCTAATATATTTAATGTTTATTGTATACATACTTTGCTAGCCACCCAGAGTTGTCCTTGACTAGAGGAATGGGATAATAATGTAGTAAATAAATAAATAAAATTATCAAACAATTTTAATCAAATACTATACTTTCATATCGTAAAAAATTCAGTTTACCAAAAATGAAATTTATTGTAACTCGAAATTAATTTCAAATATACATTTTAAAGGCTATGTCTACATTGACTTAGTTCCTTTCCCATTTATATCTATTTCAATTAGGTCATATTGATGACTCAACTGAAATTAAGTTGTAGAAAACAAGATGTGAATCTCTTTTACAGGATTTAGAATTGATATGTTAAACTTAATTTTAGTTGTCATCAATACAATGATTAATAAAATCATTAAACTAATGAACTACATAGTTCATTAGTTTCATTTATTTATTTTATTTATTTTATTTATCAATTTATACCCCACCCCTCCTGTTAAAACAGCTCGGGGTGACTAACAATTTTAAAAGAGTAAAAAAATACAATAATATAAATATAGAACAATCATAATGATATAAACAGTTTAAAACAGGGCTAGGACAAAATAAAAGAATAAATAAGGGTAGGGTGGCGCTAAAAGCCTAACCCACCCTCCCACCATCCCCAAAGGTCTGGGCGAACAGCCAGGTTTTACAAGCCCACCGGAATGTTAAAAGGCTGGGGGCCAGGCGAGCTTCCTCCGGGAGGGAGTTCCAAAGATGCGGCCCGGCCACTGAGAATGCCTTCTCCATTGTGCCCCCCCCGCTTAACACGGGGTACCGCCAAGAAGGCACCTGTGGCAGACCAAAGGAGCTGTTCTGGGGCACGGAGCACGAGGTGGTCCCTGAGGTACGAGGGGCCCAGACCATGAAGGGCCTTATACATCAATACCAATACCTTGAAGCTGGCTCGGCACGCTATTGGCAACCAGTGCAGAGTCTGGAACACAGGTGTTATGTGCTCCCGATGACCCATCCCCAACAGGAGCTGGACTGCCTCATTCTGCCCTAGCTGCAGTCTCCGAACCAGGAACAAGGGCAGCCCCACGCAGAGCGCATTGCCTCAAGGTGACAAAGGCATGGAAGATGCCAGCCCGCCCCTGCATCCATAGCCCTGGCTGGGAGCCCATCCCCCTGCACCAGCTAAGTCGACCTCCTGCTCCCTCCCCCACAGGTGAGCGAGGCCACGTCCCCCCCGGGAGACTCAGAAAGCTGTCAGCCCGCCCCTGCAGCCATAGCCCTGGATGGGAGCCCATCCCTCCGCACCAGCTGACCTCCTGCTCTCCCCCCCACAGGTGAGCAAGGCCACACACCCCCAGACACACAGGAAGCTTCCAGCCTGCCCCTGCGGGCAGCAGTCTTCGGGCGACAGCCCTCGGGCAGCGCCCGAAGGGCGACAACAAAAGGGCACTGGCTGTTTTGTGGACGTTGTGAGGCCGGGGCGAAGACAGCAAGAAGCTACCCCCTTGCCGACGCCCACACCATGCAGCCTCTTCCAACCATCACTGCCACCGCCGCTAGACATCGCACAATTGCTCCCATGCCACCCTCAGGCCAGGTTACCCACTCTGCTGCCTGGACTGGTGCCACCTAGGATGACTCCCCATATCTCCGTCGCCTCCTCACCCTCTATTTCCCCTCTCCTTCTCACCCTGCTCATGGCTCCCCTCCTTCTCCCTCTCCCTCCTCCAATGGACTTTCTCCAACCAACCTACCCCTTATAGTCACCCATGCTCATTCCCCCATCTCACCCTCATCCCCCTCTTGCCCATACCCTGTAAGCCCCCAATAACCCCCCACCTCCCCTCATCCAAACCTTGCACACCCAGACACTCCATAGCCCATTGTGGCTGGTGTGAGGCCTGTGTGAGACCCAAACTCAGCAAACCTGGCAGCTCCACTTCCCCCAATCTCATCTGCATCCCATGCCTTCCCCAAAACCAATTACCTTTCTCCTTCTCCCTCTGGAACTGCCACTCTGTCGTGACTAAAACCACCTTCATCCATGATTTCTTCCTCTCTTGCCCCTTTCAACTCCTTGCTCTTACAGAAACCTGGATCTCGCCTTCCAACTCTGTTACCCCACCCACTCTATGCTCAGGGGGCCTTTGTTCTCTCACCGACACCGTCCTGAAGGCCAAGGGGGTGGCATGGGTTTCCTCCTTGCCAATCCCTGTTAATTCCAAACCCTTTCCCCTCCTCCCTCCCTCTCCTTCCCTTCCTTTGAGGCCCATTCTGTGCATTTATACTCCCCCCTACACCTTCGTGTTGCTGTCATCTACCGCCCCCCAGATTCCCTCTCCTCTTTTCTCCCAGACTTTGAATCTTGGCTCACCTTCTTCCTCTCTGATGACACCCAAACTCTCATTGTTGGTGATTTCAACATTCACATTTACACACCTTCCATGCCCTCTATCTCCTGCTTTCTCTCCCTGACCTCCTCCTTTGATCTCCAACCCTAGACCGATTCCCCCAACCATTCCGACCGCCACTCCCTTGACCTCGTCTTCTCACGAAATTGCTCTCTTGCTGACCTCTCCTTTGATCCATGCCATAATTTGGATCACTTCCTCGCCTACTTCAGCCTCTCCCACCAACCCCCCTCCTCCTCCCCCTCTCTGCGCCCCTTCCACAATATGCAGGCCATTACCCCCATGGAGTTTTCCTCCTCTCTATCCCCCCACCTCCCCTCCATTTTCTCCTCCTCCTCCCCTGACTAGGGCTGTAGCGGAATATCGCAGCGGTAGCTATTTCCGGCGGAAACAGTGTTTCCGCAATTAGTGGAATGGCATGGCAGAGGCTTTCATTCCGCGGTTTCATTCTGCGGTTCCGCGGTTCCGCTTATTTAATTCCGCAACTTAGTGGAATCGTGGAAACATGACATTTTC
>QEPC01003500.1:32693-58790 GCA_003113815.1 Sphenodon punctatus | reverse complement strand
TGCCACCACCATCACCTCTGTCTTATCAGGGTTGGGCTTCAATCTGTTCTGCCACATCCACTCCGCCACAGACTCCAAACACTGGAATAGCAATGAGACAGCAGGGTCTGGGTCAGTTGAAAAAGAGAGGTACAGCTGAGTATCATCAGCGTATTGGTGACATCGCACCCCGAACCCTCTCACAACCTCCCCCAAGGGCTGCATGTATACATTAAATAATAATGGAGACAGAATGGAACCCTGCGGAATGCCACAGGACAAAGCACGGGGGCAAGATGTTTCAGCTTCCAACACCACCCGCTGGCTTCTCCCCAAGAGGAATGAGCAGAACCATTCAAGAACAGTTCCATCCAGACACCCCAGGTCACGCAGCCAGCTCAAAAGCAGCCCATGGTCCATGGTGTCAAAAGCGACCAAGAGATCTAGTAATGTCGAACATCCAGAGTCCATCTCCCGGCAGAGATCATCGACCAAGGCCCCCAACGCTGTATTAGTGCCGTAGCCAGGACAGAACCCAGATTGAAAAGGGTCCAGGAAACCAATGAGATCTAGATGCGCCTGGACCTGGATCGCCACCACCCGCTCAATAACCTTGCCTAAAAATGGAAGATTAGAGACAGGTCGGTAGCTGGTGAGTGTGTCCACATCCAATTATGGTTTCTTCAGCAGGGGCGTACCACAGCCTCCTTGAGGCTAGGCGACAACCTTCCCTGCCATAGGGATGCGTTAACCATTCTCACCAGCACCATCCCCAATGTCTCCCTGGAGGCTTTCACCAACCAGGACAGTCACAGATCAAGTTCACAACTGATGGCTCTCACAGACCCCAAGACATCCACCACATCGGCTGGCATCACTTCCTGAAACTCCCCTCACAAAGTTGGACCAGACGGGGCCTCCATCACCTTGCACTCTCCACCTACTGCCCCCAACCCAGCGTCAAAGTCACTTAATTAACTATATATGACTTTGCAGTAGTCAGCAATACAATGACTAATAAAATAATACAATGACTAATAAAATTATTAAACTAATAAGCTAGAGAGAGAGAATGAGAGAAAGTTTTATTTTAGTGGTTTAATGGTTTTATTGTCTATTTCATATGAATATGAAATCCCTACATGGCTTGAACCCCAGCTACCTGAGAGACTGCTTCACACTCTGGGTTCCTGGGTGGCCCCTGTGATTTTTGAGGAGCACCCTCCTGGTCGTCCAACTTATTGGCAGGATCGGCCCTTTAGGTGGGCATTCTTGGTGGCTGTTTCATTGCTATGGAATTTGCTCCTGGCAGAGATTGGCCTCAGCCCAGATATCCTTGCCTTTCAATGACAATGTAAAACATGATTCTTCCACCAGGAATTTGGGAGGGTGGGGTTGGTTAGGTGGGTTTTGTGTTTGGGGTGAATGTATTTCTTACGCAGCTTTGCATTTTAAGATGGTAATGTGTTGTTTTAATGTTCTTATTGTTTTATATGTGAATTGATTGTTAGCTTCCTTGAGTCGCCATTGGCAAGAGAGGCAGGATAGAAATATATTTAATAAATAAACAAAACCATTAAACCAATAAAACCATAAAACCCCATCCCATTAAATTTGGCTGGCTGAATAGGGTCTTACACTGTCCCCAGAAGACACTCAAACTAGGGCTTAGGATAGGGTATGGTAAAAATCTAAAAGATCCCCCACCCAAACATCTTTTCCAATACCTATTTAAAACTAGATATGCTATTGGCCTGGACAGCATCCTCAGGCAACAAGTTCCATAAGCAAATTGTAGAAAAGTGACAAAGTACTTCCTTTGGTTTGCTGGTTTAAATGTGCTTCCAGTTAGTTTCACAGAGTGTTCCCTAGTTCTAGTATTGTCTGAGAGGGTAAATAACCTCTCTCTGTGTACTTGTTCCTCAGGAACCACTCTTGATTTTGCAAACTTCTATTCTGTCCCCTCAGTTGTCTCTTCTCTAAGCCAAAGACCCCTGATCAAGCTTCTCTTCCCAGAGAAGCCATTCCCTACCCTTGGTTATTTTTGTTGCCCTTCTTTACACCTTTTCCAATACTCCAGGCATTTTTAACTTCACACAATACTCCAGCTTGAGTTTAAACTTTTTATTGTGGGTGCATGGTAATACCTCCTTTTCAAGAACCTGTGTGATTCTTTCCTATTGAATGTTGAATCATACACGATCACTGCAGGATTCACTAAATACAAACAATCCCTGACATATTTATCAAGATTCTTCTTGAAAACCTTCAATGAAAGGGATTCCCCATTTTCCCTAGACAACTTGTTCAATTGCCAAGTGTTCTCACAGTTAGGATTTCCCCCTTATATTGGTCCTCTTTCTCCCTGCAGTTGAAACCTATGGCCTCTTGGTCCTACCTTCAGTAGCAATGGACTATTCTCCAACTTCTTTCTGGAAACTATTATTATTATTATTATTATTATTATTAAACATTTATAAAGCGCCAGTAGTAACCTGGCGCTGTACAGAACATACAATCAGATGCGGTCCCTGCCTGTGGCTTACAATCTAAAAGACAAGGAGGGGGAGACAAGGAGAGGGGACAGCGGGAGAGACATGGGAGAAGACAAACAAACATTCAGGCGGATGCGAAGTCTCAGGTGCGTGTACTTGGCTTGGTTACAAGGTGGTCGGTAGCAGCAGTCAGCAGAGGAGGGCCGACAGTAAGAGCAAGGGGAAAGACTAGAGGGCATTGGGAAAGGCAGCATGGAAAAGGTGGGTCTTGAGGAGGGATTTGAAGGAGCGGAGGGAGGAGGCGAGGCGGACGTCGGCAGGGAGGGAGTTCCAGGCATGCGGGGCAGCGAGGGAGAAGGGACGAAGGCGGTTGGGCGAGCAGGAGAAGCGAGGGAGAGCGAGGGAGGGGACAGCGGAAGAGCGGAGAGCGCGCGCAGGAGCGCGTAGGGCGATTAGGTCCGAGAGGTAAGGGGGAGCTTGGTCATGGAGCGATTTGAACGTGAAAACCAGGAGTTTGAACAGGATACGTTCAGGAAGGGGGAGCCAGTGAAGGGAGAGGAGGAGAGGCGTCACATGGTCGAAGCGACGGGCAGAGTGAATGACCTTGGCGGCAGAGTTTTGGATCGCCACAAGGGGGGACAGGTGGGAGCGAGGGAGGCCAGCAAGGAGGAGGTTGCAGTAGTCGAGGCGAGAGATAACCATGGCATGAACAAGGATTTTGGCCGAGGAGACAGATAGAAAGGGGCGTATGCGGGCAATGTTGAGGAGAGCGAATCGGCAGGATTTGGCCACAGAGTCAATGTAAGGTTTAAAGGAGAGGTGCGTGTCAAAAATGAAGCCCAAGCTGCGGGCACGGAGAACAGGACGGATGGTGACCCCATCAATGCAGATGGTCAGGTCAGAGGGAGAGGAGGGGGATGGAGGAAAAATGAGGAGTTCAGTCTTGGCCATGTTCAGTTTGAGTTGGCGTCGGGACATCCAGGCGGAGATATCAGAGAGGCAGTCGACGAGGCGTGAGCGGATAGAGGAGGAGAGAGAGGGGGTAGAGAGATAGAGTTGGGTGTCATCAGCATAGAGATGGTATTGGAATCCGTGGGAGGCAATAATTTCGCCAAGGGACAGGGTGTAGATAGAGAAGAGGAGAGGGCCAAGGACAGAACCTTGGGGAACCCCAACCGAGAGGGGAAGGGAGGGGGAGGTCGACTCGGGGAGGGAGACATTAAAGGAGCGGTCAGAGAGGTAGGAGGAGAACCAGTCAAAGACAGAGCCACGGAAGCCCAAAGAGTAAAGCGAGTCCAAGAGGAGCGAGTGGTCGACAGTGTCAAAGGCAGCAGAGAGGTCAAGGAGGACAAGAACGGAGTAGTGGCGCTTCGATTTAGCGACAAGTAGATCATTGGTGATCTTGGCCAGGGCAGTTTCAGTAGAGTGGAGGGGGCGGAAGCCGGACTGGAGAGGGTCCAGGGAGGAGTTGGCAGAGAGGAGGTTCAGGCAGCGGGAGTAGACGACACGTTCCAGGAGCTTCGAAGCAAAGGGAAGGAGGGAGACTGGCCGGTAACTAGAGGGATCAAAAGGGTCCAGGGTAGGCTTTTTGAGAATGGGGGAGACAGTGGCATGTTTGAAGGCAGAGGGGAAGGAGCCTGTGGAAAGGGAGAGATTGACGACATGCAGAAGGGAGGGAGCGACAGTGGGAGCAATAGAGGTCAGGAGGCGGGAGGGGATCGGGTCAAGGGGGCAGGTGGAGGGGTTAGATGAGGAGAGAAGAGCGGAGATTTCCTGGAGAGAGGCAGGAGGGAAGGATGTGAGGAGGGAGGAGGGAGGGGGAGGGGGTGGGAGAGGAGCGGGGGGCGGAGGAGGGCGGGAGGCAATATCCCGATGGATCTTGTCAATCTTGGAGGTGTTTAGAATTTGGAAACAGTTATCAAGTCCCCATCACTATCTTCTTTTCTGTAGTCGAAGCAAACCCAATTCCTACAACTTTTCCTCATCCAGTCACTACCAAAACAAGTCTCCTTTAAAAAACTAAAACAATAAAGAAAAGAAAAAAGCAGAGCCTTAACTAGCCTATGGCCAATATGGTGGTGGCCACGGTGCATTTACATGGGGGGCACCAACCAACCATGCTCCAGGGCAGCTGAATCATCAGCTGTCTGTCTGTCACCTTGCAGATAGCTGCCCCAGACCTCCTTCACTGCTGCTTCTGCCAGTCTATACTAAGCAGGAGGGCTTATCCATCCAGTACTAATGCGGGGCTCTGCTTCCCACAGGAAAGCCCTGCACACACACTTTAGTACTGGCTAAGCTCTAAGGGAGTCTGAGGCAAGAATCCATGGTACGGCACACACAGTTGATGATTCAGATGCCCTGGAGCATGGTTGGTTGGTAAAGGCACTCGTGGCCATGACCAGATTGGCCATAGGCGAGCGACAACTCTGAAAAAAAGAGAGAGAGTTTTGGCAGTAACAAACTAAGGATAATTATAATTAGTATGCTTTTAGTGCATTGTAATCTATACTGTCAAAGCACTGCACAAACAATAACTAATTAATATTGGGTAAGCAAACAGATTTCCTGAGCTTACCAGGAAGATGATTATAAACGGTGAGAAGGAAATATTTTTAAACAACCAGGTGACTTTTTCTCACTCCTACAAATATGAGTTATACGACTTCTGGTACACCTGTACCTTCAATAGAGCAAGACAGATTTTCTAGTTATTTATTCCTAGAGTATTTCAACCTTTCGGTTTTTAACTACCTTTTTGAGGTCTCATGTGGAGAGAAAACATAGCCTTTTTAAACATGCGGTTACTTTTATTAGCATTAAATATTGAGATGCTTAATAATGAAAATAAAAACACTAGACTAGGGTTTTCATCAGAGTATTTTAGAGTATATTAGTATTCTGTCATCAGTTATTCAAGAAGCGTACTTAGAAGATCTCCATACTTTCATTATACTTCACAGCTAACTTTGAAGAATACAAGTGATATTTATACATCAGGTGAAACTTAAATGCAGTCACCTCTGAGTAGCTAGTTTATATCCCTAGGTAAATATTTTCCTAGCCAGAGGTGGTTGCACGTAAATGACACAATGTGATTTGTAAGATGTGTGTAATCTATATGCATATAATCAGAGGCTATTACGTTAAGAAAGGCAATAGTTCGCCTGGAATTTGGTCAAGATGGAGTTACTCTTATGAATATTGCTATATGTTCTTCAATAACCAAAGATGTTAGGAGAAGCTTGGTTTTGTCCTTCACCCAAAAGTCAGTCTTTTCAATTCAGTGGTATCAAAAACTAGGAGATGCTGGGCCCATTTTTCTACTCATTCACATGAGGTTACACTATTACACTGCTCATCCCATGGAGTACTATGAAATTACTCCTGTTTTACACAAAAGTAAGCAAAAGAAGGATCGGGCCCATAGTCTCAATAGGAATTAGTGCCACCTGTGGAATTACCAGGTTTCTGGCACTTCTTTATGAGACAGTCATCCAAGTACTGACCCGGTCAAATTTGTCTTGACTTAAAACATCTGATGG
Organism: Sphenodon punctatus; assembly: GCA_003113815.1. Taxonomy (NCBI): domain Eukaryota; kingdom Metazoa; phylum Chordata; class Lepidosauria; order Sphenodontia; family Sphenodontidae; genus Sphenodon; species Sphenodon punctatus. Next base: position 52,771 of record QEPC01003500.1, on the reverse strand, counting down.
AAAAGAGAGTTTGTGCTGGAGGGAGCTTGGATTGGGAAAGTTGTCGTGCATGATGCAGTTCCAGCACCTGCACCTCACATGTCTTTCCTGTGCATTGGCAAATACAGTTGAAGACCCTCGCCCCCATCCCTTCCATCTAGATCATAAAATTGCAGAGTCATAGAACTGGAAGGAACACTGAGGGTTATCTAATTCAGCCCTGCCATTAAGCAGGCTCTGCACCTGTATTCTTGCTGATAGAAGTCTTCTCAGCCTAGATTTAAAGGGCTCCAGTGATGGGTCCTCCAAAACATCCATTGGCAAATTACTCCACTGCCTAACTGTCCCAGCAGTTGGAAAATTGTTCCAAAATGTTTAGCCTAAATCTTTTCTCCATTAATTTAAACTCATTACCTCTTGTCCTATCCTCAGTGACCAGGCAACATTTTGCTTGCAGAAACCTTTTTGCTTACGATTGAAAACTTTAATTATGAGCCTTTTTAATAGCCTCTTTTGTAGGCTAAATGTTCCCAGAAATTTCAATCACTCCTCATAGACCTTTACATCCCATCCCCTTCGCCATCTTTGTTGCTTTCCTCTGAACCCCACACCATTTTGTCTGTAGCTTTGTTTTTAAAAATTGAGGTACTAATGGTAGGTGCCCATGTTAGGCACGGCAGGTGTCCATGATCACATTGACATGGTTTTCTCCAATCATCTCCTTTCAGGCCCTGATCTTGAACAGGTTGTTCACCCTGCCAGTATTTTGGTGGGAAGTATATATCATCAAGATAGTGAGACTAGGTCCTGTCCCCTCCAGCCCAGATGGTATCCAAAATGGGATTTCTTTCTGATTCAGACCTGGTTATTGTCATCCATGCTTTCATCACCTCAAAGCTGGATTACTGCAATGCGCTCTACATGGGGCGGCTGCCCTTGATGACTATTTGGAAGCTACAGCTAGTGCAGAATGCAGCAGCGCAGGTCAGATGAGTCACCAGGACCACATTACACCAATGCTCCAGAGCCTGCACTGACTACTGGGGATGGGAATTTTTGGATTCAGATAGAACCAAATCAAACCGAAAATGGACGATTCAGTCCTATCTAGAAATTCAAATCTTTTTCAGTTTCAGGTGATTTGGATCTTTTACATCGAATATTTGATTTGGATATTTAACATTGCAGTTTGTTCCCATTGACTTCAACAGGGAAAAATGCACGCAAAAAAATATTAATCCGAATCGAGATCTGAAATTGCTAAAGAACCAAAACTGAAAAATCCAAATCAAAAATTCTCCCTGAAGTCCCACCCCTATGCTACCTAGGGTTTTATGGGCTCAATTCAAGGTGCTGGTTTTGACCTGTAAAGCACTAAGGCCGTTTTTACAAGAGGCAGTCCCACTCATTCCCACCCAGAACTGCTCATTGGGCATGAGTGGGTGCTGCCCGTGTGCATGCCATGGTTAGTGAGTGTGGATGCGTGCCCACTCGTATGACCCATACATCGCCACGCATCTCCACTTACAGAGCAACTGGTGAAAATGGAAGTTGCTCTGTGAATGGGGATGCGGGGGGATTGGTGTGTGACCATGTGCACTGTCCCCCCTGCACTGTCCCCGCTGCCACGGTGCACACTGGTTCTCCCCGCCCCCCTGTACTGCAGCTCATATAAAAATGGCTTAAGTACCCTGGGCCCCATATTTCAGTTGCTGCCCCAATATTGTGAAACTCACTCCCCCTAGAGGTCTCTCTAAATCTTGGTTTGAGCATCTTTTGGAGATGGCGCAAAATCTTTCTTTTTAGTAAAACATTTGGTGGGCAGGCATAGGGATTAAGTGTAAGGTTGGGGAAGGTGGGGGTTGGAGTGGGTAGGGTTTTTTTCTGGAATTATGTTTTAATGTCTTTTAATTGTATTTTATTGTTTTTGTAACCTCCCTGAGCCTTCAGGAAGGGTAGCGTAAAAATGTTATAAATACATTTTTAAATTAAATTAATTAAATTATATAAAATCTGTGCTTGAGATTTGATTATGTTGGAGGTAGTATGTGAAACAGGGTTTGGAGCAACTGCTCCAAATTCCTGCAACTGATCCAATTGAGTGGGTAGCTGCTCCTGTCTACTTTGGTCATGAGGAGGGACACTGTATTTTGGTCATATAAAGAGTTTACAGTTCATGTCTTGAAAGGGCCCTTCTGGACCGCTGTGGTTCAGCTGCTCTGCTTTGGGAGAACTGTACTACAAGTCCTAGGTTCTAGACTGACTGCTGCTTACCCAAGCCCCGCTCTTACCCATTTCCATACAGACACACACTCCAAAAGAGGTAGGTGAGTACTTGTTTCCATTGCAGGTACAAGGTTGGATATTACTCACAGGTAATAAATTCACTACTCCTTTCAGGTCTAGTTTGGATGCATGGGTTTCGTAACTCTAGCTTGAGAATTAGCATGGGTGGCTTCTGTAGACATGTTTTGATATGGGTGTTCATTCTTCTCTTATTTTTTTTATTAATGATGATATTTATTAGTTCAATATCCCCCCCAGCACAAATAATTCCAAACTAGATGTCTCCTCTCTATTCATTTTCTTCAGCTTCTTTTCTCACCCTTTACTGATTTGTAACCAATTTTCTTCTTTCTAAATAGCCACCAGCTTTTGCGACTCAGCAATGTGCTGTCTTCCCAAGCAGTGATTAAAGGAACCTGTTTGTAGGCTCTCTTCTTTCAGCTTGTCTGTTTCAGTTTGTGCTTTGAGCAGTAGCCGTGGAGTGTGTATCTCTTGTTCCTTAAATTCTCCAGATTATGGGTGATCTCTGTATTAGTTTCTCCTCCAATTGCTTCTGCTTTACTATCCAAGAAAAATATTAGCTCGGCATCTGGTTCTGTCACTTCATGCACAAGCAAAAGTGATTTATCCCTCTAGTATTCTAGTTTCCCTTGAAAAAGATGTCTTATGGGGAAAGACAAAATGCATTAAAGTCAATGCACACCAACTTCCCAAGACTGATGCGTATTTCTAAAGTCCGGAAAAAACAAACTTACACGGGAGGAAGGGGCTTTACAGTTCCTCCCTGCTACCAGAAGTGAGCCAGGTGCCATTACAAACAGCAGGCACTGCAAACTAGAGCAGGCTTGAAGATGCAGACTTGTAAAAACTCCACATGGAGGTTTTTACAAGTCCGCATCTCTAAGCCTGCGCTAGCTCACAGCACCCGCTGTTGTCAGTGGCACCCAGCTCACTTCAGGTAGTGGGGAGGAATGTCTAACTCCCCCCCTCCCCCCCCTGGGATTTTGTTTCTCCTGGACTTTAAAAATGTGGGAGAAACAAGCCTTGTGTAAAAACGCCTTGAGTCCTTAACTGTGTGCAACATGAATGAGGGTTCAGTCCCTAGTTGCTGGCCTGCTGTGGGACTTTGTACAAGCCACCCATCACATTTCTTTGCCTTGTTTTCTCCTTCCACCATCTGCTGTCATGTCTGGGCCCAAACTATGTTATGCGTGCACTGTGTACAAGAGGTATGAATAACGTGTTACGCACATGATACACAAACCTTGCAGACCACATGAACAGCGTGCACACATACTAACATACTCATGCTCTTCATGAGGTGCACAAGAACTGTGTAGCATGTGCCGAATACTTTTGTGTGATCCCCTTCTGCATAGTGCATACGCAACTAGTTAATGGTACCTTCTGCCTTTAAAGTAGGTGCTTAGCCCATGCTGAAACATGGTTATCATTTTGAGGGGAAAAAAAGAGATTTTATATTTGGAAAGACAACTCATGCACTCATTCCCATGAATGAATGTTCAAATTTGTCTTCACTGTTATGATATTTATATGTTTTTTAAACCACATATTTATTTATTGCTTCAGTCTTTCAATCACTTTGATATTTCAGTATTCCATTCACTTTAGCAGTTCTACTTGGTGGTGGTGAAATATGCTTGGAATGCGATTGTGAATGCAAATTTGCTGCATTCACACCAATCATATTCCTGTCACACTCCAAAAATTGAAAACAAATCCACCAAAATAGGACTGCCAAAGTGAAAACCCCACCAAAAACACAATGTAATTAGTACTGAAATACCAAGGTGACCAAAATTTCCCAGCTTGGAGGTAACAAAATCCAGATTGGTAGCTGTGTATGAAGCTCAGAGCTAATAGGACTTCATAATCATTTCCATAAAACAGATTTGAATAGACTGCCATTTGCTTTGGAAACTGCTTCAGTTCTAGTTCTGGTCTCAGTTACAAGGATGGACAGAGTTGTAATTGAAACAGGTGGGGCCCAATGATCCCAGAACAGCACGCTCCCTGGTGTAGATGTGGTAGCATCAAATGCCACTAGAGGGGGTGGATCCCACCTTCTGCACCAGGACCCACTCCAACCAAACTGAGCCTTACACACTAGTATTTTAATATAAATGAATGAATGAATGAATGAATGAATGAATGGTTTATTGTTCAACCAGTTTGGTTATAACAAAATAAACAAAATAACACAATTAAAACAAATCAAATGTAAAACAATAAGTTAAAATTAAGACCGACCAAATTATTAAAACAATAATAAAGGGAATGCTTAGCAACTATAAGATACCTGGTACAATAGATACAAACAGACAAACTTAAATCATGTTCCCATTACTTAAGACAATTATTTAAACAAGACAAAATAGTACCAGATAACCTCCAAGAGCAATTGCCATAAAGCTTTTATGATGAACCTCCCAATACAGCCTTTTTGATGTTCCTTCTGCAAATCATAAATGCATGTGTCATGTTAGCCATCCCTTTTAAGTGCTTTTCCCCTGGATTAGCAAACAAGTATAAAATTGTGCACCATTGCAATAGTGGATTTAGATACTTAATTCTAGGGGCTATAAGCAGGGGGCATCTAAATAGATAGTGGGGCAGGTCCTCAGGTACATTTACTCTATACGTGCATAACCTTAATTCATACGGAATTTTAGCATATCTACCCTCAAGAACTAATGAGGGCATCATTTGAAACCATATCAGTGTCATAGCTTTCCTCAATTGGGAATTAGAAATTACTTTTAGATAGCATTCCAGGAAATGTTGGTCTTTCAGAAGACTATACCAAGGAGCTACCTTGTTCTGTCTAGTAGCCACCAGGTCTTTATGCCTGTACAAATCATCCAGGCGTTGATTACTCATTTTACATGTCTGTTCAATAGAAAAGGCGTCTAAGAAGGGAAGTGATAATTCCATTTCCTTTGTAAGGACCTTTAATTGAACCAACCATTCAAAATTGAAATCTGATGTCTCCATTTCCGACTGGCACAATCTCAGGAGTCTATCCATAGGCATTTGAGCCAGGCACTTCCAATAAAGCAGCAGTCTGACTTTTGCCTGTGGTTCAATATGAAGTACTCCTGTTTTGGTTTGTAAAAAAGGCACTGGGGTTCCAAGCAGAGCTTCCAGAATGCTCCTTAGAAACTTATTCTGCACTGATTCCAGTCCAATATCCACCTCATACCCTCAAATTTCTGTGCCATAAAGTGCTTGGGGTAGGATCTTTAATTTCAATAAGGTCAACATTGGCCAAACACTCTCCCTCTGTGTAATCTCCAAAATCTAAGTATACCTGCAGAGGTACTTGCCAGTTTTAATTTCAAGGCATCAATGTCTGTAACCAACTACCACTAGAACTAAATAGCAAACCCAAGTATCTGTATGGTTTAACCTGTTCTAAGGAGTGGCCACTAATAAACCACTGTTTACTTTCCAAGTGTTTACTAAACAGCATAAATTTAGATTTGGTATAATTAATCTGTAATTTATTGATCGTACAATAATTCCCCAAAACAGTAAGAGACCTGCGCAACCCTACTTCGGATGTAGATATTTTAAGATCATATCATCTGCATAAATTAATATAGACAACTGTCTTTGCTTAATACTGGCTGGATGAAACTCATTTCCCTGAAGTGCTGGAATGCTATCATTTATTTAAAAAAATAGATAAAAATGGAGCCAGCACACATCCCTGCTTAAACCCTCTTGTAGTTGGGATGGAATCAGTTTAGGCCCCTGCAGTGGATATCCTCACTCTTACACTCGTGTTGTTAAAGAGCCTCTGTACAAAAAAAGCCAGTTGTTTATCTACATTAGTTTTTCCCAACTTACTCCACAAAAGATCTCTATCCACCATGTCGAACGCAGCCTTCAAATCAATGAAGCCTGTATACAACTTTCCCTTCTTAGCTTGTACATATTTGTTAATCAAAAAAGCCTGCATGAAGCAATGGTCACACGTGGAATAACCTGAATGGAAACCTGCCTGTTCTTCATGGAATAGATGCTTTTCAGAGGCCCATTCCTCCAGTCTTCTTAAAAGGAGTTTGGCATAACATCTTCACTATTATGCTAATCAATCTAATAGGCCTGTAATTTGCGAGAGAGCTTCTATCGCACTTTTTGTGAATAGGGATAATTATACTAGAGTTCCAATTTGCTGGTATACGTCCATAGTAACTAATACAGTTAAAGAGCTGGAATAACATCAGGACCCACCAGTCCGTATATTCCTTTAATAGCTCGCCAAGGATCCTGTCGTCACCTGGAGTCTTCCCCGACGGGAGCTGGATGATAAGATCTCTAATATCATCCCTAGTAATCGGATCCCAGCCAGGAGATTTAGAAAAATCAAAGTGTCCCAGTTCAGTGGCCGTAGATTTCACTAGTGTCATACTCTCATCGTAACCAAGCCAAGTACGTGCACTTGAGACCTGGCATCTTCATGAATGTTAGACCCCTTGTCTCTCCCTCTGTTCCCCTTCCTAAGTCTCTCCCCCAGCTCCTGTCTCTCCGATTGTAAGCCCTAGNCCTAAGTCTCTCCCCCAGCTCCTGTCTCTCAGATTGTAAGCCCTAGGGGCAGGGACCATGTTTATTTTATTACTTTGTAAAGTGCGTACACTGCTGGTGCTATATAAATGTTTGTTAATAATAATAATAATAATAATAATAAAAAATTGAGGAAAAATGAATCTGCCAGTCTAGCCCTGAAATGCCAGAGTCCAACCTACAATACTCCTCACATGAACCCTTCCTGGTCACAGATCAGAACAGGGCACTATCTTTTTTCCTAGCAACATTTTCCAGAATTAACCATTGGGATCACTGGTAATCCACTTTCTTTTGCCTTAATAAAGCTCTATATCGATGTTTGCACTGAATCAGGTTTGTGACTGTTTGATGGGAGTTTAATTTTTTTGCTTGTTTACAAGCCTTATTCAGTGTTACCTTCATCTTTTTACATTCTTTGTCATATCAGGTAAATTCCTGGAGGCAACTTCTTCTCAGTGCCTTCAATGGTATGGTCTCATTAGTATATTGGGCCATCACTTGATACTAAGTCAGTATGTCTGTCTCCATACAAATAAATAAGAAGTCATTGATGCATTAAATAATTAATGCATTGATGCATTAAATTTAAGCATTAAAAAACAACACCACAATACTTGACTCTTGCCTAGGTCATTCAAGGAGGAGCTGTGCTAGGTCCAGTTTAAACTGAACCACTTTGAATCTAAACATAAACTCATACCAGGGTTCCACCAGGATTTTCCCAATGAGCACAGAGAGGGGCATGCCTCATATACTCTGAAAATTGCCCTAAGTGCTGTAAAACTGCCATAAAACTGTTGTGAAATTCACGGAAAGCAACACAAATATATCCTAAAAAGGAACAAAGGTGACAACAACAACAAAAAAGTTCCTGGAAGCAAGAAGAGTGATGAAAAGTCCTGGAAAATGACAAAATTGATGTAAATCACTTACAATTATGTAAAAAATACATCTCACTGTCCAGCTTTCATCCAGGTTATGGTACCAAGACTATGCTTTTGGCTTTGGACAATGACCTCCACCGTAAATTGGATCAGGGCCACCTCGACCTTGCTGATTCTGTTAGATCTGTTGGATGCATTTTATACTGTTGACCATGAGATGTTGTTGACTTCCCTGCAGAACCAGACCAGGGTGGGTGGGACTATTCTTGAATGGTTCCACTCATTCCTGGCTGAAATAACTCAGCAAGTGGTGCTCAGGGATTTTTGTCATCTCCCCAGGACCTCACATGTGGAGTCCTGCAGGGTTCCATTCTGTCCCCTCTCCTGTTCAACGTGTATATGCAGCCATTGAGTGAGGTTGTGAGAAGGTTTGATGTTCAGTGTCATCAATAGCACACTGAATTTTCAAATAATTAAAAAAATGATAATCATATAGCCATTAGGGATGTGCGAACAGAACCGAGTTCAGAAATTCAGTTCAATTAAAAAATCAAGTTCGGCTCGAAAGTTCGGTTTGGTCGACTGAACTATTTGAGTTTGGTTGAATTCCAAACTTCCGAACCGAGTTCATACATTCAAAACTGGGGGTTTTGGCCTTCCGAACTGGTTCAAATTCAACCAAACAGTTCGGTCGAATTCATGTTCGATTCAAAAGTTTGGTTCGGTCGACCGAACTATTTGAGTTCGGTCCAAACTCTGAACTTCCAAATTGCGTTCGCATATCCCTAATAGCCATTGCATTGTATATTTTGGTTTATTTATTCAAGTTTGGTAATAGAGTTGCACAAGTCTCTATAGTTAAGGCAGCTTGCACTGTGTTAAAAATCACAAATAAAAAATCACTACTCATTATACAATCAAAATGATTTATTCAATCACTGTTAAATTATGTGGAGAGGGCTGCTTGGGTAAGGGGTAGAATCCATCCAAATTTCAGACAGATAAGATGAGAAATGGCTGGATTATACAAGTTTGAAAATTGGAGGCAGAACTGTTTGTAGTGGTTTGGTTTTTGCAACTGGTTTCTCTTGATGCAGAAAAGTGTGTTTATAGTTATTTCTTTGTAAGGAAGGATAGAGATCTCAAAAAATTAAAGCTTGCATTGCAATGATTTCCTGAGTTTGGCTTTTTGGTGGGGAGGTTATCTTTAATAGTAGTAGTACTACTGAACAGTATGTAGTTGCTGACCATGTTGCAATATGTCCCCTGCATAATTCCAGCTCTTTCCCCTGTCATATATGCTTGTTCAGTAGCAGAAAATTACTAATTTCTCATGCATAAAGTTTAGGCAGATGAATGCCAATGTCCTGTGGAAAATCTAATAGGTTAGAGCAGGGTGGGCTGGGATCCAGGACTCCTGGTTTCTCTGGAAGAGAAGTGGGATCTAGCAAGTTCAATCAAGGGGAGCTGGGAGATGATAGTATTATAGAAGGCGGGATTTACTGTATTTCCATTTCCAAAAACAGGGAAATTCTAGAATAAAAAAACCTTTGGTTTAAGAGGTTAAGACTAACAAATTCACTTGTGTGCCAAAAAGTATGGAAATTGTAAGTTAAGGGTTTCTCCTTAACTTGCACACCATATAAGCAGTCAAGATGTTGGACAGTCTCACATATTGTGCTCACTTATAACTTAGGCTCCATGCACCCACATGTTGCCTTGATCCTTCAGCCCCAACCCACTTCATCTACAGGCTGGGGGCAACACTGAAGCTGGGGACTCGAGTGGTCAGAGGGCAGCTTTCTGCTCCCTGACTCTCTCTTTTCACTATATGCTTTCATTTGGGCTGGGGAAAACAGGACTGCTGTGTATTTCTGCGATTGTATATGGGGGGAATAAGACTGATGGATACCAGATGTGTACAGGGAGATGAGACTGGTGGCAGCCAAGCAATGAAGGATGTTTCTGTATCATGTGGGGACAGCCAAGTACTGTGGGAGTGTTTATAAGAGACAAGGCTGAGAAATGGGTGATGTGTATGCACGGACAAGGCTGGGAGCAGCAAGAGGTGAGAGGAAGTATATGAACTGGAAATAGGCAGACAGATGCTGGTGGGGTATATTGGGGGACAAGCCTGAATGGTGAGTTATGTTTATCCACAGACAAAGCTGGGGGGCAGCCATGGGTGGAAAAGGTGCTGGGGGAAATATATGGGGGACAAAGTCTGAGAGATGGGTGATGTTTGTTCACCAATAATTCCAAACAAGGTTTGGGGTAGGTATGGGCAAACAGAACAGAGTTCGGAAATTCAGTTCGGTTCAGTTCGGTTTGAAATTTGAGTTTGGAAATTTGGTTCAGTTCGGTTTGAAATTCAAGTTTGGCTCAGAAGTTCGGTTCAGTTGACTGAACAGACCAAGTTCGGTCCGAACTCTGAACTTCCAAACTGCGTTCGCACATCCCTAGTTTGGGGGCAGCCAAGGGTCAGAATGAAGTGTATATATGTTTTCCGTATATGTTTTCAGTTACAATAGGGACAATGGAGCATCCAAATACTGGAGGGTGTATATGGGAGAAACAAGGTTGATAGATATGGGAAAGGTAGCTTGATCCCCTTACAAAGGCTTGTACCTGAGAGGAAGGGAAATGATAACTACTCATCTGTCAGGTGACAGTTAAATCCCTTTTCAATATAGTATTGTACTCCAGTGCACGATATACTAGGGCAATTGCCTGTGTAGTAAGGTTATTACTGCCCAGTAGGGATGGGTAAACAGATCGCGGTTCAGGTTCAGCTGTTCGGTTCGGTTGCATTCGGTTCAGGCGTTCAGGTTGTTCGCCAAGTTTGGGTTCAGCCGTTCGGTTCAGTTCAGTTCAGCCATTTGGGGAAAGTATCCCAAGAGCCCGTAATCATGCCGGAAAACAGAAATTCAAGTGCATGAGGAGCTGTGTGTCGAGAGAGTGTTTGTTCGGCTGTGTGGCTGTTTGTTTTGTGTTTTTGGCTGTTTGTGTGTTTGGCTGTTTGGGTTGGGTTTGGCTGTGTTGTTTGGCTGGTTGGTGAGTGTTGGTGTGTGGTGGGAGACTGTGTGTGTTTTGACTGCGTGATTTTTTTAAAAAAAAATTTAAAAATGAAGAAGACTGCAGTGCTGATTCCCCAGCTGGGGGCCAACTTGCTGCTTGAGGAGGAGGAGGAGAAGGAGGTCGCTGGTCCTAGATCTCCGGTGGTGGTGCCCAGCTCCCTGGATGAGGAGCAAGTGACGGGCTCAGGAGATGCTGCCAAGTTTGTAAACTTTTTTTTACTTTGAAGACAAGAAAGGCTCTATTCATTAGAGCGAGCTCACTGGCATGTGGGTGGGTGTGTGGGTGGTGGGCATCAGTCAGGCACAAATAGTGGGCATCAGCGGGTGGCAACGGATGTCTGCCACAGAGAGAGAGGGTACTGTAGTGTGAGGGACTCTGGCACGAGCAGCATCCCCACCCAAACATGTGCCAGGCTAGCAAGGGTATACACTCTCCAGTTGCCACCCCATTACCTACACAAGCCCAAATAAGGGCAGGGTCTTTCCAGCCACGATCACATCTCCCATTGTCATCCCTAGCACCCCAAGGGTGGACACGGTGGGAGGGGGGACACTATAGGGGGCATGGCACAACTGGGGTGGAGGGAGAGGGGTCGGATGCATATGTACACGCAGGTCCTCAAGCAGCGCTGGAGGAGCCTCGCTGCTTGAGGGCCCCGAAGGCTTGTTCCACCACGGTCCTGCTGGAGCACAGTTGGGTATTGTATAGCACCTCCACAGGGGTGCGTGCGACCAGGTAGACCTTCAGTAACCACCAGGTGAGGGGGTAGGCAGGGTCGCCCAGGATACAGGAGGGCATTGGTATCCCCTCGATCCAGGTCATCCCCATGTCAGCGAAATCCCCCCGGAACATCTGGGCATAGAAGGGGGAGATGGTCATGATCCGGGCGTCGTGACTGCGGCCGGAGTTGCCCGTGAAGCTGTCTATGAACCGGCCCCGGTGATCCACAACCGCCTGCAGCTTCAGGGAGTGATACCCATGCCTGTTCACATACTCTGCAGTCTCCCCAGCGGAGGGGCGGAGGATCTCTATGTGGGTGCTGTCCATGGCTCCCATGCAGTTGGGGAAGCCTCCGGCCGCGAATCCTGCCATCACGGCCCCCTGGTCCACCAGCAGGATCGTTCTGTCCAGGAGAACGCCCTCCATGGCCTCGCACACATCCTGGAGGATACAGGCAACGGTGCTCAGGCCTACCCCGAAGTGCTGGGAGATGGACCAGAAGAAGTTGGGCGTTGCTACGGTCCAGACCCCTATTGCCACCCACTGGACCATGGGGATGGGGGTCCTCATGGGGGTGTGCTGTCGTTCCAGCCAGGGCGTAAGGAGCTCCGCTAGCTGGAACAGGGTGAGCTTGTCCATCCTAAAGTGGGCCCTCCAGGCTGCCTTGTCCCACTGGGCCAGCGCCCTGGCCCACCAACCCTGTTCCCGCTCAGCGACCCATATCCACCTGTTGATGGGCATAGCGAGCAGGGCTGCCAGATGCATGGTCTCCCTCCCCCACCGGAGGCACCCAGCCGCCTCGCGCAGCACCGCGGGCCGGGTTTGGCCCCGGCTCACAGCTTGCCAGTCTGCCTCGGAGAGTCTCTGCACCCAGAGTGGGGCGAGGGCTCTCCTGTAGCCATGGTGGGCCTTGCGGGCCCATGCAGCCCTCCAGGCCAGGGTAACCCGCAGGCGGGTGCCCAGCTGCAGCTCTGCGGTAAGGAGGCGCAGCTGCTTGGTGTAGTCGTGGTACCACTTGGCTGCGAGTGTGAGCCCAGCTCCAACAGCTTCCAGTTCTCTGACAGTTTCCCAGGGCTTCTCCCAAGCTCAAGTCCCTTGGATTCTCTGAGTCCAGACTCACCATCCAGTCCCTTCAGTACCTTGGAGAGCATAGAATGGCTTGATTTCTCAACCCAAGTCCAAGGTTGCAGGCTTCTCCCAGCAGGGCATCAGTAATGGACAGCTCCCTTGCTGAATGCAGGAGATCTCCTGCAGGAGATGTTGCCTGTTCATCTCCCAGGCAGAGAATGGCTCTCTGGCTTGCAGCCTCTTGCCAGGTCTCCAGACTGCCTGCCCTTAAAGAGCCAGTGCCCTGCCCCTATCCCCTTTATTCACCCGGCAGTTGCTGTGCTCTTAAAGGGGAATCAGCCTAGTAGGCTGCTCCTTGCCACAGTGTTTTTCTGGACTGAATTTGACCGGTAAATATTTTTACCTTCACCTGTTTCAAATATGAGGTCCTGAGGAGAGTTTGTTTCAGTATCACCTCCCAAAATGAGAAACACCAATAGCTTACAACTGAAAATATCTGTGGAAACAATAGTGTATTGAGAAATAAAGTGATTGTGCTTGCTGCTTTGAGAGTCAGCTTCAGCCACAGTGCTTAGACTTTAGTTAGGGATATCACAAAATGAGAGGAAAAAATTGAATTTTAGAGCTTATGAGAAGGTGCTAAACTCCTTATATAGAGGTCTCATCCTCAGCCTGCTCCTCAGTGGGGACTCTGATTCATCAGTGAAAGGGGCTTTCCCAAGTACTTTCTATCCTGATCTTCTACTTAGTGTTAGTGGGCACATTGTCACAAAGGAAAAGGGTTTTTCTTATGCTGAATCTCTGACTTTCATAACAATGATCACCTCCTTTTGCCTAACAAACCTTTTCAAGGGAGCCATCAGACAGGTAACAAAGAGAATGATAAGAAGAGAAATGATGGAGGATTTTTTTTTAGCATGAAGAGCTAACACTAGATGAATGGAAGGTTGCTCTGTTCTAAGTTTCCCTCAACTTTTCCCTGATAGGTTTTTCTGTGTTTCGTTGATTCCTGTCTTTGCATTTAGGATTTGAGACAGTCTATATTGTTCAAGAGAGAGACTATTATTAAAATCCTCCATTAAAATCAGGAGGAGTTTTGGCCAATAACTTCATTGGTCAGAGGGTTGAGCCCTTGGTGTCAGTATTCTTTGGATCAAGGATCAAGCTTGAAGCATTCTGAGCCTGGTTCATCAAAGCACATACAGACATGCTGGCGTACTCCCACAACATGCTGACAGCAGTGATAGTATAAGGAGCTCGGATGGTACTGCCTTCCCCTGTAGGTTGGATGTTAAGTGAAAGGATTCACAATCCCACTACCACTGCAAGCAAACTCTGGGTATTTTCAGATGTTACGAGATCACAGTGAACCACGGTGAATACCCACCTGTGGTCACTGTGCCTCGAATGTCTGTTTCGCAGCCGCCAGATGTTCGCCACGGTCAATCTGCACAAGGGGTCAATTTGAACCATGCTTCCCGGGCTAGCCGGGGGAATGTTCTGGGAAGCGTGGTCAAATGGACCCCCGGCAGGGACCAAAAAAAAGTAATGTCTGGCCAATCGCCACGGCCCGGGATCACCGGCGGGATGCCGGGCCATGGCGCATTAGGCCGGACGCGGTGGCCGCATTGGCCCTGCCACCCGCCCGTCTCCTCGGAGGGCGGGCGGCAGGGTGCGTGGAGGGGGCGGGGCCATGAGGCCGCACGCTGCGCCGCACGGCCCCGCCCCCTCCCGGATTCCCCGCCGGGATCCCCCCGGCACGTCTGATATGGTGTGATGGGGTGACCCCGGCGGCTGTCTCTTATACACATCTAGATGTGTATAAGAGACATCTGATATGGTGTGATGGGGTGACCCCGGCGGGGAACGAATGGGTTGATTTCGGTACGGGGCCAACGGGCCCCGTAACATCTGAAATCACCCTCTGTCTCACAATGCCCACCCCACACTTTGATCTCTGGGAATGAGTTCTTCACTTCAAGCAATTAAGTAGACTCATTGGGGACAGTCCCATGGAGTGCCATGTGGTGCATGCACAAACTATATGCATCCCCAGCATGGGGCCTATGGCATCCACGCAAACCACGTGGCTGCACATGAGTGTGCACAGCTGCATATGTGGTAGATGGGATCGGCCCCGTTGACACCAAAGAAGCCTCCCCATTGGATTGAATATGGTTGCTGGACAATTCTGCACATGCGCACTCTTTTTCAAAATAGCGCTGGCAGTGTTGCTGCCATTTTGGAAACTCTGTCAGCCATTGATTGGTTAACCCATGTCATGTGATGTATTGAAGTAATGAACAGTTGAAGGTATGGAATATCCAAGTAACATGGAAGTGATTAACTGTAGAGCAAATAAGTGACGGAAGTGGTGAATAGGCCCGCATTTATCATAATGCATCAACTCTGGGACCGAAGGACTCCCATGCTGCAGTATGTGTTCTCCAGACCTGGTTCTGTCCTTGGTGCTTCTGCCACAATAGATCCTTCCCAAAGTGATGCCGGTAAGGCAAGAGCAAAGTGTGGCAAGAATGAGAACAGCATATGGAATTAAAAAGAGGAAGCCAAAGGGTGGAGAAGAAGTGCATGGCAGGCTAGGACCGCCAGCCATTCTTGCAAGACCAGGCCAGTGGAAAGGTGCGAGCATGCACAGATCAGCTGCCCTTTTTCAAAATGGCATTGATGCCACCTCAATTTTGGAAAAGATTTCGTAAATCTTGTAAGACCTGGCTGTTCTGCCAGACTTTTTGTGAGGGAAATGGGTAGTGAATGGGGGCGGGGGATGTTTTATATTTTTGGGGTGGGGGTTGTAGGGTTTTAGTCTGGCCCTATGTGTATATTTTAATGAATTTTAATTATTTCTATTCTATATTGTTTTATTATTCTGTATTTCTACCTGTTGTACACCGCCTCGAGCTGCCGTGTGGCAGGAGTGGGCGGGTTAGAAATATTGAAATAATTAAAATGTAAAGAAAGGTCAGGTGGCCATTTTGCACATGCACAGTGATTTTTTAAATTTCATTTAAATTTATTTATTTATTTAAATGAAAACTAATACAAAAACAAAAGGGGTGCCTTCTGCAAACCCCTAAATGGGACTGCTCCACAGTAAGTGGTTTGTGGATCGTGGCCTTTGTTGGGACTATCCTGTAGTAAATATTTTGTGGCTCATGATCAATGTGTTTGGATTCAGGCTGAAGCGACAACTCCTTTTTCCTCTCTGCTATTTCTTTCTGCCATTTCAGAATTGCCTGCGACTTTCCACAGCTTTTCCGCTGGCATTCTCAAAATTCTGCCAGCATTCCGCTAATTCAGAAACTGTGGGAACAATCTTGGAAACTGTTGGAACGAACATTGTTCCGCTACTTTGCAGTGCCGATGGAAATTGTGGAAGACTGAAACTGTCGGAACAAACATTGTTCTGCTATTTTTGCAGTCGGTTGAAGTAGTGAATGAATGAATGAATGAATTTTTTATTAACGTCCGAAGCCAAATAAACACAATCACATACAAAACACGAGTTTTCAAGCATCTAACAAATAGTAAAACAAAAGACATCTTAAATTTACCCAATTTAAAATATTTCTGTACTTCACTATTTGCCTACCTTTTCAATTACTTAATGACAAGAAGCAATATCTATATTCCTTTTATACTGAAATATTTTTACCAAGTACTACTTTCCATTACCTTTCATAACAGTGTATATCTACGTATACAGATCAAATTAATTTTACTTGCCAAACAGAGGCCTTTTTGTATCCTTCTCTAATGTTTTCTTTTTTTCACTTGAGCAGCATGTAGCTACTTAGCCATGTCGGTTAATGGCTTTATTTTTTGCTCTTCAAATGGTTGAAGTAGTGGAATGAAAAGTAGTGGAACGGCAGAAATAGCGGAATGAAAGTAGTGGAATGAACGTCTCTATCGCACTGTGCCGCTAATGGCGGAAGAGCCTTTTCCGTTGGAAAAAGCTACCACAGCAGCTTGCTGTGTCAGCCCTTGTCTGGATGACAAATTTACTAAATAATTGACTAGCCGACACTGAAATCCACTTATGCGAACTTGAAAAATGAACTCTTCATATCCGGGCAGGGAATTCATTTTTAAGGAAATAGTGTATTAAAAGCATACAAAACAAATTTTCAATATTTAATTCAGCCCCGATTCTTACTAACCTCCCAGGGCTTTTAACACCTTACTTGACGTGCTCGATGACTCTTACAACCACCCTCTTCAGGACTGAAGAAGATGAATATTTTATATCATTTAAGCCATGGATTTTACATTTATACAAATAAAAAAGCTTACAGTTGAGATATGCAGTGTTAGCTCATGTTCATTTTTCACATTTCCTTTTCTAATTACTTCTGAGTCTTTCTTCTTTTTTTTTTTTTTAACCTAATTGCATTATCTTCATTGGTTTTCACACTAATTTATAAGTGCCTTGGGTCACATTTTTATTCCCAGTCTCTTCATCCCAGACATTGTTTCGCACCTTTATGTAGCAGCAGTGGCTTCAAAGTGGGGGTGGGTGGTAGCATTTCTCCACAAGCCAGGCATGTCAGTTTAGGTTTAAACTGTAATTATTTGTTACCTTGTGCTTTGCGTTTGAAGTGAAGTAAAGATTCTGCACATACGTATTAAGGAGTCTTGTTCTTTGCTAATACTACATGACTTATAAGTATGTCAACAATGTTTCCCTCAGGAGTTATATTTGGGAACAGCAATCTGAATAATACTTTTTTTTTCTTCAGTGTGGAGAACAACAACATGGACCTGCATGAGAAATTATGAGGACATTATTGCTTTATCTGAGACACATGTTCCTCTCAGTACAAAAGACAATGCTCTAATACCACATGACCATGATGTTTGTCTGTCTGACAAAATAAATAAATATATAAGGACTTTGTTAGTGTCTGGTAAGGTCAGTGAGAGGTTTTCCATTGACTTCAGCATTGTTTGTTGGTTTGTTTATTTATTTTTTATTCATTCATTTGGACTTATATCCTGCCAGCTCGGAGTGAGTTACAAGACATAATAGAAAAGAACAGTATTTATGTAATCCCTCTGATACAGAACACACACACATACCTCCAAGCCTATCCCTCCTCACCAAGTGTCAACATGGCTAAAACTGAACTCCTTATCTTCCCCCCTCATCCTTCCTCTCCTTCCTCACTGTCAATAACTATTGATGGAGTCACCATCCTGCCTGTCCCCCAAGCCCGTAGCCTAGGCTTCATCTTTGACTCACCCCTTTCTTTTAAACCCTACATTGACTCTGTTGCTAAATCCTGTCGCTTCTCCCTCCATAACATTGCTAAGATTCGCCCTTTTCTCTCTGTCTCGTCTGCCAAAACTCTTGTTCATGCTCTGGTCATCTCTCGCCTCGATTACTGTAACCTCCTTCTCACTGGCCTTCCCCGGTCTCACCTTTCTCCCCTCATCTCTGTCCAAAACTCTGCTGCCAGGGTCATCTACCTCGCCAGTCGCTTCGACCATGTGCAGCCCCTCCTCTCTTCGCTTCACTGGCTTCCCCTTCCTGAACGAATCCTGCACAAGCTCCTAGTCTTCACCTATAAAGCTCTTCACAACCTTGCTCCCCCCTACCTCTCTGCACTTATCGCCCTCCATACTCCAGCCCGTGCACTTCGCTCCTCCTCTGTCCCTTCTCTCACCCTTCCACGCCTTCCCTGCTCCCCTAAGCGCCTTCGTCCCTTCTCACTTGCTGCCCCCCATGCCTGGAACTCCCTCCCTGTCCACATCCGCCTTGCCCCCTCCCTTCATACCTTCAAATCTCTCCTTAAAACTCACCTCTTTCGCTCTGCTCTGTCTGACTCTTTATCCTGCTGAGCCACTATTCCTATACCTACGATCGGTTTACCCTTATCCTTGCAACATGGACCTGCCTGCTGTCATTCTCATCGTAACTAAGCCAAGTACGTGCACTTGAGACCTCGCATCTTCATGAATGTTAGACCCCTTGTCTCTCCCTCTGTTCCCCTTCCTAAGTCTCTCCCCCAGCTCCTGTCTCTCAGATTGTAAGCCCTAGGGGCAGGGACCCTGTCTATTTTATTACTTTGTAAAGTGCCAGGTACACTGCTGGCGCTATATAAATGTTTGTTAATAATAATAATAATAATAAGTGTCAGGCAAAATAGGAAGATATTACATTGGTTAATTTCAGAAGTTATTGGATCACAGTCAACCACCGTGAATCACAGTGAATTCAGGGTGGTGACTGTGATTGCTTGAACATCTGTTTGAGCCCCACCAGATGTTCACCACAGTGAATTCCTGGCTCGGTTCAAAGCTAACCACGATTCTGGAGGTGAGGGGTAATTTCAGACGTGATGGGCCTTTCGGCCTACCACGCTGAACCCTGGATTGGGATCCATCCTGGATCCCAGTCTGTGAACAGACCGGCCATCCTTTAGATGTGCCGGCCTGATTACAGAGAGGAATCGGGGAGGGGGCAGAGGGGAATTGGGGAGGGGGCAGGGCTGAGCAGCCACACGTCATGCCACACAGCCCCGCCCCCTCCCCGATTCCCATCTGCGATCAGGCTGGTACATCTAAAGTACGGCTGGTCTGATCACAGACTGGGATCTGATATGGATCCCAATCCAGGGTTCAGTGTGGTGGGCCAAAAGGCCTGTCATGTCTGAAATTATCCATTGTCTCTGGAAGATGCTCAGGTTTGGGCTTTGCTTAATTTCTAAAGGAATAGAGTTTCAAAGCCGTGAAGTAGCTGCCAAGAAAGCCTTTGGATAGGCCTTGTTGTGCACACTTGGTGCCATGATGGAATTAGCAGGAGGCACTTCTCGACTGACCTTAGGGACTACAAACATAGGGGGGAAGGTGGTCTCTCAGATACGGTTCCTGTGGTATCTGAAAACCTAATATCGGCAAGTTCAAACTTATCAATGTGACTGTCCAACATAAATGTGACTCTAGTGGAGGTTCTGGAGCAAACTGACAAACTGAATTGATACTATTCAGGACCAGATGGTATTCATCCCAGAGTTCCGAAGGAACTTAAATATGAAGTTGCAGACCTATTATTGGTAATTTCTAACCTATCATTTAAAATCAGCCACTATACCAGAGGGTTGGAAGGTAGTGAATGTAATGCCAATATTTAAAAAGGACTCCAGAGTTGATCCTGGAAACTACAGACTAGTGAACCTGAAATGAGTGCCAGGCAAACAGGTGGAAATGATTGTTAAGAACAAAATTACTGAGCATATTGATAATCCTAGCTTAATGGGAAAGAGTCAACATGAATTTAGGAAAGCAAGTCATGCCTCACTAATGTATTGGAATTCTTTGAGGGTGTAAATAAGCATGTGGATAGGGGTAAGCTAGTCAATATAGTGTATCTGGACTTTCAGAATGTGTTCAATAATTTCCTTCATGAGAGACTCTTGAGGAAATTAAAGTGTCATGGGATAAGTCTGCTGC
>QEPC01003493.1:949469-959517 GCA_003113815.1 Sphenodon punctatus | reverse complement strand
GAACGGGCGAACACGAACAGCCGAACATGAACGGCTGAACACGAACAGCCGAACACGAACGGCTGAACACGAACTGTGGTCTGTTCGTCCATCCCTAGTGCGAAATGCCACACTCACCTTCACCCTGGAATCCAGCATGGTGGACAGAATATAATCCTCCTTCCCAATCAGGGGGCCAAACTGCCTATTGAGACCTTCCTTCAACTTTAGTACCAGGGCCACCACCGCTTCACCAGCTCCCCCGGTCAGTCAGGAAGCTTTCCATTCACCTGACCAGACTACGGACCATGGAGGTGAACTGACTCAGGCTGGCCGTCGATGCACTTAGGGTCTCTGTTACGTCCTTAAAGGGATTAAGGATGTGCATGGTCTGGGCCATCATGACCCATTCTTCCCATCTTAGTGGTCTTGCCACCCCAATCTCCCCCTCAAGGGCTACCTCATGCAGGACCCGATGCTTCTCCACCAGATGCCCCAGCATGACATACCTCATACTCATACACACGTCCTGCACGAGGCAATGCTGCTGAGCCCCCAGCTCCACCTACTTCTCCCTTAAGAAGTGCCCACCCTTCATGCTCTTATTAAAGTACACTGTGATCTTTCTGTTCTTCTCAATCAATAGGATAAGGGGGCTGCTGCTGCCATCTGCCTTCTCCTCCAGAGTCAGGGCATCCTTCACCACCAGGTGAAGGGTGTGGGCAGCACAGGAAATGTTCTGGAACCCACCATTCAGCGCTGCCCTCTTCATGTTGGCCGTGTTGTCAGTGACCACAAACCCCGTGGTGAATGGTAGTTCCTCCCTTAGTCACCCCTCCACCATGTTCAAGGCTTCCATAATATTGATGGAAGTGTGGCTATTATCCATAACCTGGGCATTAAGCAGGGACCACCTGCTCCCTTGCCCCTGACACCCGCAGCTGCCACCAGTGAGCTGTCAGGGCCAGGTAGGCATACTGTGAATTTCAGCTGCTCCAAATGCCCATGGTGAAATACACAACAGCCCCACTTGCCCTGGCCAGTTGCTCCCTCGCTCACTTCCTGGGTGCTCGGTACAGGGACGGCACAACCGCCTGCTGAAGGTGGTGAGTGAGGGCATCTGGTACTCGAGCGCAAGCTGTGCCACCAGCCAGCTGAATCCCTTGTTCTCCACTATGCTGAAGGACTGGTCATTCAGCGCAATCATCTCAACCACCCTCCTGGTGATCTTAATTGCCTCTGGATGACACCCTCTATGTCGGAACTGCCAGAACTCCTGCTGCTCACAGGGGGTTTGAGATAGGGGCTGCTGCTCTTCCCTCCTTCTCCTTGCTATGAGCAGAGGAGAAAGGTCCTCTGCTATGAGCAGAGGAACCCATTCCTGTCTACACTGCATGATGTCCCTTCCAGCAGCTTAGTCCGGTGCATGGTACTAAGGTGTGTGTTCATCCCGCTGTTGCTGAGGTTCCCCCTTTGTTGCCCACACTTCACCGCCTTCCCACAGTGAACGCAGGCCACTTCTCACATGTCACCTACCCTCACTGGCCTGAAGTGGTCCCACAAAGGTCTCCTGGGGTGATCTGCATTCTTCTTGCTGCTGCTGGGGGCCACTGTCTCTGTCCCCAACGGGGCTACAGGAGGAGCATCACAAGCAGGGGTCTCCTCCTCCTCACTCCCCTCATTGCCCAGATCCATGAAACCCATGAATATGCTGCTGCTGCTACCACCAAGCCATTGCAGCACAAGAGAGGATGCCCTGCTGCTATGCATCAGGGGAGAATAATGGGCTGCTTGTGTTGCTTCCCGGGGGGGAGGGGGGTGTCCTCATGTAAATTCTCCCACAAATCCTCCAAATCATGGAGGGTGGTGCCAGAGGGGGAAGCCTACCCAACAGGAGAGGTGGGTGCTCCTGCATCACTCACTGCACCCACATCACCAGCACCATCATTGCTCCCTACCTCAGCTGCCCCCAGGGTAAAATCACTGCTGCTAGTGCCAGCTGCTGGTGCTTCAGGAGGGGGTGCACTGCTGCTGCCGCTGGAGCTCCCTGGAAGTGCTAGTGGAAGGCTGGAGCTCCCTGCCTTCCACAGATGCCATTTCCAGAATCTCTGCTGCTTCTTCCCCTGATAAGAAAAATACGTTGGGG
This sequence comes from Sphenodon punctatus, assembly GCA_003113815.1. Classification (NCBI taxonomy): domain Eukaryota; kingdom Metazoa; phylum Chordata; class Lepidosauria; order Sphenodontia; family Sphenodontidae; genus Sphenodon; species Sphenodon punctatus. The sequence goes on along the minus strand of QEPC01003493.1, from coordinate 957,392 downwards.
GGGAGGGGAGGGGGATGCTGGTCTCTAATCTTGGGTGGTGGGCTGCCACCAGTGGCAGAAGTGTTAACAGACTTGTCAACTCCCTCACACTCACACCCTCTACCAGGGCCACCTGCCTCAGACTTCTCATAACTTCTTCCTTTCTCATTGTGATACAGAAATGCACACAATATCTAGTATGTAATATGTAGTTTTATGTATATAATATATACAGAATCTAACCTAAACCTAACCTATGTATACAATATATTCCTATTGTATAAACCTAATATATAGTAAAACAGCCTAGTACCTAAATATCCATCTAATATCTAATCTATATATATAACTAATATCTATCTAATATGGACAGGGGGAGAGAGACAGGGGGAGGGAAAAGGGAAACGATGTGGTATATCTATTATCTAATTTATATCTTATCTATTCTATATCTATAATCTATCTATCTATCTCTTGCCACCAAGTGGAGATCTGGAGCTCCTTGCAGTTGAAATTCTTCAAAACCTTGAGCTGGGCAGAGAAGAAGGGTGTTTCCCTTATGACTATATCAAAGGCAACCTCAGTGTGTTCATGCAGACTGATTCAGTTGGGGAGAGGGAATGTTCACTCCCCATTAGATCCCCATCACCTGGGGGAACCCTATCAATAGACTGGTTTCCTCCTTCAAGCAAAGGAATGTAGATTTCTAATGTTCCAGTTGCTGGCAAAGGCAGGCATGGGGGGCACCTTTTCATTCAGCTAGTTCAGTCAGCGACCTCCACTTCCTCTGGCCAATTTCATCAGACAGAGAACATGGATGATTCCCATTGCTCTTAGTGGCCCTTCAGACCCTGGTTCAGAAGGACCTTGTGCAGGGTCTGGGCAGTTGCCTGGTAGTCTCAACACATTTTCACCCTACAGTACAAAATAGATTTTTGTTGCCTCAGCTAATGAAGAAGGGTGTTATAGGACATTGTCTTTCGTTCCTTCCTTTCCCTCCTTCTCTATCTTCTTGCCTTCCCCATCTCAGATTCTGAGGGAGATGTTAGCTACTTCCCACATGTCGAGGTGCTCTGTGAACAGGAGGGTGTGAGGGAGAAGAATATTGAAATAAATAAATAAATAAAATGTCAGCCTCTAAGTCTGAGGATGGAGTCCTCATATATGAGAATATAAGATATTTCTAACTTGCATAGGGCATATTCTCATAACCAGGGGCTCCCTGAACCAGTAATTTCCCTTCCCCTGCACAGAGTAAATGTAGTTATTTTTTCATTTTTCATTCCAACGGCTGCTTGAGCTTTTGAAGTTTCTCACGTGGAGCAATGGGGGTAGCATTTGTCCCTTATATCCCAAAATCCTGCACAGCAGCAGCTTCTGCAGCATGAGGACACATGCCAGTCTCTAGGTTGGAGAAATCCTGTGTTATGACAATATGCCTCAGCAGGTGAGAGGAGCTGCTACAGGCTCTGCTTTGCTGCCATGAAGTATCAGATTGGATGTATGCTCTCAGCACAAGCCTAGTGCAAAACAGGCAAATGCAGACATAGATCAGACTCTGAACTAAATTGGCCTTTAAAGTCTGAAACCTTAAGGAGAAGGCCAGTCCAAGTTAGGGAGGCTTTGGAAAAGCAGGTGTATGAGATGGGCAGAAAATCTCACCTTCACCATGTAACATAACCTCACCCTGGGTAAAACAACAGATGTGCTTTCGGCCCATTTTGGTCTGGAACCTAGCAACACATGTAACCACATGCTGCCAGACGTTAGCCTGGGATTGTTCTGGACGGTGTTGGGGCTAGACCAGGCTGTGACCTCTGGACAACTTCTGAGGTCAGAGCCTAGGCTAAGGCCTGCCCAACTGGGCCAGAGTGGACAAAAATTGCGAGCATCTCTGTGCAGCTGTGGCTTTCCCAACCCGGGCTGGGTACCACCATGGTCGGCAGTCATGGCTGTGCCTCACTGACTACCATGGCTGCCCATCATGGCGGGGGGTGGGGCAGGCTGCCTACACATTTGTTGTGCTCCCGGCCATACCCAGGTCATCTGGCCAGTGGGATGACTCCCCAGCCGCATTCACGTGTGTCTGGTCCCCTGACCCGACCCAGGCTGTGTCACTGGGGATTTTCCGCCACAGGACAGATTGTGATAGTGGCACACCGTCATCATATGTGGTTTTATCCTCTACCGATGCTCTAGCCATGATGCTCTTGATTCCAACAAGTACAGGATCAATTATAAATTCTTAGATCAAAAAACCATCAGTTGAAGAGAGACTTCAGCCTTCAATTGGAGAAGAGTTCAGTTGAAGAGAAGCTCTTATAATTTCATTTTTGCTCCAAAAAGTATTGAAATTGTACGCTAACGCTCCTGCCTTAACTTTTGCATCATGTAAGCAGTAAAGACATTGTAAAGTCTCACATTGTGCTTACTTACAACTTAGGCTCCATGCACCCAAACTTTGTCTTGGTCTTTTGGCCCCAATCCTTGTCAGGTACCAGCCGTGGTGCAGAGTAAGGAGGCAACAAGGGGGTGCAGGAGGGAGGAAGGGGCAGCAGTGCCCTGCACCATGCCATGGGGGAAGGAGGATCTCTATGGAGACCCCTGCAGTGGATACAGCAGGGAAGCGCAGCGGGGCCCACAACACAGAGCCCCCAGGCCTGGGAATGTCAGTCCTGCCCCCGTGCATCAAGGAAGTGCGGCGGGGGCTGGATCCGACAGGACAAGCTGCTCCGAGCACGGTAGGGGACGAGCACCCAGGGTGCATGCGCCGGGGCTCAAAAGTGCTGGGGAATGAGGCACTGAGTGTGGCCCTGCCCAGATGCTTAGAGCACCCGCGTCAGCATCTGGAGTTGCATAAAGGGCTCCTTCATGCTTCCCTTGCTGCCGGTGATCAGTCCAGCAGCCTGTGAGACTGGCCCCTGAGAGTGTTCCTTCCAGGAAATCATGAACTTGTTATAATAGTGTTAGTGTGCGCTTGTGATGAGAGTGTTATGTGCTAGTGTGGGTGATTGGGTTATAGAAGTAGGGTGTGTGGGTTAGTTGTGCTTGAACTTTCCTTAAACCCTTTTCTGGTTGTATTCCCGTTTGTGTGCCCTAATCCCTCATTCTCCTCTCCCTTGTGATCCCTGGGACCCAGCACCTCCCTCCTTTCTGCACATGTTCACACCATTCCCCATCCTTATTTGCACGGGGTGCAAGGGGTGCATGTGTGGGAAGTGTTGTGTGGATTACCACCTCCCTGTGATGATCTTTGGCTAGGAGGAGTCCTCCAACACCTATATAAGACCCTGAGGGAAATCTTTGCTATAGGACGTAAGTTGCGAGTGAGAGGAGTGCATGGTTCCCCTTCAGATTCCTTCCCTGTTCCCCAAACCCAGACAATCCTCTTCTTCTGAAGGTTGGGGCCAGCACTGAAGTTGGGGACAGCAAGCTCCTCCCTGATTCAATATTATGTACTTGATTTCTGTCTTCACTATGACCACAATTTCTCTTTCATTTACTGCTCTTTCTCAGACAACAACTCAAGCGCATCTGCTCACTGCACAGGTGATTAAGGGTAGGCAAATATTTGTCCTAGTATGCTATGCATTGGAGAACTATACTGTATTGTGTGTGTATGTGTGTGTGTGTGTGTGTGTGAGAGAGAGAGAGAGAGAGAGAGAGAGAGAGAAATGATGGTAATACTGCTGCTTACAGTCAGATTTCCCTGCTTCTGCACTAACCCTCTTTCGTTCCCTTGCTCAGCACTCACAAAAATCATCCCATGGACTCAGTACAGCTGTTTATTTTGGAATGGCCTTTTTCGCCACAAATTTTTAGTGTACCCTTGTACACTATATCAAAGCCTCACCTCCAGAAGATCTGCTTTTCCAGTAAGTCTAAAGGTGAATGATCACTTGAGCAATAATTATGGATGCCTCATATTTCAGGCACTCTTACACCACTTCTCCTTTGCTCCCAGCTCCCTCAAGCCTCCTGGCCTGATACTCTGGTAAGGACACATCTCTATTTAACAATGGTGTGGTTCTGCCCCCGAACATAGACCGTTTTACATGGATGGCCCCATCCACTGCTGGGTATTCCATGCAAATGGACCAGTGGTGGGTGGGGGGATGGTGTGTGCTGGGTGTGTGCCCATCTAAACACCACGGGCAGAGGGTGTTTGTGCGTGCTCGCTCCCTGTGCACACCCATCTACACCCATCATCCACCCATCTATACCCACGGGGCCATCCAGAAACCCGGAGGAGGCCCCATGGGTGGAGGTGGGTGAGTGTCCATGTAAAAAGACACACGTCCACCTCCACCCACTACACGAGCACACCCATCCCCCCGTCCATGTAAAAACGGCCATACCGTGTTCATATTGCAACAATGTAGCAAACCTAGCTCTGCATTTCAGATACCTTCACCTGCCTTTTGCTTGAAGACTCTTAAACATGTGTTAGGGCTGAAATGAGATTTCACCCTTCTCAAAAATCTTGTTGAGAATAGACTTCTTGACAAGATTTTCTCATCTCGTGAATCTCACAAGAATCAGGCATTCTTGCGAGATTCTTGATAACCTCAAAATAGCCAAAAGAGGGTCTGTGTATATGCAAAAATGGCCACCAGGGCTGTTCTGTGCATGTGTGGCCATTTTGTGCACGTGCAGACCATTTTGGAGATTCTCAAGATTCTTGCGAGAATCTTGCGAGATCTTGCCAGGGTTGTGAGATTCTTGCAAGATTCTCGTGAGAATGAATTTCATTCTTGTTTCATACCTAGTTAATATCTGCTCTTTGTACTACTTCAACACATCTTTGTGGAGGAGTAGTGTTGAGATATTATACAACCACAGCACAGCCTCAATCTTACAGAGTAGAGACATCTTCAAGGCAGGAAACAGCAAGGTTAATCCTGCATACCAAATCTTTCCACTCCCAGTATTTAAGTAAGACTGAACCTGATTGTTATGATCTGGATGTAAAATACAAGTAGCCCCGATTGCACACATTCTTTCTGTTCTCCCCAACCAAAATAAAAGCATATAGGGAAATCAGAGGGCAGGGGGAAGCTCTGTCCCCTTGCTCTAGCCAGCTTCAGCGTTACCCCCAACCTGCAGAAGAAGAGGATTGGGGCTGAAAGACCACGGCAAAGTATGGGTGCATGGAGTCTAAGTTGTAAGCAAACATAATATGTTAGACTATACATCTTTACTGCTTATATGGCGTGCAAGTTAAGGCAGGAGCCTTAACTTACAATTTCCATGCTTTGGGGAGTATAGCTGAATTTGTAAGAGCCTTAACTCGTCTCTTAAATGGGAGGGTTTTTGATCTAAGAATTTCCCTGTTTTTTTCAAAGGGGAATGGATTCCCCCACCCCACCCCTGCCACAGTACCAACTTGAGTAAGTGTTCCTTAAAGACCAAACTTTGTAGTTTCACCAGGAGTGGAAGGAGAGACTGCAGAGGAATATTGTTTTTCAGATACCTCCTCACTAGAGTTTATACTTTGCAGCTCTGAGCCTTCTCACATACCTGAAGAAATACCTTAATGCATGTAACCACCGAGGGTGCTTTTAGAGTGATGACAGTGCTGATTCTGGCTGCGCCAGCCCGCTTCACCCCTGGGCTGGTTCGTCTTTCTAAATGTGCCCTTGTCAGACGTGCAACTGGAGCAAGCCCCTCCAGCAGTGCTCCAGAACATCCCAGAATGATGCTGGCAGAACAGGCCTGCCAGCCAAGTCCGGGGCAGTGGAGTGGAGTTGCTGTCTAACTTCTGAGTGGACCCACGCTTCAGCTCTGTGCCCAGTTGGCTGTTGCTCCTGACAGCATCATAGAGTTACGAACACCAGTCTAGAGTGTTGGGCTATTGCCAGCAACTTTATGGTGCTGGGTGTGGGGGAACTTCATGGGCAGGCAGCCTCTGCATCTGTCTGTTTATACCCATTGGCTCCATCCTGACATTATCTCTTCTCCCAGTGAGTTTCTCTACCAGCTCCAGCTTTGACAGTTTCGTGGGGGTGGAGGGAGAGATTGCTTTGAAGACCCCCTCCTTTTGAAGAGTTTTCCTTGAAGCTCTGAGCTTTGTCACTTTCACCAGAGAATTTGGTTTGAAACTGGGAGCAGTAGCCTTGTCGGTTTCACCTGTTGGTGGAATAATGGGTATGAGGCCATTTACTTGGAAACTGGACAGCCCAGCCGGTGAGTTTCCCTTTCAACCTCAGCTCAGTCACTTTCACCACCAGAGTTTTTTTTCCAACTGGGAGCAGCCTTCTCAATTTTAGATGAAGGTAGGGGAAGATGGGGAGATTGCTTTGCAGACCCCTCATCACTCAAGCATGCCTAAAATACTATCCAACACACTTTAAATTCCCCAATGCACATAACTACATACAGTTTCTCTCGTCACTAGGGCTGAAACTCGCCCTTGCTGTTCTTTAAAAACTTGTCGAGAACCAAGTCTTGACAAAATTGAGAACGAGTTGAGAATCGCCTGATGCTCGATCTGTTCTTGCATGATACTTGAGTGTCAAAAAAACTCTGCACATGCACAAGTTGCCCGCCATGGCCATTCAGTGGTGGTTTTGTGCATACACAGAGCATTTTTAGAGTTTAAAAAATCTTGTGAGATTCTTGAAAACTTTTTTAAAAAAACAAACCCCTGCTCTGTGCATCTGCAAAATGGCCACTGGGGGGTGCACATGTGTAGATGGCTGTGATGGTCATTTTGCGCACATGAAGAGTGTTTGGGTTTTTTTCAAGAATCTCATGAGATTCTCAAAAACCATGGCAAGATCTTGTGAGATCTTCCTGGGGTCGCACAATTTTCGTGAGAATATTTATTCTCGTTTCACCCCTACTCACTCTATTCCTTCACCAGGAGCGGAAAGAGTGAGGATGCCCAGAGGCAAAATGGAAAGATGGTGAGGGAAGATGGGTACTCGCATCCATTATTCCACCCAACTCCCCATCATTTCAATTGCTCCCGGTGTCCTGTCACCCGTCATTACACCCACCCCCCATCATTCACTCCCAATGGCCTCCTACATGTCATTCCACCCTACTTCCCATCATTTCATCTGTTCCTGTTGGCCTCCTACCCATCATTCCACCCAGCTCATCATCACTCCAGCCACTTCCACTGTCCTTGGACCCATCATTCCACTCATCTCCCCATGAATACGGGTGCTCCCGATGTCTTCATATCCATCATTCCAGTTGCTCTCAGTGGCCTCTTACATGTCATCCCACCAAGCTCTTCATCATTTCAGCCACTTATGATGGCCTCATGCCCATTATTTCACCCTTCCCCCAGTTATTTTAACTGCTTCCAATATCCTTGTACCCATCATTCCACCCTGCCCCCATCATTTCAATCACTCCTGATGTCCTCGTACCAGTCATTCCACCCACCCCTCTGTCATTCAGTCACTCCTGGAGACCTCCTACCCATCATTCCACTCAGACTCCCCTCCCCCATTCCAGTTGCTCCTGGTTGCCTCCTGTCCCAGCCCCTCGTTACCCCAGCCACTTCCAGTATCATCCTACGTGTCATTTCACCAAGTCACACATAAGTCCAGACTCTCCTGGTCATCTCCTATTCATTATTCCACCCAGCCCCACATAATTCCAGATGCTCAGAATGACCTCCTACCTGTCTTTCCACCTAGCTCCCCTTCCCTGTCTTTTTATGTCATCTCTGGCTTCCTCACTCTTTTTCCTTCCTGGACTTTTTTTTGCCCCCACCCCTTCTTTGACATTTCAGCACCTCCCCCATTCCCTTTGTTTCTCATAAGCATCTGCCATTTTATTTGTTTACTGCTCATTAAGGGCTACTGGCATTCCCAATGCCCAATTACTTCCAATTGGCATTCCTATTGTCTCTATTTTTCCAGTCAGTGTTATTTGTGCCTTGTTGGTTTCACCTGCTGGGGAGTAGCTCTGCAAATAAGCCCTCTT
>QEPC01003493.1:926598-945674 GCA_003113815.1 Sphenodon punctatus | reverse complement strand
AAATTACAAATAACAAGAGGATCAGAGCTATCAAGTAACACCCCCAATAATGCCTCATCAGACCTACCCGGGTACCTCTGGAGAGAGGGAGCTAATAGCTCCTCTCTGTCCCTGTCATAAAGATGGCAGTGTAAGAGCATATGAGCTACTGACTCTGCCGTTAAATGATCAAATGGGCAGAGCCGTAAGGGGAAAGGGATGTTCTGAAACCGCCCCTCAAGTACACGAGAGGGGAAGGCATTCACACGGGCTCGAAACATGAGGTGCTTGACTCTCAATTAAATTGAAGATGTCAAATACTCAACCAAGCATCCCATCCTAGGTGCCCAATCAAAAAACATCTCCACATGCTCTTACTCTAGCGATTTCCAGTTGCCTTTCAATATCATCAATCCTTCCCAGGATTTCTTTCCTAATAGTATTTGGTAGCTTGTGTGTCAAATGCTCCTTGGAGAGCCCTAGTTCCCTAAGGTATTCCTCAACCTTCTCTACCAGGGATTGACAAAAGAGTCCTGAACCACCCCCCTCAGTATCTCTGAGCATTGCCCCACAAACAGTCGTGCCCAGAATTTCAATGCCAGCTCCATGGCCACCTGCTGCCAGGATTTCTGGCCCAGCTCCAGTCTAACTGCTGCATGGGGAGTACTTTTAGGGTTCCCCAACACACCCATTAAAAATCTAGCCTGAGTTGAATTAACATCCTGGGAGAGAAAAGGAGCCCAGAGCTCAGCTCCATAAAGGAGCTGGGCTCTGACCGTACTATTGAGGACCGAAATGGTCAGATGAACAGAGTTTCTGCCTTGTCGCCTAAACAGACCATAAATGGCCTGAGCAGGCGCCTTAGCTACGACAAGAGCTCTTTTAACATGCTCCCTCCAAGCACCTGATCTATGAAAAAGGATCCCAGGGTAACGGAAGGAAGGTACCTGTTGAATCTGATGGCCCTCAATATCCCAATGGTAAGATTTTCTGCTGCCAGAAAATACCATAACCTTTGATTTTTGATAGTTTATGGTCAATTTGTTGGTGTTACAGAAGTCAGCAAAGGAACATAGCTGCCTAGCCAACCATACATGGATTTGAGACAACATCCCACTGCTCTAGCCCCAAGTTTTGGCAGAAAGAATCTAGATTCAGCCATTAATGATATCACTTCATTAATGTAGAAGTTAAAGAGCAGAGGGGCCAGGATACAGCCTTGTCTTACTCCCTTAAAGATACTAATAGGGGCAGTAACATGGCCTTGAAAATAAACCCGGACCCTAAGAAAAGAGGTTGCATGGAGGGAGCAAATCAAGCCAGCAAGCCTTTGATCAATCGAAGAACTCCTAAGCTTGCGCCGCAAGATATCTCTATCAATAGAATCGAACGCAGCTTTAAGATCCAGAAAAACTACGTAGAATGATCCGTTGTGGCCCCTATATTTAGTCATGAGATGATACAAAACATAACATTGTTCCACCGTGGACCGACCCTTCTGAAAGCCCGCCTGCTCTAGGGCCAATATCTTGGCCTCTGCCATCCAGTCAGTAAGCCTGCCAAGCAAATATTTGGCATAAATCTTACCAACTACTGACAGCAGACTGATGGGTCTATAGTTAGAGGGGTCTGCTCTAGGGCCTTTTTTGTATACAGGAATAACCACTGCCCCACCCCATTCATCAGGGATGTTCCCACCATTATTAATGGTGATAAACAGCGCCGCCAGCAGGGGGATCCACCAATCCTTATGAGTTTTAATAAACTCAATGGGAATCAGATCTAAACCCGGGGCCTTATGGTTGCTAAAGGAGTCAATCAGAACTTCCACCTCTGCACCCAGGACCGGGGGCCAAGGGGGAAGATCCCCCAGATCAAATAGCCCACTGCCCTGGGCACTGGCCTCCTCATCCGCTCTAAACAGTTTACCAAAGTACTCTGTCCAAGAGGTTGAAGGGACAGGAAATGTTGTTAGACGAAGTTCTTTGTTGATAGAGCCATTTACTAGCTGCCAGAACATCCTTGTGTCCTTCTGGTTAGCAGCCCTTACAAGTTTTTTCCACCTGTCCTCCATGAATTCGTTCTTTTTAGTCCTAACCAGCTGTTTATACTCCCATCTAATGGTAAAATATTCAGATGGGAGTCTATTCAGCGACCCCTTTCTATATAGGTAATACAGGTCTTTTAGTTTATGCCGCAGACATAGGCATTCACGGTCAAACAAGATCTTCCTGCTACTATTCCCCGAGCTAATCGGCTGTTTAACCAGAGCACCTATCTGGCAGGATAATTCCAGTCTGAGTTGATTAAACCAACCCACCACCTCCCCTGTCGGTGGAATGGATCAGCTGCTCCCTTAACAGATGATTAACTGGTTGGGTCATTCAAACCGCCAGGGCCCCCGCCAGAGTCTCATCCCATCATGGGGCCCTATGGATAGTCAAAGGGATAATCTCGGAATCCTGAGAACTACTAGAGGCCAATTCACCTGCACCCATATTGTGGTGTGGCAGATAGTGGCAGATGGTCCCCCACCAATTCGGATCCAACAGTAAAATCTACTATATGTGAGATCATCACTGAGGGTACCAGGAAGTAATCTATAACACTAGAGCCCTGCGCTCCCACATAGGTAAATTCCCCTTCAGGATCTCCAAAACCCATCCCATTAAGGGGACAAAGGTCCAGGCGTACAGCCATCTTGGCCAACCGAATGCCCGATGCATTGATACATGAATCCTTAGATTTTCTAGATTGTAGGGGTTTTGGCTGAATTTCTAAACCCCCATCATAGTAAGGGGTGAGAGCGCTGTCATCTGGGCCCAGTCGTGCATTAAAATCTCCAGAGAGAATTATTTGGCCGGGAGGATAACAGTCATATAAATCGGCGAGAAATTGTTCCAGCTGATCCCAGAGAGTTTCCTTGTACAACCTGGAATTACGAGGGGGCATATAAACTGTCAACACAAGTAAGGTACAATCTCCCAGTTTAGCAGCAAACCCCAGCAACAACAGAGGGAGGGACACCTCTCTAAAACAAGTGAAGACCAATTTCTCCGCAATTCAGTATCCCAGCCCCCCAGATGCCCTTCCCCTAGTGCTCTGGGCCGTAGCAGGGAAGGCAAGGACTCTATATCCTTCCAGCTCAAGAGAGGACCCAGCCCACATCTCCTGCATTAAGATTATATCACAACTTCCAATACAAGAGAGGAGACTGGGAAATCATGCTTGTCAATTTGCCTAGTTATTATTATTAAGCATTTATATAGCACCAGCAGGGTACTGGCACGTTGCAATTGTTATTTATGGAGACAGGTCCCTGCTCAGTGGGTTTACAATCTAAGATGGACAAGGGTGAGGGGAAAACAAGGAGACACAGATGCATACATATTCCTGTTTTACAGATGGGGAACTGAGACAGAGTTATATCTTGCCCAAGACCAGCCAGGAAGTGCATGGCTAGGACAGGATTCAACTCCTGCCTTCCCAGGTCCAAGTCCAGCACCTTATCCACTATACCACAGTAGCTAGTAATTTTGTTTTTAACAATGGTGTCCACCAGTTTGCCTGGTACTGATGTCAGGCTTACTGGTCTGTAGTTTCAAAGGTCACATAGTACATAGGAACATTGGGTGCCTTTACATGGACAGTACCTAAGGCTCTACTTTGCCTCACACCTGGTGTAAGGTGAGCTGCCAGATATGTAGGCAGAGCAGAAACTGCTCCGCTCCAGCCTCATTAGTGTTGCTCCAGAACATCCCAGAGCATGGCCAGCGGTGTGGACTGCCCAAACCTGGGGTATCAGCTGGGGGCGGAGATTTGGTCCATCTACTCAGTGGGCAGCCGCTGCAGCTCTGTTACTGGCATGGGGTTGCCCTGGGCAATGCCACAGAGCTGCAAGCAGCAGCCCAGAGCAGTGGCCAATCCACCTGCAGTTCTATGGTGTGGAGGAGGGTGGCACCGCGCAGGCAGATTGTGGGCCATGGCAGCCACTGGTTCAGTTTAAAACAGACTCAGACATGGCTGCAAGCGGGCAGACACCAGAGTTCCCCCAGATGGGTTCTAGGGTTGAGCACCCCTGCGTCATTGTAAAAACACCCATTGGACCCGATCTTATGGTCCACGGACCCCATGTGCAGCCACATGGAAGCAGCGCATCTCCATTGCCGGCACATTGTGCTATGTGGAAACCGCATGTGTGCGCAGCTTGCACACAGGGATCTGAGGGCCATATGACTGAGACCATTGTCTGTTACTTCAAGAATAGGGGAACCTGGTGTGCAGGATTTAAAGCTATTTCCCCTCTGCTGTCCCACTGGCTCAGCAATGAGGCAAGCAGACTTTGGACAAAAACTGTATGCCCCAGCCTCAAGTCCACACCTGGGGCTTGCTTTGTGGTGCCTGCCCTCTTTGGGAGGTGGACCAAAGGGGTTTGCATGACTGTCAGAGATGCTCCAAGAGTCACCTAAACCCCTCAGTGCTGCACCTTGGACAGGGTGTTGCCAATGGACAGGTAGGACAAATTTGCAGAGCTGGTGGGTTATCCAGGGAGGGTAAAGAGAAATTTCAAGTCTCCACTGAGCTTGGAGAGAGCATACACTGCTCTTTATTCCATGCAAGCTCTTATCTTCACTGCTGCCAGAACAGATACTTTTCTTAAATGGGAAGGGGGAAATGGTAAGTTCCTGCACTTTGATAAGCCAATGGCTGGGAGCTCTGTCATAGCCTTCCAGCATGTTGCCAGCTTCTCATACCATCTGCTTTAACTGGTGAGCTCCAAACACAGGATTTTATATGGGAAAATGATCCTTTGGCCTCTGGACTTGTCTGCACGCAGACATGCTGCGAGGAAGCAGAATAATGGGTGTTTTTAAACAAGCAAGGCTGGGTGGGTGGGTCTGTGGTCACTGAATGACACTGCTGCAGAGCACCCACTCAGGTGATGTGTGGGGAGGAATTGTAATTGGCAGCTCCCAGCGTGACTTTTGCAGCAACCACTATGCACTCCTCCTGCCACGGACCATGGGCAAGGGGTAAACGCACTGGGCTGGCCTTTAAAACTGATATGTCTCATGTGTGAGCGCTGGGGAACATGGGCTCCCACACTTACAGCTAGTTCCTGTGACTTGCAAAGGCTGTCCCTTGTCCACAATGCCTATGAACAGTAGACCTATCTGCTGGCATGGCTGTCCACCCCAGTTCATACAGGCAGGGACTGTATGGCCGCCTCTTGCCACGGACGTTTTTGGCTTCAACAGTACTCTGTGAGTAGCCATGAGTGGGTGCTGCGTGGCTCACTGGAGTGGGCATCCCCCACTGCCACCTTCAGATGGGCGTTTGGATGAGTGGCTGCTGGGTGGCCATGCGTGTGTGTGTATGCTTCTTGTTTAAAAACATACACACATAAAAGCGTACACATATTCACCTCGCAGCTCATTTTTCACACGGGCCATACCAGCCAGGCTGAAGAATTCATGACGGAGAGGACAGCTCCTTAATGGTGAAATAGTCTCCCAGGGAGGGCGAGGGCCGATTCCTGTTTGTGTAAATCCCCGGTCTCCCTGCTTACTGTGTAAGTGGGACTACATGCCACCCAGTAGGGCCGCTCCCACCCCTGCCCCAGCACTGAAACTGGATTTGTAGTCGTTGTCTCTTCTCGACCCACTTGGATGTTATGTTTTATTTATACCACCAAAGACGCAGTTGCATGGGCGCCCACCGTTGCTGCGGGTCCCCAAGGCAGCCCCACAGGGGGCTTCGCAGCTCACCCTGGCACCCATCGCGCTCTGTGTGGTGGGGGCTCTAGTCTAGAGTCCTAGGGGTGGAAGGAAGGGAGCTTCCAACTCCATGGCAGGATGCAGGCAGAAGCTGCCCCCCTCCTGCTAGAGAGACATTTAGACACAAATATTTACAAGGTTAATGATGCAGATTTATGCAAATGAGCCACGACCTCTCTTCCCCCGGCAATGGGAGGAGAATGCTGCCTCGTGATGCGGAACGGCTAGAGCGGAAGCGCTGGGACCAGGGGGCAGAAAGGGCGAGAGCACCGGAGACGCCGGAAGCGAAAGCGACTTGGCGGGCAAAGCGGCGGTGGACAGGAAAAAACAGATTCTGCGGCCGGTGAGAGAGAAGCGGGCATAGCAATAGCCCTAACTCCCCTCCCCCTGGCCCTAGTCAGGAGTGGGCGCGGTAGAAGCTGCGTGGAGTCCGGGGGGGATGGAGTCTAAGCAAAGAGGCGGGGATGGGGTGAGGTGCAGCGGTCAAAGTCTGGCTGGGGGTGCAGTCAAGAAGGAGAGGTTGTGAGAGGGTGAGGTGCAGAGGATGAAATCGAGGCTATTAAGGAATAGGGTGCAAGAGATGGAGTCTAGCAAAGAGGCTGGGTTGGGGAGTGGAATCCAGCAAAGACGGGCTTTGAAGATGTGGGGCAGAGAGGGTGGAGTCTGTTTGGAGAGTGAATGCTGCCCACCTTCTTGAGCTTTAGCGGGAGCATCAGCATGGCACGGCAAGTAAAAAGCCTGGGCTGCGTGGCAGGGCTGGCATAGCACCCCCTCTATGTTCCTGGTAGGGTATGTGGAGCCTTTCTGCTTGGGACAAGTGCTTTGGCCCAGCTCGTGGGTGCTCCAAGTCCTAGGTGGGGGCAGTTGAGGCTGGGGTCCCTTGTTGGCTGGTTAGGCTAGTGAGTACCTCTTAGCTGTAGCCTGCTGGGTATGGCTGGGCTGCCAAAGGAGGGAGGCAGCTTGTCAGGGAGAGAGCTGAGCACATAGGTGCTGGATAAAGCCTAGAAGGTGACATAGCAGGTCTGAATGCAAATCTTCCTGGAAGCTTGGCTAGAGCTGGAAAGAGACCAAGTGAGTGGGTTGGGAAAGGTCTTGGGAACCAGTTTTGTTGGGAAGACTGTTTAGGCTTTAGAGCCAACGAGAGCCTGAGTTGACACCCAGCACGTGGAGGGGAAAGCCTGAAGTTCTAGGGAAAGGGCTCTGTACTCCCACTTTGGAGTATGCACTCCCATTTGTGTATGTTAATAAACTAGCCTGTAGGAGCTGCTCTTGTCTGAACCTGGGGCTCTGTTCAAGGGAGAGTTGAGGTGCTGAGGAGAGAAAACATCTTGGTAAAATTACAAGGGATAGCTGTGCAAGTTAGCAATACAGTTCTTGCTTCCCAGACCAGTGTCCTGTCCATTGGCTTGTGATCTGAGTGGTGGGAATGGTGTCTTCATTGAAATATGCTGATTTCAATGTTGCTATAATATCAGTGTAGCCTCTATGATCTCATGGTTATTGTGCTATTTTTCAGTAGTGCATAAGCAGACAAGAGGAAAACTGTGTGTATGTTATGGATGCATTTATTTTTAAGGCTTTAGAATGGGAAACACAAGCAGTGAGCGAGCCAGCATGGAGCGGCAGGGGGGCCACAAGACGCCCCGGAGAGACAGCTCAGGGGGAGCCATAAGCACCAAGGATGGTGGTGGATCAAAGATCTTGATGGACAGTCCTGAGGATGCAGACTTGTTCCATGCGGAGGAGATAAAGGTAAAATGAGCTAGTCCCCTGTCTCGTCTGGCGCACACCTACTGGCACTGAACACTTTGGGAATTCTACTAACCTTTCTTCCTGTCATTTCTAGATGCATGGGATTTGGGCTAACTTGCTGCATGGACTTTGTTTTACACTTTTAGAACTTATTTCTTTGTGCCTTTGATCTCAGAGAAGATTTCTGTGAAATAAACGTGGTGTATTTTTAACAGAAACACCCTTTTCAGTGTTCTACAATTGATAACTCAGTTCCATATGGCCAATCATTTTCATATGAGTGCATCATCTCTCTCCCAAAACTAATCTAGATGCCTTTTTAACTGCTTTGTACTCAGTAATTTTCTGTGGGCCTGTTCCATTGTTCATTTATAAAGTTTTGAGTTCTTACTGAGTCCTAATTTACTTTTTGTAGTTAGTAATTTTCTGTGGGCCTATTCCATTTATGAAGTTCTGAGTCCTGATTTCTGAACTTTTGAATAGCCCCCTTTATTGGGCCCAGTAAGAACACTTAATGTACTGTAGAAGCTGTTGTGTTGTCCTAGGTTTACCCTGTACATCTGCAGCAATCTCCCTGCTGCTGGTTCTCTACACAGTGTGACACATGGGGTCTAGCATAGTTCCATATCTAGAGCTACACAAGTCTGCAATGTAAATCTTTGTTCTCTGCTACAGTACAAATAGATACCTGTTTCTCTGCTAATGCGTACTTGATTGATGACTTGTTACTTTCTTTTGTATTCCGTGTTAATATTTTCTATTATAATATTTTCTGTTAATTTGGAAGTCCTAGCCTCCTTGGCTTTATATTGAAAATATTGACAAACACATTTACAAGTTGATGATACCTGACCTAATGTATTTCTGTCCTTGTCTGAATGGACGCTCGATGATTATTTTTTTATTTGTGAGAACACTTCGAGATATCTTCCCCTGGTTTTCTGCATGTTGGCTTCCTCTTTCGTAAGGCTGAAAGAGTTGGTGCAGAGCTCCTGAGTGAAGTTCTTTTTATGTCTTTAGGTGCCACTGGAGAAAGAGGAATTCCTAGCTTGGCAGCAAGATCTAGAAGTGAGTGATAAAGCACCAACTCAAGCTAGACCAACTGTCTTCCGTTGGACTGGGGGAGGAAAGGAAGTTTATTTATCGGGCTCCTTCAACAACTGGAGTAAAATCCCGCTCACGCGGAGGTAAAAATCTTGTCACAGTTGCATCAGCATTTGTTCTCAAGTGATGAATGCATCAGGGATTTTCATTATAAAGGGCCTAACTGTGTGTTTATCTTGAATTGCAGCCAAAATAATTTTGTAGCAATCCTGGATCTGCCAGAAGGTGAACATCAGTACAAGTTCTATGTCGACGGGCAGTGGACACATGATCCTTCAGAGGTAATATTTCTTTCTGTGGCCCTACAAACTTACAAGATGTTTTGGGAACACAAACAGGAGAAACAGCTGACGTGTGTTCAACTAACAAAAGGGGCATTTTAAATAATCTCCTTATTGGCTTTGTTTAGGATCAATAAAAGCTGATTGATTCATCTGGTGAGACAGTCCAGTAGCTGGGTTGGGTAACCAGCAGATCCCAAAGCTAGCATTGGTGGATTGGGTTTAAACAACAAGAGGTTAAGCAGTGAGGAGGTGATGAGGCTTTGGTTTCATAGAGTGTAGGGATATTAACACACCTCCTGTACCATTTTGTCTCTTTCTCCCTAGCCAGTGGTAACCAGCGAGCTTGGTACTGTTAATAACATCCTTCAGGTGAAGAAAACTGACTTTGAAGTGTTTGATGCTTTAATGGTGGACTCCCAAAAGTGCTCGGACATGTCTGGTACGAATGAACCCATTTGTTGTTTTATAACCAACTAGAAGGCAAATCCTTCTTTTGCTTCCTAGTCTGCTCACCAATTCAAATCCTACACTGATCAGTAGGAAGCATGGCCCCTTCTGTTGTAACCTGACTGACATGAGATAGTGGGGAGTTTCGAGAGGTGACTTTCGGAGGACCATTGCCTATTACAAAACAGAGACTGAGCTGAGGCTTTGAAATGTTAAAGCTAGAAAGAGTGACCTGCCTTAACTCCCTCCAGCTTGGCGTGTGTTGCTCACTCCCTGTGCTTTCACTAAGGTGACCTACCTCCTGCTTCTCTTGCATCCCCCCATTACATATGTACTAGGGTACAGAGCTATTGTATAGTAAAGTGAACTTCTGTCAGTAAACCCAATCCCAAACTCTGCGGAGCTGCGTCTGCATGGAGCCGTGCGCAAGTCACGCAGATCCCTATTGCGGGCAAATGGAGCCCTGTGGATCCCGCATGCATGATCTGCAGGGTTTGGGATGGGGCAGACTGTCTTGCAGTTGTGCAACTACAAGGGCTCACTCCCTTTGTTTAACCCCTTTTGTTACTACTAATGGACTTGGGGGCAATGCTGCCAGGCAAAGGCAGGGTCCCCTGGCTGCTGGGGTTCACACACAGATGGGGACAGATTAGGGCATGTTCCACCATGCAAACTCTAGGTCCAGTCCCCATCTTGACACTTGCACAGGACATCTGTTCCCTCAGCCACACACACATGCTCGGTACTTCCTTTGCTGTCCAATGTTGTTATCACAGGACTGGCCACCTTGTGTCTTTTCCTCCCGTTCTGTTGTGGGGCTTATCCTCTACTGATTGGTGAACACATTGGCTGCCCATAATCCCCAAGAGTCTTTGTATTTGCATCTTGTCGATGATTGTCAAGATCCAACCCAAAGTCTCCAGGGACTTATAGCCTGGGCAACAGACTGAATGCTCTGTGAGATGTCTCTTGGCCTTGGACCCCTAATCCCAGGGCTCCTGGCCCAGGCCTGTTATAGCCAGAAGGGTTCAGGTGCTTAGTCCAGTTCATGTCCGAGATCTGTACTAGGCCTAGCTTCCATAACCCCCTCTTCAGACAGGAGGAATTTTAATCTTTCTTTCTATAGGGAAATGCGCTCTCATGATTCTTTCTCCTCTCATGTGTCTTCTGCAATCTTTCTCTTCCCCCAAGTCCATCCTTCATCTAAGTGCCAGGCTGCCATCTCGCATGCTCTGCTCCCTCCCCAGCAATACTCCTGCCTAAACGTTCAGATCTCCTCTTGGGGCTTGTTATTGGTAGCTCTTCTTAGGGGGTAAGTACTCCTCAACTCACTTTAGCTCTCCTGATGGAGGTTAAAGTGGAGGGGGATACTTACCTCTCCTGCAAAGTGTTGGGGAGAAGTTCCTATTCCAGGGAGGGCGGTTATTTACAGCTGGTCCCTGTTAATGCTAATCTACTATCACCCATGGAAGTCTAGCATGCACCCATGGAATTGCCAATGGACAATTAGATTTACTACCTTTAGCAACCCCCAATTTGCCAGGGTATTCGACTTGTATTCAACAGACTACTTTACAGGCAAATGGGACAGTGTACCTGGAAGAGCCTGGACTATCTGTTCATGCTGCTGAGGGTCTTATTCAAGCCCCCAGAACTGACTTGCTATGGCTGAGGCCACAGTTGCAGGGGACTGAGCGTCGACGTTCTTTCAACATTCTATCTTGGAATGTTGTGGGGTGGAATACCTGAGTGACTCCCAAGACTTGCTTAGAAATTATGACATTCTTTGTATTCAAGAGTCAATGGTTGATTGTTATTGTTTAACTTTGCCTGGCTACAAAACCTGGACCCAGTCCGCCTGCAGACCTGCAAGAATGAGGCCTGCTGGTGGACTGGTCACATTATCCGTTTACCACTACAGGTTGAGAGAACAATTATCCAATACTCCTGTAAACACCCTAGTGGTCTGTGTTTTCTGGGGTAAGGAGTCTGCTGTTATAATTATAAATCTGTATCTATTCCCTACTGGAGGAACTTTAGATCATGCAAATGCTTGACTCTCCCTAGAAGATTTTTTAGGTTAGCTAAAGGTCTATTTCCCAGCAAGTCCCATAATATTACTAGGCAATTTCAGTGCTCCTTCACTAGATAGTAGCCACACCTCTAGAGAAAACTGCCTATAGCTCCTGACCCAAATTGTCTGGGGCACCCAATTCCTCTGGGGATAGACACCTCATTTTGGTCCAATCATCAGAGCTCTGATGAATTGTATTATTGCCAGGTGTGATCTTTAATTCAGGTGCTTGGTACTTGAAACTATTTTTACTGAGCCTCTCTTGTAAGTGGCTCAGACAGTCAATTATTTTGACTTGCACAATAATAGGCAGGGCATCAAAAGAGGCCAATCTGGCAGTGTCCTCTGCCTCTGATAACTTCTCAGACAAGCACAGCGCAACCAAATCAAATGGGTCACTCCCCACCCCAGAGTGAGGTTGAGTTGTCTTGGGAGCAGGAAGAACTTCTATATTCTGAGTTGACTGTAATGTCTTTAATCTGTCGCTTAAATGAACGAATCGCTTAGTCGGGGAGGTACAGCTTCTACTACAAGAAGGGGCGAATTTTCTCATTTTAAACAAACTATCTGAGGTTGAGCAAAATAGCCTATCAATAGAGACACCTCCCCTCGCCCCAATATTTGAAGATGTTTCTTTGTCATAATATTTTTTCTAACAATTTCTTTCCTCTGGAATTGAAACACCAACTATAGAGCTAGTTTGTTCCAGGGAAGCCATTTTATATTGTTGATTTGTCTGAGTTCTCGAGTTTGATTCTCAAAAGTCGAAGAACATTCCTCTTAATGTGATATTTGCTACAGCAATTGGTAATCAAACCTTTTGGAAGGGGATAATTTTTTTAAGCTACTGAGTGCTTGTCTAGCACCGTTCGGTAATGCATGGGATTAGATTATTTACTAAACAACTCATTTTTCCCTACATAGGGTATTTTCAGACATGACGGGACCAATATTGGCCCCGTCACGGAATCACCCATTGATCCCCGCTGGAATCAAAATGGCCGTCAAACGGGGAATTGGGTGAGGGAGCGGGACCGCGCGGCTCAACATGTGGCCGCACAGCCCCGCCCCGCCTGCCCTCCGGGAGACGGGCGGGCGCCACGGCTAATGTGGCCGCAGCACCCGCCGGGCCCCCCGGGACATTGACCACGGCCCGGAATCTCGCCGCTGATTCCAGGCTGTGGTCAGGGGACAGACAAGACAATCCCCTTGATCACGGCTGGGGGTGGGAGGAGGGGAATCACATTCAACACGC
Organism: Sphenodon punctatus; assembly: GCA_003113815.1. Classification (NCBI taxonomy): domain Eukaryota; kingdom Metazoa; phylum Chordata; class Lepidosauria; order Sphenodontia; family Sphenodontidae; genus Sphenodon; species Sphenodon punctatus. Next base: position 933,002 of record QEPC01003493.1, on the reverse strand, counting down.
AAACGGAGATGGTCTGGGCAGGACCTCCGTTTGCATGTTCAATGTGATTCTCCCCTGTGATTCACGGGAGTGAACATCTGGCAGGGAGCTTCCGTTCCCCCCCCAGCAGACGTTACGAGACCACGATCACCATGTGGGAATTCCCCGTGGTTGAGCGTGATCTCGTAATGTCTGAAAATACCCATAGTCTACTTTAGAAGGTTCCATGATATCCAAGGTGTCACTCCCTCTATCATTTAATTCCATTCTGTCCAAGTGGACTTGGCTTTTTGGTATTGATTTATTCCTTTTTAATAAGTCAAGCTTGTTTGCTATCTCCTGCAATTGGGCACTAACACCTACCAAGGCCGTCTCTATCTCAATAATATTAGTAAATAGCAAATATATTATCTGACTTATCAGAGTACACTGGTATTTCAGTAATTCTCCAATATCCATAAATTGCATATCGGTGAATTATCATTCTTTTCATTTTCCGCTATTACCGACTTCTCAGATGGTGATTCACAGTTTCCCTTGCCTCTGTGCACAATGGTGATTTATCAGATAAATCGACTGAATCATTAACATTTCGAGGCTCAGCCAGACATGCACATCTGTTGATAAGTGGCAAGGCTATTAAAGATTAGGACCTGGGGTAAAGCTTGACTCAGATAACATCTGAAATTTTAGCTTGATTTGACTGTGGGGAGACAGGGCGATCAGATGATGATATGGCCTGTCTGCCCCATTTCTTTTCTACTGTCTTTATAAATTATCCCATTATTCAAACAATGCTATTAATAAAGAAAATTGTACAATAGATTCTGTGCTGTGTTCTACAGCCAATTGCTGATGAAAATTACTCACAAAACTCCAAATCCCAGCCTAAATATTTTGAGCTCAAAATTCCAAAATCGAAGCCCCCAATTACATTGGTCTTGCTAAACTGAGTGTAGGCTTGACCAGGCCTAACCCCTGAAATTAACAGATGAACAAGAAATGCTAATGGACATAAAAATGACACCCCACACAATGAGAAATTACAGTCGAATCCCACAAGCCTGAGGATAGACATAAAGTACATGTCCAATTATTAGCTATGAGACGCATAGCTCCCCAGTCCTAAAGCTAGGTAGTGATCATGAGTTCCTGGGCTCTGGCCTCCCGGTCCCCTCAAGAGTCATGCCCTTGTGTATGCGGCTCTTTGGTGTGTGTCCAGTGGTGCATGGTGGCAGCGCGGCCACAGGCCACGGCATTGGTCTTAACAGGCCCGGTCGGAAGTAGGGGTGGTCCCAGTCTGGTACTCATGGTGCCCGTTCCTGGTAGTTGTGTCCTACAGAGGTTGAGGTTTCACCACATGGGAAGATTCTGGGTTGTGTCACTCCTCCCCGTAAAAATAAAATTCAGACTTGGGCGGGCCCCTCCTCGGCAGGCTCAGCGGCAGGAACTAGGGGAGAAAACGTCCAATAGTTCCACCGAGGGGATAAATCTGGGCAGTGACACCCCCTTTGTCCTGGAGTCCCTCTCCTCTAACCCCTTCCCACTGCTGCACTTATTGGAATTATTCCAATAATTGTTCGCCTTCTGTCCCCTGTCAGTGCTCTGCATGGGTAACTCTGCGGATGGCCGATAGGAGGCAGAAGAAGAAATTCTTCTTGCGCATGCGCGGAGCTGCCCTCTCCTCAGTCCTAACTTCTGCCTTCGGCCGTTGGGAGGTCAGCGCAGCTTCTCTACGAGATAAGGAAAAAGAAAGACAATCAAAAGAAAATCAAATTAAAAAATCAACTGCCGCCCAGGATCGACGTTGGGTGAGGGCCGCCGGGTTTTTTTCTCTTCAGTAAGGGACCCCTTGTCGGCCTCCAGGTTGCCGCGCAAAGCGCCCGGGAACCTGAGAGACAGGACTTCGGAGCGGTTTCCCCTCCGCGCCCCCCCTCCCCACCTCCAACTCGCCGGAGTTGTAAAAAAAAAAAAAAAAAAAAGATGGGAAAAAGGAAATCAGGAAGGGGGTTGTCTCGTTCACTTACAGGCTCCGGCTCCCGCGCAAAGTGCCCAGGAGCCTGGAAACGCCACAGGGGGCTATTAACATCTCTGGCACTTTGAGCAAGCCCCAGGAATTAAGGCACTGGCGACCGCGCTGCCGCCCAGGAGCCAGGACCGAGAACTGTGAGTAGGGGGTCAGCAAAAAGTGATCAGCTCCCTCGGGGTGATTAGAACCCGGCCCGCAGAGCGGCCCCAGCCCACCCTTTTTGCAGCCGTTAACCTGCCCCTCCCCCATTCCCCTCTGCAGCCCGAGGGAACAATGGAGGGTTTGAACATTGAGGAGGCCCCCCCTGCCTCAGGCCAGGGGGCTCCCCCGGCAGATATAGCATCTCTGGCCCTATCTATGGATAGGATTCAAAAATCCTTGGACAAACTGTGGGCTTTACAGGGCCAGGGTTCTTCCTCCCTCAGTAATCAGGAGGCGGGAAAAGCTCCACGCGAGGCGGCCAAAAAGAGTAAGCAGCCACTAGGGGGCACCTGCAGCAAGGGCCTGAGTTCCCCTTGTCAGTCTCCTGAGGAGAGTGGGGGTGAATCTCACCACAAGCGTGCCAGAGAACATGCATCATCCTTTCTGGGGTCTGACTCCGATCTCGATTCCAATCCAGATTGGGAGGATATTGACCAGCCTGGCCACCTTGAAATTATGGACCCAAGGGATAAGGAGAGACGCTTTCCCTTGTCATTCAAATCTGATTTCATGACACAGGTCATTAAAAAGCTCCAACTTGAGGAAAAACACACAAGGGAAGCCTCCTCTGACTCGCAGGAGGATGAGGAGAGAGACTACCTTCCCCCCGTGCATGGGAGAGAGATGTGTATGCCCTTGGACAAGACCTTTGAAAAATTAATTTTGGAGGAGGGGAAACACCCTGAAAAGAATAAGCGAATGAATAAAACTCAATCTTTGCTGTATTCTCTTTCTCGTAAGAAGGATCCACTTTTAAAACCCCCCAAAGTGGATGCAGCAGCCGTCTCTCTCGCCAAACAAACAGTTTTCCCCACTCAGGGAGACTGTTTTCCCAAGGATGCTACCGACAGGGGGATCGAAGCATCCATCAGGAGAGGCTTAGAGTACTCAGCCTCCTCCATGAAGAGTTTCTTCATACGTAGCGAGGGCCCTTCTGGCTTGGACCGAGGAGGCTCAGATCCCTACTATTTCTGATTCACGGGCACAGGTACTAGCAGCCCGGATTAACCTAGCCACAGCGTTTCTGGCAGACGCGACTATGGACTCCTTGATTTGGTCCGCGAGGGCTGTGGCTTCCTCAGTTGCGACCAGACGCAAAGTGTGGCTCAGATCGTGGCAGGGAGATGCCACAGCAAAAAATCTATTATCAGCTGCCCCTTACAAGGGGTTCAAGCTGTTTGGCGTCTGCCTTGATGCTGTTCTTGCAGATGCTAATGATAAAAAGAAACAGAAAAACCTTCAGCAGGTTGGGGCCAGGAAAGCCTTTTTTCGTGCCCCCGGGTACAGACCCAGAGGGGGATATGGCTATAGCTCAGGGGTTGGTATGTTCAGGCGACAGGGGCCAAATAGATATGACCAATCAAACCGATTTTACTCCCGCAGAGGAAATAGAGGTCAGGGTCCCAGGCAAGACAAGCAGCGCTCCAGAGGTTTTCCTCAAGCGCAGAGAAAGAATGACGCATGACTGGGCCACAAGTTTAGAGGTGGGGGGAAGGCTACAGTATTTCTCAACCGTCTGGGCTCAGTCCGTCTCGGACGCCTGGGTCTTAAACTGTGTCACCCAAGGGTATGCCATAGAACTAAAGGGCACCCCGAGGCACGGTTTCATACCCTCACCCGTTTCAAAAGACCACCAGAAACACTTGGCAATGCTGGGCGAAATCCAGAGGCTCACCTGCATCAGAGCCATAGAACCGGTTCCCCCAGAACAGAAGGGCCTAGGCCTCTATTCCATCCTCTTCCTCGTCCCCAAGAAGAACGACGGGTGGAGAGCGGTACTGGACTTAAAGTCACTGAACAAGTTTGTGCGTTATCAACGCTTCAAGATGGAGACAGTTTCCACCATCTGTCAAGCCATCAGGAACGGGGACTGGCTAGTCTCCATGGATCTCCGGGACGCATACCTTCATGTTCCGATGTGGCAGTGCCACCGTCAGTGGCTTCGATTCTCATACCAGGGAGCCCACTACCAATTCAGAGCCTTGCCGTTCGGCCTTTCCTCGGCGCCGAGGACCTTTACCAAGATCCTGGTCCCCCTGGTAGCCAATCTCAGAAGGGAGGGGATTCACATCTACCCCTACCTGGACGATTTACTGATACGGGCCCAGTCAAAGGAAAAGATTGTAGCAGACCTCAACAGGGCGATGCTATATCTGGCAGAGCACGGTTTCCTCGTCAACGAGAAAAAGAGTCAGCTATCGCCGTCACGCAAGATGGAACACCTGGGAGTCCTAATCGATACAGTCTCAGGAGCCGCGTACATTCCCCTGCACAGACAACAGCGCGTCAGGTCATTGATACAACAGCTACACCATCGCCCCAGAGCCAGACTGAAGTTTCTGGCGCAGCTTCTCGGTCTGTTAGTCTCTTGCACCAGACAGGTCCAGTGGGCACGTTTTCATCTTCGGCCCTTGCAACACTTGCTCAGGCCTTTGCAAGCAGAGCTCACGAGAGGTCTCAACCCCTGGGTAAAGATACCAAGCGGTTTTGTAAGATCCATGTCCTGGTGGTTAGGCGTAAACACCTTCAAAGCAGGCACACCACTGATAGAATCATCCCGCTCAGTGGTGACAACAGACGCCAGCCTGATGGGATGGGGAGCACAGATGGGCACCACGTCAGTGCAGGGACTTTGGTCACCAGCGGACCAAACGCAGAACATCAACGTTCTCGAACTGGGAGCAGTACGTCTGGCACTACAGCAGCTCGAGGACTTGGTAAGCAAGACACACGTATTAATTTATACGGACAGCATATCCGCAAAGGCTTATATCAATCACCAGGGCGGATCCAGGGCGCCAGCGCGAGGCAGTGAGGTTGTTTACGTGGGCTCAACGCCACCTGAAATCCTTGAAGGCCTTACACGTAAGGGGAACGGAAAACATACAGGCCGACTGGTTGAGCCGCCGGATATTGGACCCCCACGAGTGGCAGCTACATCCGGAGGTATTCAAGTTGTTGATGGAATGTTTCAGGTGCCCGGTGATGGACCTGTTTGCGAACAGAACCAACAGACAGGTACAAAGATTCATGACAAGGGGGTCGGACGCAGCAGCAGCAGGGGACGCCCTCAACCACGAGTGGCCACTGGGTCTTCTGTATGCGTTTCCACCTTTTCCCCTGATACCCAGGACCATAGCCAAGATCATCAAGGAGCAAGCACTAGTGATTTTCGTGGCTCCGTACTGGTCAAGGAGACCGTGGTTCTCCGACGTGGTGGACCTGAGCTGGGAACACCCAATGCAGCTCCCATTAAGACCGGATTTACTGATACAAGGTCCCCTTTGGTGCAGCGACGCCCCATCGTTCAACCTGACAGCTTGGCTCTTGAACGGGCATCGTTCAGGGCACAGGGATACTCAGAGTCAGTACTTTCGACTCTTCAACAGGCCAAAAGACCTGCAACCAGGAAGTCGTATTCAGCCACCTGGAAGACGTTCGCAGTTTGGTCTGCTAGTAAGGGTCAAGCCACAGTCCAAACTACTCTGCAATTCTTGCAAGACGGACTGGAAAAGGGTCTGAGGCCTAATACCCTGGCTCGTCAAGCATCAGCCATCTCATCTGTTCTGCAATCTATCTCCTGCAGAATGGTGTTCCCACATAGACACATTAGGCAGTTTCTCAGGGTCGCCCGTAATATCTCCCCGCCAGTCATCCACAGGTGTCCTTCCTGGAGCCTTTCCTTAGTCTTAGACGCCCTGACTAGAGCTCCGTTTGAACCCCTTCAGCATGTCTCCCTGTACATGTTGACTATTAAGGTAGTGTTCTTGGTGGCAGTAACTTCTGCGCGCAGGATATCGGAGCTGGGGGCATTGTCCATGGATCCTAATTGAGGCTTAAAAATGCAAAAATCAGTAATCCTTAGGATAGATGAGGCGTTTATCCCTAAGGTGAATTCACTTTTTCATAGGGCCCAGGAGCTCATCCTGCCGTCTTTCTACCCCAAGCCAGTGCATTCCAAGGAAAAGATTTGGCACACCTTGAATGTCAGGAGAGCTCTAAAAGTGTATTTGAAACGAGCCCAGGGGCTCAGGGCTTCCTCCGCCCTATTCATTAACATCAGACCTTCCTATGTGGGTAGGAAAGTTTCTAAGGCTCTTATTTCAAAATGGGTCAAACAGTGTATTGTGGAAGCCTATAAGGCTAAGAATAAGATTTCCCCCCTTACAGATTTGGGCGCACTCTGTTAGAGGTG
>QEPC01003493.1:869487-913602 GCA_003113815.1 Sphenodon punctatus | reverse complement strand
AAAAAATTTAATTTTACACATTCTTAAATGAGATTTTTTCAAAACTGGGTTAGAAGTAATGGGTGGACACCTTCCCATCTACACAGCAAAGATGCTGAAAACAGGAGACCACGGCTAGCCGATGCCTAAGGGGCCCATTGGTAGGTGAAGGAGAGCTAGCCTTGCCTGTACCTGGGTTCCTACCTCCACACGTCCAATAGGGAATCCAAACCAATTACAGAATGAGCCCTCCTGCTCCTTCTAATCAGCCCTCTCTCCCTTCTCAGTGTGATCCAGCTCTGCTTCCTGAGCCCAACCATGTGATGCTGAACCACCTTTATGCGCTTTCCATCAAGGTAAGACGGTCCTTGTTCATACTAGCTGCTTTTAGTTAAATGTTTCATGATGCTGATTGGTGTCTCATCTTTTCCAGGATGGGGTGATGGTGCTCAGTGCCACCCACCGTTACAAGAAGAAGTATGTGACTACGCTTCTTTACAAGCCAATATGAAGTCTCATGACCAGGGGTCAAGGCAATAGAGTGCCAGAGGGAATCCATTCTTCTCTAAACCAGAACACATGCATGCTCTGTGCTGTAGCAAGCAAACTGATTTCATACAGTTTTGAGAGATGTCTGATTTCATTTACACTTGTCTTGCTCTCCCACCCAGTGGGTCTTAGACAAGACAGCTCAGCTGGGACTTGATAGACAGTTAAATAGGTACCATCTCCCTGGCAAAGCTATCAGTTTGTCCCCTGGACCGTCTGGCCAACCTACTTGGAAGTGATTTAGAATGTGCAGAATCCTTGCTGCATGTGTTTTGGAAGAGTCACTCGGCAGGGGAGGGTCAAACGGTGCCTTGTGCCTGTTCTCATTGTAGGTATCAAAGACTGATCTCCAAAAGGAGTTATTCCTCTTCGGCTACATCTGTTCCAGGCAGGGGAGTTTAGTGGACTATTCCTCATCCAGCCCTTTTGGGCAAGCTAAAACACACTGCCCATAATGTTTTGGCTTCCTTAAACAACTGGGGTTGAGTTTTCAAGCAGGAATAACATTGCAGTAGTTTCCTTTATGAGAACGAATACACATGGTTTCCCTCTGGTAGAGTTGCTGGTAAAGGCAGTCTGCATAAAACCCAGCAATTAAAAACTGTGGAAAGAGTTTTGCAATAATTTGTTCTTGTAACAGCTTTGTTATCCTGCTGCTGATCTCATATGCTGGGCTCCATTCCTCTGAACCTAGTCGTGTTGAGGAGTCATAAATGTACAGTACCAGCTTTTATCATATTGAGAGTCCCAAGTTGCTCTTTGAACTTGATAGGAAATTGAACGCTGAAGGCCAAACTGTGGTGTAAGCAACTGCAAATCCCTTGCATCCACTTACATCAAGGGGTTAGCTGACCCTGAATACTTGCAGATGACTCTGCCTGCCCATGTGGTTCTGGCCTCCATATCAAAGGCTGCTGAACTTTCTATCACTCCTGCTTTATTTATCTTCAAGTGAATGTACTGCTCATGAAAGGTGCCTGGATGCATCTACTACAGATTGAGATCCTACCTGATCCCAAAACAAATTTAGCATGGGAAATGCACAACTCCCTGCCATTGTGCCTCAGGTGTGACCTGGAGGGACCAACCCTAGGGGTGAGTAGCTCTGTCTTCCTGCCTGTCCATTCGTTGGTGCCAGTAAGAGTGCCAATAGTAACTGCTGTCCAGCTTCCCCTACACAAGAGCACATGCTGCAAAAGCACATCACGTTTACTGTATGATGGTGACTTAAGTGTACCAACCCTGTAGGGAACTGAACCAGTTACTGCTGCAAGTCTCTTCTGCAATCTTTTGAACTGCTCAGTTGCCCTTTTGCGATATTTTAGTATGGGTTCCTGAGTATGTGTGTGCTAGGGTTTCTTTGAAAACAATCTCCATTCCACCCTATACTTAGTGTTCTTGAAAATAATAGAGTGGCTGTCACTTGTTGGACCTCCTTGGAAGCAAGTTAAAAATAAAGTATTTTACAGAAAAGTGGCTGTGTATTGCTTCCCTATCTTAATCAGCCCAAACCCTTGCTCAGTTGATTGTTTGAATAGTCCTTGGCCAATTACAGTTGAGTCCCGCTCTGGTGAGGGTGGTGGCTATTCACCATCATACTTCAGGCTAAGGATGGTTACAATACCATGGTAACCATTGTGAGGAGCGAGCGTGTGTGTTGCACTAACCCACATGCCATGAGTGCAGAACCTAACAAATGGCCTTTTGGCCAGTGGGGAGGCAGGAGTAGTAGGGGGTTCCCAACCCAGGCAAATGGAAGTGGCAAGCAAGGCACATTACCTTTCTCCTTGACCTGGCCGTGCTGATAGAGTAAAGTCACAAGCACTGACCACAGCTCCATGATTGCTTGCTGCCCCTGATGCCTACCACTTCTGCCTATTACAATCTTGGGATCACCCATATGCAGGCACCCTAAGAAAGAACACTAAAAAAATGGGTGTGCATCAACCCAAATTAGCCAGTACAATGTTCCCCTCCATTTCCCATTATGATGCCACGGGTGGGATCCCAGTGGCTAACATGTTTGGAGAATGTATCCAGGTAACAAATGGCACCCACAAAAATCATTTGCATACATCTCTGTATTTGATGAGAATTTTCTCTAAAGTCTGGAGCTGGAGAATAAGAACTGCTTGTGTGTCCTGCAGTTTGAAAAAGCTACCCTTTTCTCCTAATGAAACGTCTGCTTGTAATGTCACATTTAAAACCATGTGAGCAAAGTCAATGTAGTGTCATCCATTTACTACTTTAAGGGCTGGCTTCAAGTTTTATCGAGTTTATGAACTCATTTACTTACTTGCCTACAGCAGCTGTATAAAAAGCTTTCTCCAAATGTACAAATGCTCTTTAATATGGCAACTGAGACTGAAGCATCAACTAAACCATCAGTCTTTAAAAATTGCTTAGAACAGGGAAAGCCAGACTTATGGTGCATGCAATCCTCTTGATCCTGCCATCCAGCTTGGGTGATTTACCAGGACCCCTACTGACTACAGAGGTCCAAGCTGGGCCCCCTCCTGCTGAGTCTGCTCTAGGAAACCTCTGTAACTGGTCTCAAAAGTGGAGTACTCTTCCCCTTTAGCGACAACCTTGCTTACCACACAGGAGCTCTTGCCTGTCTCCTCTGCAGACACCCCTAAGAGGTGATCTCTGAGAGGTTGGTTCCCCCATCCCGTACCTTGATCTACTGGAGATTAGCCTGTAATCTACCTTTTGACCACCCCTGGTTTAGAAAATAGGAGATTAAACACCTCAAAGTATAGATACATGATAATCTTCATTCCTTATTTTGATTGGCTGTAAGCCACAGGTCTCCATCAGAAAACTTTCATCTATTGTAAATCAAATGCTATGTTTAAACTTAACTATCTGAATAAAAAAACTCATAAGGTAAAGTAGAAACATGCACAATTCTATATTATGGAAATTACTTGATTATGCAGCTCTTGACATTTACATACTGCTGTTTGAGTGAGAAGATGCAATTTAGGTAACTGAAAAAATGAGAGTAAAAACCTGTTTGAAGACAAGTACTAGCAAACAGCCATACAGTGTGTGGGCTGAGTTACCTGTTTTAATTAGAGCTGGAACAAGTACCCACAAAAGTAGGCATATAGCCATGAATGTTTGGGTACTTTCTGATACCTGAACTGGTTTTCAATTGGGTACCTGAAATACAATGCCCATTTTGGTATCTCAAGTACTTGAATGTTATTTGGGAATCTGAAAATGCAGATATTACCCACAGGTACCAAGTCAGGGCCCCACTTTAGCTCTCCAAAGTCTGTGTGCATCAGCACTGATTACTAGGATAGAGCGCTGCCCCAGGGAGAAGAGAATACCAAATCTTAGATTGTAAATGAGTTAGGGTTGTGCTTTCCCTGACCTAAATAAAACGGAACCTTGAGAACTCTAAAATGGATTTTCAGTTATAAAGCAATGGGAAAGTGTTTGAGTAAAGGACTCAAGAAAGGAGACTAGTACAAAAGCAGAAACAAAGCTACAGCTTTTATGATATTCATGAAATAAGTCATTGACTCTTGATAAGTGTTTATGTATCTTCCAGATACATGTAGGCACATGCACATCTCTTTCCAGTAGCGCTGTATGGCGGAGAAAAATGAACACCTCTACTACACACCCTAGTCGCATACTGTAATTTTAACACCCAATACCCCTTTGTGGGCATTTTAAAATGAGATGCTTCCATGCATGGCCACACAGTAACCACTCATCTGAATGCCTGTCTGAAGGTGGAGTGGGAGGATGCGTTCTCCAGTGAGCCATGCACCACCCAGTTTTGGCCACTCACAGGACGCTGCTGAAAAATCTGCAGTGTGCTGTGTGGGGCAAGCCCAAAAAGTGCGTGAGAACAGGCGCCAGTATAAACTGGGGCAGACAGATCAGCTAGCCACCTCCGTTCTATCCACAGCCCTGCTGGAAGCTCTCTGGGGAGATCTTAAAGGACATGCACATAAAATATGCCATGGTGGTTCAAAGCCCATCAAGCCCTCCTTATGACGCATGAGAGAAGAGCCAATGCCATGGAGGATAGTAGCTTCCTGCATGTTCCCCCCGAGTTACTCAGGACTGCCAGCAGCTGCAGCAGCTCCTGGCAGGAAGGGGTTACTAGCTACTGCAGATTCATGCTTCCATGGCGTCTGGGGCTGTGTCACGGCAGAGGGTGAGCAGTTGTGTGGGGGTTGGAGGGAGGGGAACTGGCTGCCCGTGTGAGTTGCTTGCAGGGCCAGTCCAAGGTGGTGGGACTGCATGGAGGCTGCCTACATGGCCACCATATGGCCCACCCTGGGAGCTGCCCATTAGGATCACTCCCAACACACTCCATGTGTGTGACTCTTTGCCACTCAGCTTGATTGTTTAAAAACACTGAGGGAAGGCTAGCAAAGCTACTCGTGGTGGCCTCTAGCAAACACTACTTGAGGGGGGGTAGCACATGAGAACCCTAGGCAGTGAGCTGTTAAGCTGAAAAATTTAAATCCTTTCTAGGAACACTGAACTCCACAGCTATGTTCTAGTATCAAGCTTTCTTTTGTCTGAAGCAGTCCCTAAATGGGAGAGGAGAGGAAGTGTCTGAGCTAATGCACAAGTGGCTGTGTGTGGCATCATCATTCTATTAGGCAAGTAACTCCAAAAGAAAACTGCTTTCCTGTAATGCATATGATGCCTAGGCACATTTTTGGTTGGAAATAGTTTATTAGCAAGCTAGTATGTAAATGAGTCACAGCAATTGCAACCATATTTCATGTCTATATCTTCTCCACTCTGATTTATCCTTGTGCATCCAGCAAAATGAAAACTGAATGGGTGGCAACCTAATGGCAAAGAATCTGCCTGCTAATTATAATGGTTTTAATCCCACCATGCAACTAGACTGGCCAAACAAAAAACCCCACCTATAGTCTAAAGAATTTGAAATCTGGAGATTTTGCTAAGCTCTGCAAGCAGGTCAAACTTGAATCCAGTGACCAAACTACTCAGTGGATTTTTCTCACACTAGTATTACTTTCTGACATATACAATTATTATTTAACTAGCCAGGTAACTGTATAGTAATGCCCAGAGTATGCTGTTCCATTTAAGTGCTATCAAAACATCTTTCTAATTCTGAAAAAAACATGTAGTTTTACAGATGGAACAGGGATTGCAATGTATGAAGTTATTAAAATTACAAAATAATGACTGGAAACTTGTTAGTATGACATCATACCTATTAGGTTGCTCTAAACATACAGATACATACTGCTGGAGCTGAAGCATCTGCATGAGTTTCTAACCCATGCCCAGTACTGGCATTACCATTAACCTATCAACAAAGTGGGACTGAGAAGCCCAGGTTATGAACTATATGAATAACTAGAGTTGGAACATTACTATACCTTGTGTCCCCTCAAATGATTGAAGGATGAGACCTGAAAACAAACTATCCTTCAAGGTCTGGTTCTGGCAGAAAGCTGAAAAGGGAGATGGTGAATTGGCAAGAAACCAGGGCACTTTTTCTCCCCATGCTTACTGGGAGTCCTCTGGGGAGGCTACACATACCATAGGCCGTGGCACACCATCAAAAACTGCCTCATCTCCTACCTTCAGTGTTAAGTGGCATACCACCACCATTTGTGCTTTCCTAAGAGAGCTTTCACAGAAAGCTTCCCCAGCAGGGAAATTGGACATGGAGTACAGCCTGCGCTATGTATGCAAGCACATGCTGTAGGAAAAGGGGTTGCAGTGCAAACAATTCTGACAGTAGGGGGGTGGAAATACTTTACACAAATGTGCTTGCACTTCAAACCCTTTTCTCACAGCACCCTGCCCACAGGGGAGCACTAGCATGGTCTGTGCTCTGCACTGACCAACGCTGCTGAAGACGTTTTTAATGAAAGTACTCTTAAAGCACATGCCTGAGATTCAAACCTGACAAAGTAACTGAATATTACAGGATCGTGGCTACAGCTGTATTTTTGTTTTTTGAGACTCCAAAATTAAAGGGTCTGTAGTCAAACAGCCATATTAGTAGTGAGGCTGTAGGCATGAGTAACTTAAGTTATATCCTTTTAAGCTGAATGCTTTATTTATACTTGTACTGTCCTATAAACACTATAAGTGCCATATTGAGTCCATCTAGGCCAGTATCCTGTTTCCAACAGTGGCCAGCCTTGGTTGCGTCAGGGAAGTGCACAGCTAAACATTTGCTGTTATTCACGCCCAACCCCAACAGTCAGAGATTTCATCCCATCCAACATTTTTATTTGACCAAATTATTTATCAATATTATTATTAATAAAATATTATTTGACCAACAGCCTCAAGTAATTTATTCAATTCTTTTTTGAACTCTGTTAGGCTATTGGCTTTAACAGTGTTCTCTGCCAAGAAGTTCCACAGGTTAACCATGCGCTGAGTGAAGCAGTCTGTCCTTTTGCTTTCAGTCTGCCAGTTATTGTCATAGAGTGCTCTTGAATGGAAATTTACCCCCTGTAGGGTATTCCCCATAACTTTGTGGGGGAATTCCTCCACACATAGGGGATCATGGGGATTTTTGCTCTCCTCTGCAATGTGCTTGTGCCAGTCCTCTGAGTGTACTTTGCTAATTCACTCTGTCATTTTAAGCACTGGTGCATCATCATGATCTCTCTGCTTGTGGCACATTGTGATCTGGTTTTATCATAAGCGGTATTCTTCTATTCCGTGGATCCATTTGCTAGGATGGTAGCTGTAACACACACCCCTCAGCTCTCTTAACCTGATAAATCTTTGTCAAGTGGCTAGACTCCTGTATTAACTGGGGACAAATCAGATGAATCACATTCTTTGTCTCCCAATCTCTCCAAAGGCAAGATAGGTAGGGAGTGGGATTTACTTTCTGCTACTCCGTTTCCCACTCGCATCTCAAAACAGTCTGTGCTGCTAGGCTTGTTCCTGCTTGCTCAAAGCCTAGTTTCACAGTGAGCAGAAGGAATTTTGTGAAGCTAACTGTAGTACTTTACTGCACAAAGTATTAACCTGCATGAGAAGCCGTTTTAGCAGGTGTATGATTGTCTCTCTCCTCCCCACACTCCCACCCACCTCTCAGCTGGTAAGTTGCAGCACAAACAGTGGTTGAGATATAGGCAAAATTTGTGCAGGGCACACACTGTAATCAAAAGACTTACTAAATATTTTACTTCACCAGCTTCTGGATTGTTTTAGTTTTGTTACAGTTCTGATCATGCAGCATAGGACTAAAACAATGAGTTTCTGTGCACAGTAAAATAGAAATCAAGGAACATTTAACAAGTTAGCATTTCATCATATACACATCAGATATTAGGCACAATAGATATGTCAAGCAGCTTGGTTTTATGCAGAGCATCACCATGGAAAATAGGTTGATCAAAGTAATAGAACAGCTATTAATAATCCACCCACACAAAGCAAAAACCTTGGTTGGAGGCAGGGTTATGTGAACAAAACAGCAGGGCAACAAATTACTGTAGGCATCAGAGTAAATATTAAAAACTATTCCTGCGGAAGAATACATCAGACCCTGTAAAATTGGTTGAATTTAAAAATAGATGTATTTACATTTTAGTCTGATCTTGTGTTTTCTCACCAGGTGCTACATATTAAGTTGTACAGTATCATGGCAGATTGAGTACAATCTGAATATTTTGTGTAGGTTTCTAAAAATTACAGCTCTCACAGGCATTACAGCACCAGAATATTAAAATGGTGGCAATAAAAACGGTTCCATTTGCTATTAAATACAGTGCTGGAGTCAATAGGCTTCCATTACTCAGTTATACTGTTAGCAATTAAAGCAGTTGGCCTGGCTCAAAATTTTGGTGTCTGGACTATTTACCAGGTGAGTCAGGTTATTCCTCCAGGTATTTCCAGGTATAATCTCAAGAAACTGCTCAAAGAGGAGGGGGTGATTATTTGAGGAAAGAATTTAGCTCAGTTTTTTTGCAGCCAATTACTGCTCTAATACAGGAATTTGGACAGATCCATCTTATTGTTTTGCTTCAACATGCTTTAACTTTCTGAAGCCACATTTACTACCTGTTCTGGGAAAGGTCATACACTAAAAGGCTACTCTGCAGGTTCTCTTTTTGGTAAGTATGTGTGTCTGTAGATAACATAGATCTGAATGCTGGCTGCTGCTAACATGGCTTAGTGGTATCTTACGTGGAAGGAAAAGGCCATTTCACCATGCCAGTCAATATGGTTTTTTATTTGGTTATTGTTCAACAACAAAGTTCAATATTTTCCAGGTGGAGTTTGAATCATACTACTTGTTCCCTTTCTTTGTCAATAATAAAAAGGTGATGAAGAAAAATTCTGTATTTTTAAGATACTGAAAACCTCATTTATGCTAACAAGCTTCTGTGCAATTGAATGTTACAATATTTCTTCACTGGATCTCAGAGGGCACCCCCACCCCCACCTAAGTGCTAGGGATGTCCATCCACAACCACCATTAAAACAAAGAGCTAGTGTTGAAAACTGCAGAGTTTACAATAAAAAAGTAGAAACCAATTCAATTCCCTTTTTACGAATATAAAGTTTCTTGTAAATATGTACAGTCCTTTGAGCTATTACTATAGCAGGAAGCATTTCACAAACAAGACACAAGATATACACTTTCAGGACTAAACAAGCCTGGTTTTCAGTTCATGAAGAACTTCCATGAGATGCAAAGATTTAAAGACTGGTCTCAGAATACCCTTTCAAAATACCCAGACCAGGAGACAAAAGCATCAGCTAGTTTCCTGCCAAATCATCTGGTCTAAAATAACCTGACAGACAAGAGAACAGATACCTGTGAAACTCTCCAAGGAACACTGACAAGGCAGTTGAGTTTTGTGGGCATTTAAACAGGTTAGCACTGTCTTGCAAAGGGGCAAACAAAAGAGGAGGACTTGACTGCCATTTGAAAAAAAAACATGGTTATTTACTGAGGATGATGCTGAAAGCAGATTGAATGGTCAAACCTGACTTGAAAATCATCTGCTGTGTCTCAGTTTGAAGGATAATATCTGTGGCCACCAAAAATATGAACCAATAATTTGCTGAGGTTAGTTGGTGGCAAATTAAAGGTGAGGTGTCTGGTAGCTGCCAAAGCTGTTTATGGCACCCATTCTCTACTGCCCACTGTTATTCTTATTGTATGACAAGATAGAAGCCACACCATGGAGGGGTTCTTTTCTTGCTTTGCAAAGGTTTAACAGTTTAGCACTGCTGCTTTTTTCTAATACTTGAGAGAGGGGTGTTTGTGTGGGGCCAGGCTTGCCACCAGCAGAGATTTGGGGGGCTGGGGGGGGAGAAACCTCTGATGTCTACAATGGTTTGGATGTAATTTGTGAGTGGTTTCATGCTTAATGCTGGGAGTCAGTGCATTTCTGATTTTAGGTCTCTTGTCATATAATAGGAGTAGCTCTCTTCAGTACTGACTTCTTCATTAAGTAATGATGGTTCTGTTGCAGCATAATCTAAAAGATTCAGTTTGCACATGAGTTACAATATATATAGTATTTAGCAAAGCAACCTAAAAGGAGAGAGCAGCTAGGGTGATGTGGCTCAGCAGCATGCAGTAAACTGCCATGCAGAAGACGTGGGCAGGGAGGCTTATTTTCCAGGATGTCAGAGGCAGGGGGAGGGGTGGGTTGGGGTTGTGACCATTTAACCAGTGGGGGGCCATTTAAGAAGGAAAATCGCTCCTCTCCACCATCCAGTTGACCCATCACAAAGCTGCATTATGACAATTTCAGTGAGAATATTTTTTTTTGTAAGTGGCAGATAAACAGGTAAAATTGATTAAATCTCTAGAGCTCTGTACAGATTAGCCAACAATGCTGTGTCAAGACTGAATTACTGGGACCTCTGTTTACAAGGCTTCCAAGTATTCCAGCATCTTTTCCAAAATATGACTTATTACTTATAAATGGTATGAACCACATTAAAACTTGGAGTGCAATCCACCTGCTGTTTGATTTCCTTGATAACTGGGCAAGGACTAAAGCAAAGTACAAAAAATTCATGAACTGCTTGAAATAATAACAGTAGTACAAAGTGCAAAAACTACAACTGCAGGAAGGGGCAGGGAAATAAACTGAGGTGCAGACATCCCTTCAAAGAATGTGTCCTGAGGGAATGAATCCAATCCAGTTCTGGCCCACGTGCTGCTGTTTTGGTGACAGGGTGGTGGCGGCGGCAGCAGCAGTGTAGAATGCATATATTCGGGACATTTCCTTGGTTTTTCCTGCAGATCAAGATGAGGCGGGTTTTGTACTCAAGACTTACACTGAAGATTGGTCCCAGACCTAGCATGGAAATAAAATGATAGTTTTACAAGATAAAGGAACTAGTGTTTTTTCTGCTGTATTTTGTCTCTGATCCTAAAGACAACACTGATCTCAGCAGGTGGCAACAATAGTTAGACTGGAATTCACAACATGCATATATAAGAATATTCATTTAGCATGCCAACTTGCTCCCCCATGTCAGAGGAGACTCCCAGACTTCTCTAAATACAAGCATCCTCCTTATCCCCCAAAGAGGGATGTGTATAAAAAGATGGTGAACGTTTGTTCTCCACTGCAACAGAAGACAGAATGAGGGATGGGCTTAAATTGTAGCAGTGGTGATTTTAGTTAAATATTAGCTTTCCAACTGTAGGAACGGTTGAGCAATAGAATAAACTGCCCAGGGAGGTTGTGGAATTTCCCTCCTTGGATGTTTTCAGTACCTGGCTAGATGAGCATCACTCTGGAATGCTGTTAGTGGAGATCTTACGTGAAGCAGCGGGTTGGACTAGATAACCCTTCAGGTTTCTTCCAACCCTAAAATCCTATGCTCTGTACTAGTTACCAAACTTACCTGATATCGTACAAGCTTCCTCAACAATTAGTTGAGAGTCAGTGCTGGCAGGGGTGTAGCTATAATAGATGCAGCATATGCAGTTTCACTGGAGGCCCAGGAACTTGGGGGGCCCCACATGCATATAGAAGGTGAAGCTACACAAGACGCCTACTGCACCTTGGCTAGCCTTACCCCATTCTGAGCAGCCTCACCCTGCGATGCAGTGCACTGTGTGGCCAGCAGCTGCCAAATGTTCCCCCAGCAGCAAGGCAGGCAGCTGGCTGCTACATGCTGTGTCCTCAGAAAAAGGCCAAAGACACAGCGCATAGCAGTCTTACCTAAAATGGAATAAGGCTGCCTAAGGTGCAGCAGCTTGTGTGCCCGGTTGTTGTCTGTGCTGCCGCACACTCCACTGCGGGACTTTGAGCAGTGGCTGCTCACTCCAATCCTGCACAGTCACATCACGGCCAGGGGGAGGATATTGGTGACCTCCCCAGCAGGCTGGGCACCTGCTCATGTGGACAGGCCCACCCTGTAATGGGAAATCTGACAGTGGTCCACCCACCCAAATTCTCTGTGGGTGTGTGTCGACTATCCGCCCTGCTCCCTGCACTGATCTTGCAGTGTGGTGGCTGCACTTGCCTGCCGCAGGGCCACAAGGATCGGGACCTCTGCAGCTCATGTGGCTGCACCCAGAGTGTATATGCACACTGGAATGGAGTGCCCTAGTAGGGGGCCCATTCCAACCTAGTGCTGGGACAAGTATGAATTTGGAAGAAGTTTTCTAACAGGCAGGGAAGACTCATACAATTATCTTTATATTCAGGGGCCTGTGTTCGCTGCATTTCCCCCATTAGCCGCAATGGAGAAAACATAGCGAACACAAGTCCCTGTTTATATTTTTATTACATTACATATGTGGGTTTGGGTGGCAGTGAAAGAGTCAGGCACTCTCCGTTTCCTGCCAAAAGCTCACTGCTCACCTTATTGACTTGTGGGAGTGGAGTCCTTGCACCTCCCACTGGCATTCGCCCCCTGTTGCTCTCGTCAAACAGTCTTCCTGGGGACCTTTCCCTGCGGGTGCTCAGAAGTCTGCCTGGGGATTTTTCTCGCTCAAATGGTCGCCCAGGAGATTTGTCTCTGCGCAGCTCTGTCCTTCCTTCTCGATACCGATGTGGTGTGCTTGGTTCTCGAGGGTGGCTTGGCCCTTCTGGTGGTCCAGGGCTTGATGCTACCCGCTTAGTTATGTGCTCGTTATACGTGGGGGGACCTCTTTTATTTGGGCTACTGTCATTCAAAAACAATGGACGTGGACAGCTGAGTGATAAAAACCTCAATGTTACCTTTTTATTAATAAAACATAGCTCTCACACCCACATCTTTTAGCACTCAAAGCAACACAACTTTCCAATTGAGTCAGGCTTTCTAGATATCCATTCCTTACAACTGCTTCCCTTCCAGACCCATACTTTGTGGACACAAAAAAGATTTACTGACATACACCTGAACCAACAAATCTTGGCTGCGGGAAGGTGGTTGTCACAGCATCAGCCTCCTTCTGGTTCTTTTGTAACCTGGTGTTTGACCACGTAGCTTAAAAATACTTCATGAGAAAACACAGGTGAGAGTCCGCAGTGAACAGGGGGCTACCTGAAGACACCAGCTATTACAAAAAAGATATTTGTTTTCTCTCTGAAGAAAAGTGTTGTCACAAATCCCTGTATCTGTGGACTAGATATTAGTTTTAGGGATACCTCAAATTAATTACACATTCTAGTGCCTTAGGTAGGGATCCGTATTCACTGCATTTTCCCCATTGCCATCAGTGGGGAAAACAGAACACACACAGGTCTCTGGCTTTAGGGAACTGGAATGTTTAGTAGAAATCGGGTTACTAGCAACAAGAAATACAGGCTACTTACCAGTAACTAGGTTCTTCTAGAGCGCTCTGTGTATTCTCACTTATGGGATCTCACCCTGCTTCGTGGGCAACCAGAAGCTCCTAGTTGTCAGCAGTTTCCAGGCAGATTGCCTGGAACAATCTAGAAGGGAACGAAGGCTTCACTCTAGCACTCTCTTTTCCTCCCTCCCCATATCTCCATGGGCTTTTGATCTCATGAGAAAAGGGGAGATAAAAGGAGATGGAGTTTCCCCACCTCAGTTCCTTCCAACCCCAGGCAAAAGTACGATAAGATTATGTACTCTGAGCCAGAGGGGCAGGACAGGCGGCTAGGGAGAATATGCAGAGCAAGCTCAAAGAACCTAGTTACTGTTAAGTAACCTATATTTCTTCTTTGAGGAGCTCCGCGATTCTCACTTATGGGAAAGTAATAAGCAGTTATGAACTAATCGGAGGAGGATGAGAGGAACAGACTTAGGAAAAAGAAAGCATAGCACAGCTCTACCAAAGGTCGAGTCCCTGCATGCTGCTAGATCCAGTGAGTAGTGCTTGGAGAAGGTGAGAAGGGACGACCAAGTTGCTGCTCTGCAAACGTCAATGATGGGGACACTGTGGAAGTTCACTTTTGAAGTAACAGCTGCTCTGGTACAGTGGGCCTTAAGGTCTGGAAGCAAGACTCTTCCAGTCGCATGTATGGATGCATTGCAGTATCCATTTCAACATTCGCTGGGATGAAACAGGGAGTCCTATATATTGGCCTGCATAGAAAATGAAGAGAGCATCCGAGGCTCTGACTGCTTTCTTATGATCAAGATAAAATGACAAAGTCCTTTTCAAATCTAGCGTATGTAGTGCAGCTTTCCCCAGGAGAAGTATGTGGCCTTGGAAAGAAGACAGGTAAGGAGATAACTTGGTTAACATTCAATGGAGAGACCAGTTTAGCAAAAAATGCAGGGTCCACACAGATGTCTACTTTATCTTTGTAGAATCCTAAGTAGGGCAGGGAAGCCCGCAGAACCACCAACTTGCTAATCCATCAAGGCAGTGTGAGGGCTACTAAAAGGACTGTCTTGAGGGTGAGGCATTCCATGGAACAGGAAGCCATGGGTTCAAATGGTGGTGTCATAAGCTTACTGAGAACCAAATTGACATCCCATTGAGGGAACTGGTGGAAAAGTGTTGAGAAGTTCTTTCCAGAAGACAGGTATCAGGAGATGGAAAAAGAACTTGCTTTCCATCCACAGGCTGTAGGTGACCCAATAATGCTGTTTAACAGACCTTCTATGATGAATAGGAAAGAGAGGAATGTTGCAGGTACAACAAGTATGACAAGATGACATTGACTGTGAGAGGAGATGGGGATGGCCTGCTCTGCACACTAGATCGTGAAGCGTTTCCACTTTGTCATATAAGAAGCCTTAGTGGAAGGCCTGTGTACATTTTGAAGAATTAATGAGACTGCGGGAGGAAGGTCAGGATCTACGGAGAGATCAGTCAGGTGCAAAGGTGCAGAGAGTTGAGGTTGTGATGCAATCAATTCATGCTGACGTATCAGTAGTTCCCTGTGAGTGGGGTAGAGGAAGGGACTGACTCGCAAGTTATGCTAGAATTGGGAACTATGATTGCCTGGGCCATGAGGAGGTGATCGGGGTTAAGTGTGCCCTCTTCCTTCTTGCCCTATAGATCACCTTCTGCAGAAGAGGGAATGGTGGAAAAGTACACATGAAAGAAATGTCCCAAAAGATCATGAAAGCTGTAACAGGGTCAAGGCTACCTGGGGTGAGAGTTGGCAGGATGCAGCCTAAGAAGTCACGTTCACAGGGGAATCTCTGATAAAGTGTCCTTTATTTACAATATGCGGTATCCCATATACCATTTCTATATACAGAGTTTAGACCTAAGAGGTGTAGGGTTTCTTGGTGTAAGGCCCTCTGGCTGGGAACTGTCCCTCCTCAGACTAGATACAAGCCCCTCTTGGTCTCCCTCCAGTAGGGTGGCCAGATATGCAAATTTTAGAGGACACATGTGAAATACAGGTTGCAGGGCTGCATTGGCACCAATGCAGCTCTGCAACCTGTGTTTCTCATAAGTGTCCTCTAAAGTTTGCATATCTGGCCACCCTACTCTCCATTCTGTGTCAGTTAATCTGGTAACTCACTACCTCTGTGGGCCAGGCACCCTCCTGCAGCCTGCCAAACGCTACGGCTTGGGCAACACCCTCCAAGCAGGGTTGGTGTGTAGACAGAGCCCAGCTCAAGCCCCTGTCTCCTCAAGCACTCTGCTCCCTGGTAACAATTCCCCTTTCCTGAACACTCTGCTCAAGGCTTTTATCTTGGGCTGTCTCAGCCATGCCCAGACAGTGTCTGCCACTCCTGCTGGTGTTATCTCCCTTCAACAGACCGCAGTCCATATAGTCCTGCTACAAATGCATCTGAGAAGTCAATTTGTAATCATCTGGAAAACAAGGCAATGATTACTAGAAGCCAGCATGGATTTGTCAAGAATAAGTCACGCCAAACTAATCTTAACTCCCTTTTTGATCAAATTACTAGTTTAGTGGGTCATTGGAATGCTGTGGACGTAACATATCTTGATTTCAGCAAAGCATTTGACAAAGCCCTCCACAATATCCTTGTTGACAAGTTGGTAAAGTGTGGACTACATGATACTACCATTAGGTGGGTGAAGATCTGTACTCAAGGAGTGCTAATCAGTGGCTCTCCATCAAACTGGAGGGAGGTACTGAGTGGGGTGCCTCAAGACTGTTCTGGGCCCACTACTGTTCAACATCTTTATTGATGACTTGGATGAAGGAATGGAGGGAATACTTATCAAATTTACAGATGAGACAAAACCAGAAGGGCTAGCTAACACCTTAGAAGACTTTCTGAAGAAAAATTAAGAATGATCTTTAGAAGTTGGAAAATTGGGCTAAAGCTAACAAAATGAAGTTCAACAGAGATAAATGTAAAAATCTGCATTTAGGTAAGAAAAAATCCAATGCACAAATACAGGATGGGCGATACCTGGCTTGACGGCAATACATCTGAAAAGGATCTGGGGATTGTAGTTGATCACAAGCTGGACTTGAGTCAGTAGTGTGATGCAGCTGCAAAAAAGGCTAATGCAATTTTAGGCGGCATTAACAGAAGCATTGTTTCAAAGTCATGAGAAGGAATAGTTCTACTCCAACAGTCTAACATCTTTTGTGGCTGTGTACCCCATTTCAAATTTAGTGAAGAGCCAAGTACCCCCAACTATTTTGCATACATTTACACAAATACATGACTTGTAGCAGTTGAGTCATGCCACAAGGAATGCTTCACAGACCCTGAGGGGTCCACAGACCCAGTTTGGGGACCACGCTCAGATCTCACCTGGAGTACTGTGTCCAGTTCTGGGTGTCACACTTTAAGAAGGATATCGACAAATTGGAATGGGTTCAGGGGAGGGCCACAAAGATGGTCAGGGGTCTGGAAACCAAGTTCTGAGAGGAAAGGTTGAAGGAGCTGAATATGTTTAGCCTAGAGAATATTAAGGACGACATGATAACTGTCTTCAAATACCTGAAGAGCTGTCACAGAAAGTGGCAAAGACTTGTTCTCTGTTGCCCCTGAAGGGTAAGACTAGAAATAATGGGGTCAAATTACAAGAAAGCAGATTCTGGTTAAACATTAGGAAAAACATCCTAACGGTAAGAGCAGTTTGATAGCGGAACAAATTGCTTTGGGAGGTGGTGGGTTCTCCTTCTCAGAATAATGTATGTGGGTGGCAAACACTTTGAGGCCCCATCTGATAGTGTTTATGTGGAGTTGTGTTTCTTCTGAGGTCTACATGCCATGTACCATGAAAGAGTCCATGTGGGCACCCCATCTTGTCAAGGGAGCATCCAATTCTTACTGTGATAAAGTTCTGACAAGTCAAATGGCATGCCTTGTGCATGGTGTGGCTTTGTCCACCACTGGAGTGAGGTTATGATGCATTCTGGGATGGTAACCCTTTTGGACACAGACTGTATCATGGGGGTGCACTGAGCTGTGCTGTAGTGGGTGCATGTGAAGCCGGGACAGCTGAATTGTTGCTGTTGCTGATGCAAACAGATCCTGGAGCCTCAGATGTGGCACATTGGATGATCAAATAGGTTTCTGATGACCTATACATACTATTGTACGTAACCTGTCGTTTGGGAGAAAGACTTTTTCCTATTTGGTGTCTAGGACAGATCCTAGGAAGGGGAACACTCTTATGGGTATCAGGTGCAACTTCTCCCAGTTTATAATTAGGCCCAAATCAGTTAAGCGAGAGGTGGTGGTGGCAATGTCATGATGGAGGCGATCCTCTGAAACTGCCATAAGCAGCCAGCCATTGATGCCACTCGTATGTCCAGTCATCTGAGCTCCGCTGCCACAATGGCCACACATTTGGTGAAGACTCTTGATGCGGTCGCGAGGTTGAAGGGTAGGGACTGTATACTGGTAATGGCGATCTATAACAAAAACGTAAAATTTTTCTGTGAGGTGATTGAATCAAAATGTGAAAGTAAGCATCCTTGAGGTTGAGAAAGGCCAACCATGAGTTTACTTTTAAAGCAGGTATGGATTGTAACATAACCATTCTAAACTTCAAGGTTTGCATAAATTTATTAAGGTGTCTCAAGTCTAGGATGGAACAAAGACCCCCAATCCCATTTAGGGACCATAACGTATCTGGAGAAAAAGCCAGCATAAAGTTCAGAAGCAGGGACCTCTTCTATTGCTCCTTTAGCAAGCAAAAAGCTGATCTCGTCCAGAAGCTTTGTCTTGTGACATGGGTCGCAAAAAGGGATGGAGAGTTTGGAGGTGGGAAAGTCTTAAATTGTATGGTGTAGCCATGTTGAATGATCTCTCTGACCTACCTCTCTCTGGTAATACTGGCCCAACCTGGGAAAAAAAGGGGATGAGGCCGTCACGGAACGTAAGAGGTTGGTGCTATTCTTTCTTGACCTCAGAGTTGAGGCCTGGATTGTTGTCCTGTGGAGGAACTGGATTGGGACCTATTTCTCATTTTAGGTTTCATTAACTTCTTTCCAGATTGTTGAAAGGGCTACTGCTGCTGTTGAGTAAATCTCCTATTTTGAAAGGAGGACATGGCTCTCTGCCAGTAGGAGTAGAGGCATGCATGGAGTAATATCGTCTTTTAATGGCTCGGTCTACTGCTGCAGATCTCACCCTCTGGCAGGTCTCTAATTTTCACGAGTTATTCATCTGTGGATTTAGTGAAGAGTCAATTCTGATCTTGTTCTCTGGGATGAAAGCAGTGGATGTGAGCCGTACATGCCTTCTGATGGTGTTTGCCAAAGCAATGGTGTGAATGGTGCAGTCTGCTATATGCACGGCAGAGGTTAACCGAAATTGTGCCACCTGTATACCCTCCTTTTGCAAAGCTGCTAATTGTACTGGATCTGAATTAGAGGCAGCGTGGGTTCATAGCCAATGCTGGTAGCTACACATGGTGGACAAATAGTTGGAAGCACGGAGGGATAATGTAGCTGAGGAGAAGGCTGTCCTGCCGAGGCCATCCAGGCGACAGCCCTTGTGGTCAAAGGGTGAAGTCTGAACCCCCACTTCCATCTGAACTTCTGTGTGTGTGCCGCTGTCATCAGCACATTTGGGGCTGGGTGGGGAAAAAACATATCTGACCCCTCCAGGGGATGGGATGGAGGATATCAGCCAGGTTATTGGTGGGTGTAGCAGAGAGTTCCTGAGGGTTTCAGTAGCTCCTTGAAGATGGGGAGCATCACCTGTCCGGTACCCCCACTTCTGACAATCCCAAATACAGGTCCAATAAGAGTCTTTTTGTGGATTTTCTTTGGGACCTGTGGCATGGCCATCACCAGCCTCCCTAGCATCACCTGAAAGGCTCCGACAGCCTCTGTCATTAATGTGGCAGAAGGGTCAGAGACTGTCGGTAGGTGGCCGTTTGACCGTCTTGGCCAAATCCAGTATTGGAAAGGAGGATGAGGTGTTCTTGCCTGTATTCCCCTTCTTGATTGGGGTGTGTGTGAGGAAGTCTTCCTTGGGTGGTCCCTGCTGGATGAGGATCTGGAATCCCAGTGCCTTTGGTGCTGGGGGCAGTCCAGGGTCCAGCTCCTTGAGCAGGAATATCTTCTGTGGGAATGAGAGTAGCAAATGCAAGAATGGAGGTATTCATGGCTGTGGGAGCGCTGATGACTTTGATTCTGCTAATACGAGGGCTCCCTTCAATGGCGTGGAGGATAGCAGCTGCAGGGGGATGGTCTCCTATTCCAATATCTGAAGCTGGGAGAGCTATATCCCCTGCTGATACTGTGCAGTGCCCAATGGAGTCGCAGTGATCTGGATCTACAAGGGGCAGATGGTGACCAGGGGTGATCCCACTGAGAAGGAGAAGCATGGAGAGGCGAAGATGTATCATGAGGTTTATCCTCCAAGAACACTTTTTCCACTTTGATCGATCTTGGTGGGTGGTCACAATATCCTCATGTATGGGTTTCTCTTCTCTGGGGATTGGAGCTAGCCTAGCCTCACAGTTTGGAATCACGGTATTGGAGGTGGTGCCATCACTATGGAGACTAGTGTTGTGCATGGTGCCATCATTATAGTCAGTGGCCCCACAATTGGTAGCAGGTGCAGAAGCTGCTAAGGATGCAGATGGGCACAGTGTTAGAGTCACAGTGCTCAACAGCATAGCAGATCCCAGCCTCATCACTCTCTTTCTGGTGAGTATATCACAAAGCTGCAGCATACGATCCTTACGTACCCAGGAGGAGAAGGCAATGCAAGCCTTACAGGCTTGACTTATGTGTCATGGAATTCACCTAGACACCCCACGTACTTGTCGTGCTGGTCAGTAATAGAGAGGGTGGCAGGAGAGAAACCTTTTGAAGCTCAATCTCTTTGACATCTTGGCATTTGAGGGTGAGGGGCCACCAAGAGGTGGGACCCTGATGAAGTAAAATAAAAACCTAACTAGTAATTATATGAACTATTTACACTAACAACTAATGAACTATTTACACTAGGTTTTTGCCAACAGGAACAACACAAATAAGTGGAGAAACGTTCCTAACTGCCAAAGGCGGTTGGAAGGAACTGAGTCAGGACTTTTATCTCCCTTCCTCTCAGGATATCAAAAAAGCCTGAGCAGATGGGGGTGGGGAGGGAGTACTAGGGCGAAGCCTTCACCCCCCTCTAGATCCCATAAGTGAGAATTGTAGAGCTCCTTGAAGAAAAAGTACATATTTACCAAGGAAAGTACAGCAGCTTTTATCTATGAACATTAAATACCAGTTTAAACCATCTTGTATATAAACAGTACAGCAAGAATAATTAACACAATGTCCTGCTAATCAGCCTAACAAAGAGATTATTTTATTTGCTTATTTAGATTTCTGTCACTCCCTATCCCTTAGGCTCAGGATGGCTTACATTTCCTTAACTGTAATAACTAATTAACTCTTAATCCTCACAACAAACCTGTGAGGTACTGAGATAGACTAGTGGGCTCCTATTTTGGCCGCTCTCTTTACAGGGCTTAATAAATCAGGGAATATCCCTGAGGATTGGGGTAAGGCAATTATAGTCCCCATCTATAAGGGCAATCCAGCTACCCCCAGTAATTATAGGCCAATCAGCCTTTTAAACATCATAAGTAAACTGTATGGCAAATACCTGCTAGCAAGGCTCAATAGTTGGCTGAAAGCCAAGGGCATCCTGTCAAACGCCCAAACTGGGTTTCAAAAAGGGAGATCTACCAGCGACCATTGTTTCCTTCTGTCCCACTTAGTCCTTCAATATGCTAGGCCTGGGGAAATATGCCATCCCTGTATGCTGCCTTCATCGATTTGAGGGCAGCTTTTGACACAGTCGCAAGAGACCGGTTGTGGAGGAAACTAGCTTCTCTTGACTTAGACCCAAAACTGTTGCATTTGATTATTAACCTTCACAGGGAAAATTCCATTATTGTGAGGTTAAATCACCAAGGCGCAGTTTCAGACAGCATTCCCATTGAGAGAGGGGTGAAGCAGGGGTGTATTTTGGCCCCGACCCTCTTCACCATTTATTTAAACGACATTATGGAGACTTTGGCGAGTGTTGCCAGCCATGCTCCTCTTGTGGGCGAGATAGAAATCCCTTGCCTCCTGTATGCAGACGACACGGTTCTGCTGTCACGCACCCAGGTCGGCCTTCGTCATCTGCTAGCTGCTTTTGGAGATTTTTGCCGAGAAAACTTGCTCGAAATTAATCAGGACAAGTCAAAAGTTGTTCATTTCTCCCGGAGGAAAACTATCTATAAATGGCAGTTAGCGAACCAGGAGATATACGCCGGGACCTGGGCTAAGTACCTGGGGCTTTTGTTCCAGGCGACTGGGGCTTGGAATCTGCAGACTCAGTTTTCCCTGAGCAGGGCAAAGAAGTTAAAAAACAATCTGATAAGTTTCTTCAGGTCGAGGGGAGGGTATTTAGTCCCTCCAGCAATCTATTTCTATACCCACAGGGTGGTCCCCCAGCTTCTGTATGGGGCTCTTTTTGGGGCTCTGAGCAGATTGAGGGACTTGGAGAGATTTCAGGTGGGTGTTGCACGGGCAATACTGATGGCCCCCCCCGGTACCCCGTCCCAGGTTCTCTGCCACGAGTGTGGTTTGCTCCCTCTGCGGGTTAAGGTCTGGCAAGGGGCCATTATGTATTATTTATGTCTTCACTTCAACATAGCTGCACCTTGGGCCCAGTTGGTTGTAACTGATAAATTCCCAAACCCTTGGCTGGGTGTAGTATCTGATAAAATTAAACACCTGGGCTTTGCTTTTGTGGCTTTGTCCCCATTCAGATTTAAAGGGGCCAAGAAACTTATTTTTGATTGTTTGTTGGATTCTACGTGGCAGGAGGTTTGGGCCGAACTTAGTGCTAGCAAAGCCTCGGGCCTTTATTCAAGGCTAGCAAATACAACTGTTCTCCCCATGCCCTTTTTGGACTGTGGTATGCCTCTGAACCCCAGAAGATTGTTTCTACTGGCGAGGTTTAATGCCTTTCCATCTGCACTTACCGCCAGTAGATACAATCATACTCCCCTGGCAGAACGTCTGTGCCATTGTCCACTGAAAGCTGTGGATTCTCTGGCCCATGTTTTGTTGTATTGCCCTTATTATGCCAATCTGCGGGAAGATTACCTTGTTCCACTGTTGGCTCTCTTGTCAGGTTGCTCAGAGGAATCCCTCCTTATTTTTATGTTAGGAGACCATTCTATTTATATTTCACAGCAAGTCGCTTGCTTCCTGAGCCTAGTTATTAAAATTAAACAAGCTAAAGATATGGTTGCCCACAAGGAGGGTTCACGTGCTAATTTTTATTGATTGCTTTTCTTGTTTTTGCTATATCATTTTCAGTAATATTGTGCAAATCTGGTTAAAGGGCAAACTTTTAAGTTATCTGTGGCCAGGCCTTGTGCAAAGCCACAAAGGCCTTAGGGTTTGGTTACTTGGTTTTTACCCTATGTATGGTTATGTGTGTATTGCTTACAAGGGAGCCGGGGAAGACCGTGTCTCTCATAATCCTCGTGCTGGTCTTGGTAATCTTTTTTATGATTCTGGCTTTTTCGCTCTTTGACTGGTAAAAGAGCCTATAGTGGTACTCACTTTTATTGCAATGACCTCTGTCTTGCAATAAAAAAATTAATTATAATTATAACCTGTGAGGTAAGTTAGGCTGAGAGGTCTGTGACTGGCCCAGTGAGTTCATGGCTAAGGTGAGACTTGAACCGGGGACTCCCTTCTGGTCCAAGTACTCTGCTCTTCACCACACCACCACACTTGGCACACTGGTTTAGGTTTGTGTGTATGTGTATGTATGGGCAAAAAATTCAGGTGACAAGTAGTGCATTATTCATTATCTTACCTCTTGCCCATCACTTCCAGATACAGTGTTTTAAGACATAGCTGAGGAGGGTTTTACTCCTAAGACTTTCCAGCTGCCTGTGCCCTAGCTTCACATCGATAATAAATGTGAATTGTGACAAGTCCCACATGCTCACTTGTGGTGTAAAACTAGAGCAGTTTTGTGTGCACTTCCTTTAATGGGTGGGGAACCTCAGGTCTACAAGTCAAATGCAGCCCCCTTCCAGGCCTGGATCTGGCCCCTAGATCCACAGTCTGACTAGTGGGAAGCAACAAGCAGTCACACTCAGAAATTAAGTGTGTGGTGATGAAGGGAAGAGTGCGGAAGAGAAGAAAAGACAGAATGGAAATAGGGGAAAGATCAGGGAAATATAACAGTTTCTAATACTATTCCTCTAAACTTACAATTGTCCACGGACTGTCAGAGGGACTTCTGCCTCTGACAATTCTTGAAAGGTGGATTCCTCATGTGGATGAGAAATGAATGCAATCTTCATGTGAGAAGAAGGAAAGACCCCACCAAACCAAAAGAATAAACGGTGGTCATGAGGCCCAGAAGACGCAGGGCATGCCAGCGTGTGGATGGCAGGAAGAGCTTTTTCGTCGGTAAGACAACTGTTGGGAATGCAGCAAAACCTGATACTTATCGCAGGCAGTGTGACATGGGAAGGAGAAAACATCTCTCCTAGAGTACCAGAAAGCCATAGGCTTGTAGGGCTACATGGAATCTCTGCATATTTCTGACTGCTCCCCTCCAGTAAGAAGTCATGTGGCTAGCAGAGAGGAGCACCCTCCTCTCGCAGGATGACTGGCATCTTGGAAATACATTGCAGCGCTGAGGACAAACCAGGCAGTCTTCCAGCTGGAACCAGAGAAATCTGATGTGACACCCTTCCTGCTGGATAGATATCGACATGCAGATAAGGTTCCTGTGAAGCTTGGAATGTCTTTTAGGATAGGAAGCCAAACAACCATAACATTGTTTCCATCATCCTATGGCAGTAGAGTGGGGGCTGCTTAAAGCTGAAGCAAGCAGCAAATGCCATATTCACCCCTGAACACCACATTTGTGAGCAAAACAAAATCTTTGCATGCCCTTTTGTATACACCTGTTGCTGTTTAGGAAGCAACCACCCCAAAAGGGAAGTTTTCTGATTCTTTTTCTAGTGTCTACAATCTATTTTAGACATTAGAAAAAGAAACAAAAACCTTTCCTTTTGGGGTGAGATTGATAACTGAACAAAGCAGGGGCAATGGTAGTTTGCATCTGGATTGCCCCACCTGAAGCAAGGCAGGCAAATTCATTGGATAACTCATTCACCTCAGCTTTTCCTCAGCTGACTGTCATCTGGTGAGGCTTTGAGGAAGAATTTGCTGAAGGCGGGTGGAAGTTCTTCCACCCTCAGGACCTATAAAATGGGATGGAGGAAGGCATAAGGAAGGGTGGAATCAGACAGGATTTCCTCATCCAGAGCAACAATGTGAGCTGCTTTGAATGGACTAGAGTAATTCCCCAGTCAAATTTAGCATCTTTCCTTACAGCTTACAACCAAGCTGTAAGGAAACCCCTGGGAGCCAGCATCACACCCAGAACGAAGTTGTGTACCTAACACTTTGCAGCTGCAGGAAGCCTCCTGGCCAAATGGTAAACCCTTCAGGAAGGCATTTAGATAACAGTAACATTCAGCAGACCTAAGAGCGCCATTAAAAGACTCATCACTATAAGGGTAGCTACATGTATTAGGAACTAGACATTTAAAACCTCCATTTCCTCAGTTCTGCTTCACCTGGTATTGTGTTAGCTATTGGATAGATCAAACTAGGTTTTGAAAACAAAATGTCAGTTGTATTGGTTGGATGAACTGAGTACTCATTTTCAAGGGGGTTTTCCACCTCAAGAACTCAGCTGACTGGTGTGGCCACAAGAATGCTAGCTTTCAAGACTCTGACCCTATATCAGTCAATATCATTGCTGTTCCTGGTAGCCCCAGCTGGGGGCAGTTCTTATGACAAAAGACAGGCTGTTTATTTTAAAAAATATTGAATTTAATAAATGAGTATTTAAAAAACTAATGTTATTGTAATTATTCTTTCAATAGACTATGAAACTCCCACAAAAATTTAAATATTCTGCTGCAGAAAGCAACAGTCATGATCATCATGTAGCAAAAGTCTATCTTCAAGTCATTCAATCTTCACAGAGTCAGAGCTGGAAGGGACCTTGAGGTCATTAAATCCAACCCCCTGCATCATCATACCGAGAGAGCTCTAAGCTGTTTCATAGCTTTGTTTGTAAATGGCTTTTTTTCATTTGCTTAGAGCTCTTTTGACGGTAAGAGTAGCTTTCTTAGTTCAGAGGATAAAGCATCGCTGGTTATACTTTTCTTTATGGCACTGGAGATTTGAGCAGATCTCAGACAATAATAGTACTTGATTTGGAAAATGGATTTTGATGGTATAAACCCCTGAAGAAGGGTTTTTAACCTGAAATGCATTGGGTTTGCTTCTTCTGATTTAGATTTGATTATTCTATTGATTTTCATGACCTTTTATTATTTATATTTATTATTAATTTTATTGTTATTTATATAGCGCCAGCAGGTTATCTGGCACTGTACAATCAATAGTTATAGACAGGTCCCTGCCCCAAGAGGTTTACAATCTACAAGTATTGTTCAATACATTTATATTATTCAGGCGTTTTGTGTTTTTTTCAGCAGCCAGCTGGTGGATGTTGCTTCTGAAGGCAACCCCCACCCCTGAGTTAAATTTTCCTGTGGGAAAATTCCTTCCCCAGCCCAAATAGGATGATTATTTATACCCTAAGCAGGTATGCAGGTCACACCAGCCAGGCACCTGACACATAATTATAGTACTCAGGCATCAGACTGTTCCCTTTGCTCCATCTTCAGTTGTGGAAAACTTCAGGAAGGAAAAAACACCCAAAAATGTATTTTTTTGGGGGGGCGAGGGAGATATCTTCTTCAAATAGAAAGCTCCTCACAATTTGTATATCAAACTTATCTAACTCTATTTTAAGACTATTCCACTTCTTTGCTCCTACAACTGATTCTAACAATTCACTACTCTGGTGGTTAAAAATCTCCTTCTAATATCCAGTCTAAATTTATTCATAACCAGTTTGTATCTGTTAGTTCTTGTACTTGAACTCACCATTAGTTTGAACAAATCTTCCCCTTCAATTGTATTAACTGCCCTGATATATTTGAAAATGATCTTACCTCCTCTCAGCCTTCTTTTTATTTTAGCCCCATGTCATAAGGTAGATTCTCCATTCCTCTGATCATCCTAGTAGCTTGCTGTTGCACTCATTCCAGTTTAAGCTCATCCTTCCTGAAGGGGAAATTTCCTTACCTGTGAATTTTCATTTGTCTCTTAAAACAGGGTAGATATGACAGGCTACGTCCCTCCTCACTTAGCAGGAGGCAGGATCCAGATGATTGACAGCCACTGCTAGTGGGAGGAGTATATGCCTGCACCAGTTATCCAGGATGTGGTTGCCAAAGCTAACTTAGAAAACTAGAAACAACAACATAACTTGAACAGTAAAAAACAATAACAATTGAAATAACAGGCACAGATAGGAGAAGGGAATCAGGAAATAAGTCCCTAGATTCTACTCAAAGCTCCTGACTGATCCTCAAGTGGAATCTGACACGGGTGGGACCCTGCTTCAAGAGAACAGAAACTCACAGGTAAGAAAATCACCCCACCCTCTCTTTTTGCAGGGTGGACAGTGAAAACTGATGGGAAGTCCCCAAGCAGTGCCTTTCCAAGGGAGGGCAGATTTCTACCAGTCCAAAGAAGAAACAGTCTTGCCCCAGTTGGTCCAATTCCCAACTGGACTAAGTCTGCTTGCTGACATGTTGATTTCCACTCCTGACTCAGCAGTAGGCAGGATCCAGATAACAGACAGCCGCTGCTTGTTGTAGGGGCATACCCCTGTACCAGCTACCCATGCAAAATTAACAACGTAAGATTCTTGCTGGGATGCATGTCCACGTTATTTTCTTTCCGGGTTTTTTCCCTTCGTGAAGTCATGTGACCTTAAGGGATCTATTAAGAAAGGAAAATTTGGAGCGTTACCTGGTGAATTTTCCTTTTATCTATGAGTCAGGCAGTTAATCGCTCTGCTGGGTGTTGCTCCTCTCTCAGAGCCATAGGCAGGATCCAAGGCCATGATTGCAAGCGTGAGCCTAAGGAAGAGCCACCCTGGCTTGCATCCCAGACCTGTGACTGACAACATCTAACTAATAAACTTAAAAACTAACAGATAAACCACTAAGCAGAAAAAAAAAACTTTTCCAAAAACAGTTGATCCCTTATGCGAGATAACAAAGAGGGGGAAATGACCCTAGCTTCAGAAAACATAAGGGTCAAACAGTAAAAGGAGTGAACCAGCCCAATGAAACCTCCTTGGACAGGATTTGGGCCAGGGTGTCCATCTGTTATTAGCACAAGACCTGGCTAGAGACAAAGAATGGGTAGGTCGGACTGCCTGTCTGATTCGTAGACAAGAAGGAAAATACTAGGAAAGTCTCCAAATTTTCCTTTCTCTGTCTATGATTCAGGCAGGCAGTCCCTCTGCTGGGATGTCCCCAAGCAGTAACCCCTAAAAAGAAATCCACCAACACGGGCAGAACTGAACAAGTTACCATATTCTTAATCCCAGCAGGGTCTGGACTGGGTAGAGTAGTTTACTACTTTCTGAAGGACTCTGCGGCCAAAGGCCACTTGTGCCGAGGCCCACTTGTCAATGCTATAGCGATGCATGAAGGTAAGTACTGAGGACCAACACGCTGCTTTGCATAAATAATTGACTGAAGCTCCCTGTAAGGGAGCCACATTAGTGGGGGAGGTGTCATCTGTGCCCTTGTCATGGATAGACCATTATCTCCTTCAGGCCAGTCTTCTGGCATATGTCTGCCACCTGCAGGGTATAAAACCTGTTCGTATGGTCCACCCCTGGAGACTTATGGAACCAGATTGGTTCCGGAATGCTGTAGGGGATATACTTTCCAACCTCGACGGCTGATCGCTCAATGACCTCATTCCCATTTGGAACACCTTGTTAGCTGAGGCCATCAACCAGACAGCTCCCCAAGCATAGGCGATGCAGGGCTCATGGAAGACCTGTGTCAGCTGAAGCAAGAGGGGAGAGTTGGAGCAACAGTGGCGCCGCACTTGTACTGAAGCCGACCGATTGTGGCATAGAGCTGCGTTAAAAACCTATGCCGTGGTTATGCGGGCAGGAAAGAGAACCTTCTTTGCTACCATCATATCATCCGCAAAGTCATGTCCAGCAGAACTTTTCCGGGTGGTGAAGGGGCTGGTCAGTCCAGCCTCTCTCTGTCTGGAACTGGAATCCTCCAATCCTTTCAGTGACATGTTTTTCGACTATTTTGCAGATAAAATTACTCGTATCCACTACGATTTTGACACTGTGCTTGATTGCTTGATACAGTAGATATACCTGAAATTATGAATCCCCTGTCTAGTCCAGTTTGGGGGGATTAGTTTCAGCAAGTATCATCCCCTGATGTGGTGGAGGTGCTGGGGGCTGCGAGTGTCACAACTTGTGAACGCGATCCTTGCCCGTTACCAACCAGGAGACATTGGGTCGTTGCTGGCAGGGGTTGTCAATGCCCCCCTTGCGGAAGGGGCAAGGTTGCGGGGTGCCTGAAGGAGGCTGTGGTGTGACCTTTGCTCAAGAAGTCATCTCTTGACATTGATGCCCTTGTCAGTTATTGGCCAGTCTCCAACCTTCCCTTTTTAGGGAAGGTTATTGAATGGAGAGTGGCCCAGCAGCTCCAGGGGCATCTGGACCGCATCGGTTGCCTTGATTCCTTGCAGTCCGGCTTTCGTCTGGGCCATGGCACTAAGACTGTGCTTGTGGCCTTGGTTGACGATCTGTGCTGGGAGTCAGACCGAGGTCGGTCCGCTCTTCTGATTTTGTTAGATCTTTCACCGGCTTTTGACACGGTTGATCATGAGAAGTTGGTGACTTGCCTGTGGGACTGTGTTGGGGTTGAAGGAACTGTTCTTGAATGGTTCCATTCTTTCCTGGCCAGAAGAACTCAGTGTGTGGTTCTGGGGGACTGTACATCTTCCCCCCGGGATCTCACGTGTGGCGTTCCACAGGAATTTATTTTGTCCCCTCTCCTGTTTAAGATGTACATGCAGCCACTGGGCGAGATCGTGAGAGGGTTTGAAGTTCGGTGTCATCAGTATGCTGAGGAGTCCGGGAGTCCTCCTTGATTTGCAGCTCTGCCTGGATGTCCAGGTGGCAGCTGTGGTGAGGAGTGCATTTGGTAAACTACATCTGCTCCGGTGTCTTCAGCCATACATCTCAAGCTCTGATCTTGCCACATCATCCACGCATTCATCACTTCAAGATTGGACTATTGCAATGCATTGTACGTGGGGCTACCCTTGGTGATGACCCGGAAGCTGCAGCTGGTGCAGAATGCGGCGGCTTGCCTCCTGATGGGGACGGGCCAATGGGAGCACATAACACCAGTGCTCTGTTCTCTACACTGGCTACCTATAGTCTTCCAGACCTGATTCAAGGTGTTGGTTATTACCTTTAAAGCCCTATGCAGTTTGGGCTCCACTTATCTGCGGGACTGCCTCATCCCTCGTGTCCTGGATCAGCCCCTGCAGTTGGCTGCGGGCACCCCCTTGGAGGTTCCCCAGGCTTTCTGGATGGTGACTTTCGAGAGGGTGTTCCTGGTGGCCATGCCGCAGCTGTGGAATTCCCTCCTGGTGGAGATTCGCCTCTCTCTGGATCTCCCCTCCTTCCATAGACAATGTAAAACCTGGCTGTGAGGGGGACGGGTAGTGGGTGGGTGGGGTTTCTTTTGGGATAATAGGGTATTTATTTTCTCTGGCCTTCATAGTTTTCTGGTTTTTAATTAATATTTATATTATGTTTATATATTTTTGTATTGTGTTTTAGTATATGCTGTACACTGAGCTGCCATTGGACAGGAGGGGGCAATATATAAATAATGAAAATAAAATAAAATAAAATAATTAGTAGTTTGCTACACAGGGACTGGGCAGAAAACCTTACTGGGGCCTGCTGCAGTGGCTCGAAGGGAACTCTGTGAAGCACCTGCAGCACAACGTTTAGTCTCCAGGATGGGAATCTGTGTTTCACTGGAGGTGACCGGATCATGACTGCTCTTAGGAATTTCTAGAAATGAGGGTGTTTAAGTCAGGGGAGTATGGTCTTCTCCCACCAGAACTATGTCGCTAAGGCTGATACTTGTCTGCATAGGATGCTGGTGCTCAGACCTTTCTTGAAACCACTTCTGAAGGAAATGCAGTCAGTCCCTGGTACTAGCAATAAGTGGTTCCTTGTTACGCAGCTTGCACCATTCTACAAAAGCCCTTCACGTGGAATTATAGATGTGGTTGGTGGAGTCCCGTCTAGCTGACAACAAGGTATATTAATACCACATCAGAGTACCCGAAGATACTTAAATGCTGCCGCTCAATCTCCAGGCTGGTAAGTATAGGTTGTGGATGCCCAGGTACCTGAGGGGGACTTGGGTCAGCGGATCATCTTGGAGAGGGTGAATCAGTTGGAATTTTTATGAATGGTCAAAAAAACAAAAGCAGCTTGAATTGTTAGTAGCAACAGCTTAGTAGTAATCAACACCTTGGAGATTGTTTCTAGATTAAAATAATCTACTTTATTGAGAAGTACATTGTGATAGGAAAGGCCTATCCCTAGGTCTTACTAGCTAGCTGCCACCAGCATGGTGGCCGGACATGTTGAAGGTCAGAGAGAGAAGATAGGAATGGCAGATGGACTGACTAAGCCACTACCAAGGGATCGATTCCAGATGCTACGTGAGCAAATGGGAGTCGTGAGCCGGTGCGACAAGCGATGAGAAGGGGTGTTGGAAAACAGCTCCAGATGACATCACCTTTTGCACCAACAAACCCTAATGACCACTAGGGGCATTGGGAGTAGAGATAGTGAGTTAGTGTATGTTGGAATTTTATAATTTTTATGAATGGTCAAAAAAACAAAAGCAGCTTGAATTGTTAGTAGCAACAGCTTAGTAGTAATCAACACCTTGGAGATTGTTTCTAGATTAAAATAATCTACTTTATTGAGAAGTACATTGTGATAGGAAAGGCCTATCCCTAGGTCTTACTAGCTAGCTGCCACCAGCATGGTGGCCGGACATGTTGAAGGTCAGAGAGAGAAGATAGGAATGGCGAAAGGTCAGGAAGAAGGAGGAAGTCCAGTGGAGCTTCCTGGGCACATCCCACCTGGGAGGGGGCTTAGAAGCAGAGATCAGGAAAGGTTAAAGTGACACTCACACTAACTCACTATCTCTACTCCCAATGCCCCTAGTGGTCATTAGGATTTGTTGGTGCAAAAGGTGATGTCATCTGGAGCTGTTTTCCAACTGTTTTGCTTGATTTTTGGGTACCAGGGTCTCCTTGACCAGAGAAGTGCTATGAGGATTACCTCTGCTGGTTGACTATGGATTCTGTTCAGTACCAACAGTAGTAGTGGGAAATGGTGGAAATGCGTAGAGTAGTTGACAAGGCCACGGTGGGCCAAGGCGTCTGTGCCCATTGCTGCCAGGTCTTTGAACCTTGAGCGATAGCATTGGATTTTATGATTGGCAGCATTAGTGAAGAGATCTGCTGGTGGCATGGCCCCTTTTGGGTTATCTCCCTGAAGATCGTTGGGTTCAGGGACCATTCCTCGGGATCCATGGTCTGTCTGCTGAGTCAATCTGCTTCCTTGATGGGTTTGCCGCAGATGTGTCTCGCTATCATAGACAACAGATTGGCTTCTGCCCAGCAAAGGAAAGCTTGGGCTTCAACATGCAGGGCCTTCTACGAGTGTTTGAGAGATAGGTTGATGGCTTGTAGATCTAACCAATTGATGTGATTGTTCAGTTACTTAGATCTGAGGAATTCCACTTGCGTTGGGCTACCGCACCTTCACAATGGGTTCCCACCCCAGAAGACTGGCGTTGGTGGTTATCAGGATTCTCAGGAGTTCCTGGATGGGTTGACCCACTGAGAAGTGGGTCGGGTGCAGTCACCAGATGAGGGAATCCCTGACCAAGTCTGGGGTTGGAACTGGGAAGTTGTATCTGGCTGCTATTTGACTCTGCCAGTTGAGGAGAAAGATCTAGAGTGGGCACAGGGTACTGTCTCCATGCAGTATCCCATCATTCCTAGATAGCTCACCAGGGATATCGGGGTGGCACTTCGTTCCACAGGATCACTGAGAGTCTCGCAGCTTCTGTTGTCTGTCCTCCGAGAGAAAAGCTCTGTCTAGCAAGGTGTCCACCAAGACTCCCAGGTGTATCAGTTGTTGTGAGGGGATTAGGGAACGCTTCTCCCAGTTCACAATGAAACCATGAGACTGCAAGGACTCGATTGTCAGGCGAACGGTCTGCTGACACTCCTTTGGCTTTGACCAAAATGTTGTCCAGGTAGGGGAAGATGCTCACACCTTTCTCTCTGAAGTGTCACTAGTACCATCAGCACTTTTGTGAATACCCTTGGCAATCATGTGAGGCCAAATAGAAGAGCGGTATATTGGAAGTGCTAGTGCCTGTAAGCAAAGCAGAGGTACTTGTGATGCGCCGGTCTGATGTATGCCTCTTGGAGATCTATGGATGCCAGAAAGTCCCCTGGGTGGAGGCCCAGGAGGAACTGAGAGGTGCATCTCCATCCTGAACTTCTTTAGTCTTAGGGAGAGACTGACCCCTTTCAAATCTACAATGCCCTGAACCTCTCCATTTCTCTTTTACACCGTAAAGAAGATGGAATAAACTCTTGAGAGCCTCTGTGGACCTCTATCACATCTATTTGAAACAGGTGGTCTATGGCTGTGAGCACTGTGGAATTTTGGTTGGCCAACGAGCTTCAGGGACTATTCGGAAGGTTGTGTTCAGATGAGACTGGAACTCTATTGAGTATCCCCTGGCCACCCTTTCTGAGGTAGTAGTGCTCCAGGCTTGATGAAAAACAGGAAATTTCTTACCTGTAAAGTTTTCCTTCTCTCATGTGGCAGGACAGATTGTCTAGACTGCTGGGATGTGTTCCCTCCTCACTTGGACAGGCAGGATCAATAATCATGATTGACAGCCTTGCACAGCGGGAGTGGCACAGCCCTCCATCTTACCCAGGACGAGATTGTTGAAGCTAATAATGAAAACACTAACTATATGCATAAAACGTCAGCAACAAAAAGTGTGACAAACAGACCTAAGTGGTCTAATTGAATTCTCCAAACAAAGAGGAGAGCATGTTAGAACAATAAACAAGAACAGAATAGGACACCACGGAGACCCAAGTCCCAACCCCTAAGGAGGGGGAAACTCACAACAGGAGGGACGTAGACCATCTGTCCTGCCACGTGAGAGAAGGAAAGTTTACAGGTAAGAAATTTCCCATTCTCCTCCTGTGACAGGTCAGATAGTCTAGACCTTTTTTCAGTCACGAACACTGGAGTGATGTATGTGACTACTTGGGAGCACTGCATACTTTGCATGAATGATTTGCATAAATTTGCATAGATTGTATCCCCTCTGCAATGCAGTTTAATTCAATTTGATGCCTCAATCGTGTGAAAGTGCTCCCGAGCACTACTGACAGCTGGCTTGAGGAACACTTTCACACATTCCCTGAGTACTCTGGTGCTCTCAAGCAAGAGGTTGAGAATCTCTGGTCTAGACTTCTGGGATTTCCTAAAGCAGTGTCACTCCAGGGAGGGCAGATTCCCACCAGTTGCAAAGCTCCCATTGAAAGATCACCCTAAACAGAAAGGATTCTCTGTAAGTCTTGGTGACTGAAAGCAGTATCCACCGAAGCCACAGAAGTTATCCTGTAACGACGAGCAAAGGTATGGGCCGAGGCCCAAGTAGCTGTCCTACAAATCTCTTCCAGAGAGGCTCTGCCTAATAGAGCCAAATGAGCTGCACCCCCCCCGCCCCCGACAAAACGAGCTGTAATCCCTGAGGGAAGGGGTACCTTTTCTGCCTTATAAGCCTCCTCAATACAAAACTTAAGCCAGTTCGCTAAGGTGGCCTTGGACACATTTGAACCCTTCTTTCTATGGCCATATGCTATGAAGAGGGAGGCGTCCTTCCTAAAGGTCTTAGTCCTTTCTAAATAAATTTTTACTGTCCTCCTGACATCTAAGGTGTACCAGGTTTTCTCCTTAGGATGCTTCGGCCTCGGGCAGAAAGACGGTAGAATGTGCTCTTGTTCCCTGTGAAACTGTGAATTGGCTTTGGGCCTAAAGGAAGGGTCCAGTCGGGGAATCAGTCTATCTTTATGGAAGATGCAAAGCTCCA
Organism: Sphenodon punctatus; assembly: GCA_003113815.1. Classification (NCBI taxonomy): domain Eukaryota; kingdom Metazoa; phylum Chordata; class Lepidosauria; order Sphenodontia; family Sphenodontidae; genus Sphenodon; species Sphenodon punctatus. The sequence continues at coordinate 879,047 of QEPC01003493.1, read as the reverse complement.
GGTCTGAGGATATGGAACCCCTTCGTGCCAATGTAAAGGCAATCAAGAACAGAGTTTTGAGTGACAAGAAATGAAGGGAGATCTGACTTATGGGCTCTAAAGGAGGCTTGGTCAGTGCTGAGTACACAAGGCTGACTCTCCATGTAGGAAATCTGTGCTGCGTTGGAGGGCAGAGTTCTGTCGCCCTTAGAAAGTGCTTCAGCGGTGGCTTCCTGGATAGGGTCGCTTTCTTGAACAATGTAGGATGGAGGAAAGGGAGGAAGAGTGTCTTTTCAAAGTGTTAGATTGTAAGCCAAGATCTAGGCCAGCCTGAAGGAGGAGGAGAAGTTTGTGGACCCCTGCTTTCTGTGGTAGATGTCCTCTTTCATTGCACCAGACAGAAAATGTGGTCCAAGTCGGCTCTCGAGTCTCTTCGAGATGCCAGGAGAGTGGTTATTACATTGACTGGGAGACCCAGGGCCTTCAGTTGCCTTCTTTCAGCAGCCAGGGCCTTAGTGCCAGCTTCTGTACATTGGCGTGAAGAACTGGCCCTTGGCTGAGAAGGTCCAACCACGATGGGAGTGGAGGGAGATCTGCTGTGGCCATGCTCAGGATGTTGGAGAATCACGAGTGGCATAGCCAAAAGGGAGCCATGAAGATTAGGAGTGACTTCTGATCCCTGACCTGCTGAAGCACTTGATCAGTATCAGGGGGAACACGTACAGGAGACCGGACAGCCATGGTGATGAAAGCGTGTCCACCCTTGCTGTGTCCTGTTCTCTCTTTCCCGCCATGAACCTCGGAACTTTGGCATTTGCCCTGTTGGCAAATAGGTCCATGACCAGGTGCCGAATATGTCTTGAATGAGGCAGAAGGTTTTCTGTGAGAGGGTCCACTCCTCCAGGTCTATTCTCTGGCGACTCAGACAATCTGCCTGTGAGTTCAGAGATCCCGCAATGTGTATTGTCTTGATTGAAGCCAGGTTGTGCTCTGCGCATATGAACAAGAGCTGGGCCTCCTCCTGTAAGGACTTGGATCTGGAGTCCCCTTGATGGTTGATGAAGGCTATCCCTGTCATGCTGCCTGTTACTACTAGGACGTGTTGGTTGCGCAGATCTGACGAGAAGTGGAGAAGAGCCAGACGTGCCACTCAGCTCGAGTCGACTGATGTGACAAGAGCTCTCCCTGCGCGACCATTCTCCCTGAGCTGTCCCGAAGGAGCAATGGGTGCCCCAACCCCAGTTGCTTGTCTAGGGAACCCTCAGAAGAGGAACCCCTAGTCAAGGCCTGAAACAAATGCGGAGAGGACATGACCTAGCCACAGCAGGACCAATTCATAGCCTGTTTGGGCCTCAGTGCTAGGACTCACTCCGCTTGAGGAGCTCCCTTGCCTAAGGTAAACTCTTTTTCTAAGAGCAACTACCCTGCTACCTATCCCTAGCAAGGCAGGAACAAAACTGGGTAAGATGGAGGGCTGTGCCCCTCCCACTGGGTGAGGCTGTCAATCGTCGTTATTGATCCTGCCTGTCCAACTGAGGAGGAAACACAACCCAGCAGTCTAGGCCATCTCTCCTGCCATGGCAGGAAGAAGCCTGAGGTGCCCTCTATAGACTGTATCAGCAGGGCATTTGGCACGTAGACAGGAGGTTCTTGATGCTGAGGGTGTGTCCTGGCAAGTTGCATGTCTAGGGTCCTGTCTGGGAGGCTTGCTGTTTTTTTGTCAGTGAGGTCTGTTGTATCTGTATCCCCCTCAGCGGGGGTAGAGGGTGGATGAAAGGAGCAGATATTTGGGCAAAATGGGGCTTTCATCATAAAGTTCCTCTTTTGGACATTGATTAGGAGACCTTTCTTTTCCAGTTCCTCATTCATTGCCTTATCCATGGGTTCCACGAAGTGTTTGTCACCAAGGTAGTGAGCACCATTTTTGCCTGGCAGTTAGTCTTCTTGGGTCTCAGCCACACGGTCCTCCTGGCGGCTATGCTGCTTGCCATAGTTCTAGTGGAGAATTGTGCTGCATCCAGTGTGGCATCCGCAATAAGATATGGTTACTATAGCTTTTTGAGACCATCTTTCATCTCCTTGCTCGGGTATAGGACATTCAGGTCCTTGACCCAAAGAGCTACGGCTCTGGAAAATGCTGAGGTGGTGGCAGCGGTTCTGCAAGATACAGACGCAGCCTCAAAGTTTCTACGTAAGGAGGACTCAACTTTAAGGGTCAGCGGATCCTTGGGGAAATCTTTGCCATCTGTAGGCAGGACCGATGCCTTGGCTAAGTCTGAGGTCCCCGCATCCATTTTGGGCAACAGGAATGGAGCTGCCTACATGCAGGGAATAGAATTTCTTTGCTAGGGCTGGTAATGCCCTTTGCTTGGCAGGCAGACCCACTCAGGCTTCAATAATTTAAAGTAAAGAGAAGGGGCAGGACCAAACCAGCATCCTCTGCCGGGGGGTGGAGGGGGGAGACGGGGAGAAGTGGGGACAGAAATGCCAATAAGAGTTGCTACCTTTTTTGGTGATCTGCTCAAAAAGTTTGGGTTGAAAAATGCAGGCTCCTGCTTTGGCTACTGGATTCTCAGTTTCTCACCCTGACAGTTCCCCATCCTCTTAAGGCTCTGTCTTTTGGGCCCCAGGGACTGAAGCGGGCAATATCACCCTAAGGGGCTTTGGAGGGGGGGGGGGTATGATCTTCCAGACTAGGGAGACGTGGGTCTAGATAAGACCTGAACCTCTGGAACTTGCCCCTGGGAATTGGAAATAGAGTGGCCTGAACCTTTGGCCTTCTGGGCTCCCTACTAATGAATGGTTGCTCTAGTCACATGAGGACTGCAGAGGGTGTGTCTTCCTCCTCCGAAAGAGAGGCCCAATGGGGGGGGATAAGGGTTGCCCCACCCACATGGGAAGCACCCCAAGGGGCATACGGGGATATGGGGGCCTTTGTTCGCTGACTGAGTGGGAATAGGATGCGCACACTAGATGCCCCCTGGAGTGTCTGTGGTGGTACTGACCAGCCTTGTAATGGTGGTGCTGGGAAGAGCTGCATGAGTCTGGAGAGGACTGTAAGGAGGACTATCCTAGTGGCTAGAACGGACGCAGTGGTTCCTAGAGGGGCTGTGGGAATAGGAGCCCCTGTGTTTGGAACAACTTCAAGGGGAGTAAGACCTGTGCTGTTTTCCCCAGGCCTAGGCTCTTTGACGTGGTGCCGGGAAGCACTGGAGGAGGCAGCAGCCTGAGAGCAAGCATGCAACCCGCCTGAGCGGGGGAGGCGGGAAGCATTTACCACTTGTGAAGTTGGTCTCGCTTTCATCCTCCGGCCACATGCTTGCCCTGGCTGGGGAGGGCTGACGAGATGACAGGTGTCCTGGGGCTCCCCTTGGGGAGGCTGGACTTGGGCAGGCTAGGACACAGCATTCCAGTGCCCCCTCTTGGTTGGGGGGCCTGCCAAGGGGAATACACCCCTCTTCCATGCACAGCCTGAGAGGGACACTGAATTGGGATCTCTTCAGACAAACCCCCTTTTTGGGGCCCTGTGCTCACCTCCCAAGAGGAGGGAGTTTGGTGGGGGGAGCCTGCTCCTCTTCAAGAAAAGTTCCCTGACTAAGTTCCCTACACTTAAGGGAGTAAGGGGAAACAAAGAAAGTAGAAGAAAAAGGAGAAAGAAAAAGGTAAGGCCTATTCCCTCCCAGAGTGGAGAGAGAGAAAGTAGATCTTGACCTAGCTACGTGGAGGCAGGAACAGATCTGGGGTGGCAAGCCAGGGTGGCTCCTCCCTCAGGCTCAGGCTGCCAGTCAAGGCATTGGATGCTGCCTATGCTTCTGGGAGAGGAGCAACACCCAGCAGAGGGACTGCCTGATTGACTCAGACAAGAAGGAAAATCCACCAGGTAAGTCTCCAAATTTTCCTTTCTAATGGATCCCTTAGGTTACATGACTTCATGAGGGGGAAAAACCCAGAAAGAAAATAACGTGGACATAAGTGATTAATCTTTTTAATGGAGCTCTTTACGTCTGCTGAAGGTTAGGCTAAGAGAATATTGTAACTGGCCTAAGGTCATCCAATGAGTTTCTGGATGATCTTGGGCCTGTCATAATATTCTCTCAGCCTAACTCTACCCAGGAGCATCAAATTCATAAGCTGCCCCACAAAAGCACAGTAATTCCATAGGAGGGGAAACCTACAAAGCCTTGTAAGCCTCTAATATGTAGACACTAAGCCATCTATAGCTAGGGTACTTTTTGATACCTTCCTACCCCTTCTCCTAGCCCAGAGGGCTACAAACAGGGCAGAGTCCATTTTGAAGTGGCTGTACCTATCCAGGTAAATCCTGACACCAAGTTAGTCTTTCCCCCCAATTCAATTCAGTTCTTTATTTGTTCCCGGCAATTTGCTATAACAAAAAGCTCCAATACATAAAAGGTTAAAAGAAACACAGGAGTGAAAATAAAGTATAAAGTGAACAAAATTAAACTCACAATGATAATAGAGAACCACAGTAATCATGACAAACTTAATAAAAATGTAAAATGAACCAGCTGAAGGTATTTGCAGCCCCTTGTCTTACACTATCCTTTCTTCAGAAATTAACTGCTAGAGACCCTGCTTTGAAAAACATACCCAACATTGACACGTTGTCCAGGTTGTATAGAAAGAAAGGTCAAATTGTGGTGCCTTATGAGGCTCATAGATACATATTATGGACACACCACGATGCCCCTTTAGCCGGCCATCCAGGGCAGCGCCGTACCTCAGCATTGCTGCTTCAACATTTTTGGTGGCCTTCGATTAGAAAAGATACACAGGCCTACGTTCAAGGTTGTAAACCTTGTACTCGGACTAAGGTCCCGCGTAGACGACAAATAGGGCTACTACAACTAGCTCCGGCACCTCAGGGGCCATAGCAATGAGTGAATATGGATTTTACTGTAGAACTTTCTCCATCCCAAGGGTACATTACTATTCTTGTAGTGGTGGACCAGTTTACCAAGATGGGTCATTTCATTCCATGCAAAGGCTTGCCTACAGCCCAACAAGCAACGATTCTTCTATTACAACATGTTATAAAACTACATAGATTACTGCAAACTATTATATATGTTGGGGGTCTCCAGTCCACAGAGGCGGTGTGGCAGTCAACCCAGCCAGCAAGATCTCCCCCCATCCCCGGCAAAGGACACAAACTGGTACTGGGGGCAGGGTGTGGCAGTTGGCCTGTTAAGGGTCATGGAACAGCTCTTCCTCCCCGCCACCCTTGTGGGGGCAGGGCTTGGGGAGGCTTCCTGCAGGGCTGCTCCTCATAACACTGGGGGTGGCTGTATGGAGCGTGAGAGGCAGCTGTCGGGGGTCTCCAGAGGCGGTGTGGCAGTCAACCCAGTCGGCAAGATCTCCCCCCACCCCCCGGCAAAGGACACGAACTGGTATTGGGGACGGGTATGGCAGTTGGCCTGTTAAGGACCACGGAACAGCTCTTCCTCCCCTCCACCCTTGTGGGGGCGGGGCCTGGGGAGGCTTCCTGCAGGGCCGCTCCCCATAACACCGGAGGTGGTCAGAGGTGCGTGTCAGGGGCGCGGCTCGAAGGGGCCGGGAGGTTGGGATGGAGGGGTTGCTGGTGGAATTACCCAATGCAAGTTTCGTACTGGTAAAGCTTATGAGGAAGCCTCCTGTTAAATTGGATAGTAGTTTTTCTTTGTATTGTGGTGTACAGTAGTGGTGGGTTTCCCCTGTGTGGGATAAAGACCCAATATTGTATTTATATATTGATGTTAGCCGCCCCGAGCTGACTTGGGTTGGGAGAGTTCGGGGTATAAATAAAAAGTGTAATGTAATGTAATATCAGATTGTGGATCACATCTCGATTTTGGCGTGCCTTGTTTTTGAACTTAGGGGTTAAACTGACCCCCACTACCGTGTACCATCTGCAAGCAAACGGCCAGGTTGAGAGAGTCACTCAATCCCTCCAACAATAACTACAATGTTATATCGACTATCTACAAGACGATTGGATGTCGCACCTGCCTATGGCAATTTGCATACAATAACGCTCCCAATGCTCCATAGGATCGTCTCCCTTTTTTGTTACATATGGTTTCCATCCACGTCTCTGTTTTCCTGAATTATCTGCTGTTAATGTTCCTGCTGCAGGTGCAATGATACAAAGAATCCAGCAAGCACATACACACGCCATGACAATGTTACGCACTGCACGTCAACATTACAAACAGTATGCTGATCTAACTCGGCAGGCTGCCCCTCAGTTCCAACCTGGTGATCTGGTTTGGATCGATTGGCGTCACTACGTCCTTCCGCCAAGTTGGACAGTAAGTACATGGGGCCATTCCACATTTTACGGCAGATCAATCCTGTTACTTACAAGATATAGCTTCCTCCACAGGTGCGCATACACCCAGTTTTTCATGTGTCCTTGTTAAAACGGCATTATTCCCCTTTATATCCTGAATTATCCCCCCCGGGCCCAAGTACAGATATAGCAGAGGAACCAGAATATCAAGTCCGGGCCATTCTGGATTCCAAACTATGCAGAGGTAAATTATATTATCTAGTGGACCGGAAGGGGTATGATGTGGTTGATTGCTCTTGGGAACCTGCGGAGGCTGTTAGAGCTCCCAGACTGACTCGTTTATTTCACTTTCGCCACCTGTAGAAGCCTGGGCCTTGACGTCCCCGGGGAGGGGGGCCTGCAGGGGGGGTGTCCCACCGAGGTTACCTGTGGGGGTGGGGCCGGAGCCTGCTTCACAGCCGCGGCAGGTCTCCACACTCTGGCAACACAACGTAGGAGGTGGAGTCTGCGGAGCTAGCGGAGTCTGGCCCACGCACAGTCGCCAACGTAGGGGAAGCCCCTCAAGGAACGCAGAGGGGGCATGATGAGGCAGGGCCGCCGGTTGCGCTTCCTCGCTTGCTGCGCCTGTATGCAAGGCAGGATGGGGCTAGCCCAGCATAAAAAGGAGCCGACAGCAAGGAATGCTGCCGGTGATCAGCGCTGCTGTGAGAAATTGGCTCAACCCTGTGAGAGCACCTGAGAGTGAGGAGCTTGTGGAGCGTGTTGTACAACTGAGGTTTGTGATAACTAGGGTGTAAGGTGTGTGTGTGTGTTGTGTTTGGTGAAGCCGCATTATTATTAAAATCCCTCTTGAATCTGGGCCCTTCCTGATATACCTTCCCCTTGGCAAGTGAGAATTACCTGTGGCCCCCTTCCTTCCTGGTCTGGATCCCATATCCCCCACCCATGCACTAAGTTCCTCCCAGAGTGACGTCAGAGTGGGTGTGTGGTTCTACAGCATGGTGTGGGTTGCATGGGGTGTGTGTTTAGTTGTGTATCAACGTGAGGAACTGGGAAGAGAGTGAAAAGGCTCCACTCTCAGTACAGTGGATTCATTCCCCTGTGATGATTTGGCCTTATCCCGTCCGGGATTGACAGGGCCACACAAGATCCTGAGGGGCTCCTTTTCCCACACTAGAGTGTTGAGCCCATGTATAATTGTGTGTGTGACTTCCTTTCCCCTTCTCTTTCCACGTCCTACCCAGACCTATCATTGACAGAGGGAGGAGGCGGCCGTGGAGGGGAAGGGCCCCCACCATATATGGTGAGGGTCATCTCATGGAACATCACAGGATGAAAAAATAAGGGGTGTGAAACAATTCCTTGCCTTCTTGCAGAGCTTTGACATCCTCCTCCTTCAAAAGACATGGATAGTGGCTATAGATAAGCCCAAATTGGATGGGTTTAAAAGTTGGTATGAATCAGCACAGATCCCCAGAGAAGAGGCTGTCCAAGGGAAGTGCTAGTGACTCTAATTTCTACGAAGCTGAATGTAGACTGTTCTCAAATATCTACTGACTCGGATAACTTTATGTTAATTCAGTGTCATTTTTATGATCTGAACTTATCTCTTCAGCTGGCTAATGTGTATCTCCCCCCGAGGGGCTCAAAGCAGGTGGGTGGGAAGAGTTGGACTCTTCTATGGCCTCTTTGGCAGATCTTTTCCCGGCAGAGAGTATTCTTTTGATGGATGATTTTAATGTACGTACTAGCCTGAATGAGACAGCAGTGTTGCAAAACTTGAAATTAGGGGGTATGCTGGAAGGGGGATATATCACTGAATTCAGCAAGGATTTCTAAAGACTCTAGGATTAACAAAGCGGGTTGTATTTTATATCGGTTTGTGTTGGAGCATAACCTTAGAATCTTAAACAGCAGTGCTCGGGGAGATGAGCGAAGGAATTATACCTTCCTCAACCAACGAGAGGACAGTTATAGATTATGGTCTGATGTCCTCCTTATTACTCGATTGTATAGTTTCTTTTGAGGTGGGCTCCCATATTGATAGTGAGCACTTCCCCATTAGCCTGGGCATTAAGGCTGAACAAGGTGGCTGAGTAGATGGAAACTTGGAATCATGCAGGGTCATCTTGACCCAGGGGGAGGAGAGAGTCTACTGGTCCACCAAAGTAGGGGCCGAGGTGTCTGCGTTTTTAAGATCTGGAAAATGCATGCATCTCCAAGCTGGTTTGAAATCTGTGGAGAATGTGGAGGGGGTGGAGTTCCTGTTCGAGTTACTTATACAAGATCTTAGGCCACTGCTGACCACAAGGGTTTTGAGGGTAGCAACAGAGGCCTAAAATGAGAAGGGATGGTTTGATAGGGACTGTGCAGTTGCTAAGCAGGAATTAAGGAATATGGCCCAGAGACTTAAATCAGGTGTGGGGAAGGATCAGAGCCAGTCATATTTCGTAAAATGCAGGAGATATAAGAACCTTCTGCAAGCTAAAAAAACAAACTAGATATGTTCCGGATCTGTGGGATCTCCTTCAGACTTCCCTGCTTAGTAAGGATGCTTCAAAATTTTGGGGGATTGTGAGAGGACTGAACCCTAGAGGTGTGTTATATCAAGAACCTAAGATTAGTCGCTCAGCCTGGGAAAGCCACTTCCATGCCCTTTTTAACGCCTCCAGACAGACGGCAGAGCAAATGGGCACAGACAGGATTGAGGAATGTCTGAACTGGGAACTGGTGTCAGTTAAAGAAGTTAGGGTGTTATGATATGGCATAGGCCTAACAGAGATGCTAATTTCCTTGCTACAATGTAACTAAAGCAGAAGTCTGACACAAATGTGCCAGAACAGTTATTGAATGTCATTGTAACTCATTCTTTGTTGAAATGTAACCAAAAGAATATTGTACACATCTGTAACTATTGAAAGGATGCTATGAGTTTCCTATATGTTTTATTTGCTTGCTATATGCTTTATAGTAATTTTTAGCTTAGGAATTATTAAAAATGCATATTATAAGAAACAGGCTGGCAGGAGGAGAGAGAAATATGCTGACAGGGATACATTCTTGTCATCAACAAAAGGAAAGGCCCCAGTAAGAACAGAACTAGTAAGAACTGTCCGTTCCCAGAACAAGGTTGCAGATAAGAACCAAGCAATGCAATAAGGGAAAATGACTTGATCAGACAGAGAGACGCCTCAGAGAAGGGGTGTGGGGGATCTATGGCCTAAGGTCATGTCTTTCTTCCGGAAGGAGGACAGGCAGGACCTAATCTGGTCATGCCAAACCCCAAACA
>QEPC01003493.1:849466-863683 GCA_003113815.1 Sphenodon punctatus | reverse complement strand
GGGAGGGGGAGGGAATTAATTTATTTCATTGGTTTCAATGGGGACACAGCGCCCCATTGAAACCAATGAAATAAAACCGGTACCGGCATACTGGATTTAATCCGGGAATCCGGTTTTCGTAGAACCGGTAAATCCGGTAGCCGGTAATGGGCCCGGGGTCCCACCACTAGTAAATATGTATCCTCTCCCTGTGCAGATTGCTATGAGTGTGATGAGAGTCTTGGAGAAGGTTCGAGGGGCCTAGGAGATAGAATGGCAGGGCCTTGTACTGCCAATGGCTCTGGGGTAGTGGAAGCGGAGCCATTTCCTGTGCACTGGAAGAACTGGGATGTGCAAATATGTCTCCTTCAAGTCCAAGGAAGCCATCCAATCCTCCAGATGGATTTCACCGTGTCCGTCGTGAATTTCTGGGGTCTGACACATTTGTTTAGTGCCTTCAAATCCAGAATGGCCCTCCATTGGCCGGACTTCTTGGCCACTAGAAAGATTATCGAGTGTAGGCTGAGGCTGACTTCCCCGGGAGGAATCCTCTCTATGGCCCCTAAGGACCCTAATCTGTTTAGCTCCATGGACATGGCAAGGTGCTTGAGGGGGTTCATGGAGACTGGGGAAGGCAAGAACCATTCCCTGGGGGGGCTTTGTAATTCTACCGAGTAGCCTTGGCAAATCACTTGCAATACCCAGGTGTCCGAGACTGACTTTTCCCAAACAGCTGAGAAAGCTTGAAGTCTGCCCCCTATCTCCACATCCCCTTGCCCGTCATGCCTATTTGCTGGACTGACCGGGGATGGGCTCTTTTGTTTTGAATTTGCCAGCTCCACACTGCCTCCACCCTCTAAAATGAAAGGACTGCCTGGGGTCTCTTTTGTTTGATTGATTTCTCCTGGCAAAGGAGGGAGAGGAGCCGCCAAACCGAAATGTTGGACAGCAAAAAGGTTTTCTTTTTGTAAGGAATTGGAGGGTTTTGGTCTTAGTTTTATCGGTGGCATAGGCCAGCACCTTGTCTAAAGAAGATCCAAATAATTTAAACTCTTTATAGGGGCGCTCCACTAGCAAGTTTTTGGCTGTGGGGGTCTCCCTGCCAGGAACATAGCCAAACTCTCCTCCTTGCCGCTATGGTGCGTGCAACGGAACAGGCAGACCAGGAGAGCGCATCCGTGGTGGCATCAGTCGAAAGAGCAACTGCCATCATGACGCGGGAGGAGAGAACCTTATCCTTCTTGTCCAAAATGTGTGAGGACTACAGCTCACGCGTCCAAGACATCATAGCTCTGGCAACATAAGAGGAAAGGATGTTTACTCTAAGGGAGGCCACGGTGGAATCCAGAACCCTTCTCAGGACCCCCTCTATGGTCCTATCCATGGGGTCCTTAGGGAAACAGTCCCCTTCAGTAGGAAACACTGTTTTCCTCGCTAGGGAGCCAGCAGTGGCATCCACCTTGGGGTTTTTAAACAAGCCATCATTTTTTCTTGAAAAGGAATAAAACACCTCCTGGGACTTGGGTCATTTAAAAAACCTTCCCAGGGGTCTTGCACTCAGAGAGAACCAATTTTTCAAAGGCTGTGTTGAGGAGCAACCCTTTATCCCTAGTCTGAATAGAAGGGATTAGGTCTCTGTCATCCTTCTCCTCAGTCTGAGGAGTCTCCCCTAGAAGGCTTTTCCTGCAGGTGAAGAGTTTTGACGACTTGAGAGAGAAGTTCCTCTCTATACTGGGAGGGGAACTGTCTGTCCTGGTCTCTAGGATTAGGCAAGGACTCCTGGCAAGCTGAGGGAATCAGCGGCCAGTTGCCCCTCCCCCCTTCCTCAGCAGAGCTGTCTGAAGGCTGAGGAGATTCCAAGGTGCGGATAGCAGCGCCACCTGCTGGACGAGGAGGGTTTCCTGCCTTTTAAAACTGCCTCTTTTTTGACCCAGTAGCCTTATCTTTTCCCTTGAATCCCTTTCTCTTTGACTTGCCCTGTCTGTCACAGAGTCAGGTCAGAGAGTCCAGCATTTTGCTCATAGTATGATTAAGGGCAATTAAGGGGTCTGGCTGGTTGATCAGCGTCTCAGCTGGTGGTAAGGCAGGTGAGGTCAGGTCTCCCTGTGAGGAAGCCTACAGGGAAGACAAGAGGCATAGAAACTGAGGACCCAGGGGAGATGAGAGTCCCTGACGGAGGAACACTCATATCTTCCCCCTCCCCCCACAAATGGAATGGACCTACCTCAGGCCTACGGCTGGGATCCATGATCCTGTCACTCTCTCCCTCCGCAGCTGCGTGGGAGAAGAGGAGCCGGGAGTGCCGCCCTCACAAAGGGGGTGGGCGTCCGGTGGAACGGACTCAATGCCCCGCAAGAGTCTGTTCGGGACAGGGGAGGCACCGACTCGCTGAGGCGCTGCTGCAAGTGGGAGTCCTTAGGTCCTGGCGCCGGCTCCCTGCTCCCAGACAACTGCGAGAGAGCTGGCCAGGGACTTAGTGCCGGTTCCAGGGACTCAGCACGAACAATTTGCCCTTAAGGCCCTGTCGAGAGCACCCAGTCTATTCTGTCTCCGGACTGGGAGTGCCCTTCAAAACACCAGTAGCTCCTGATGGAGTGAAGATAAACGCGCCCTGCCAGTCCAAGGCAGAAGAACAGACTGGTGATAAGAGCAGGGGTAGCTCTGCAGGCATGTGCAGATCGTCATCTTATCTTCTGCCCCCTGTTGGTCAAGAGGAGGAGCTACCCATCTGGAGGACTGTCTGCAGCAGGGGGAGAATATAAGATTCTGATTTTATGTTTTATATTGATTGGCTATTTTTAAGGTGTGTACACAAAATTAACTTTTTGCCTTTTGTATGGATCTTTTGTCAAGGCCTGATGGTCAGTACAGCAATAAGTATTTGATTTGAGATATATGAAAATGGTGTTGATCCTAGGGACAAATGCAGGGTCCTAAGGATCGCTGATTGTCTTGAAAACATAAAGATGGTTCAACAGATAGGGCCTCTAATTCTGAGACTCTCCTTGCTGATGTGATAGTGATAAGGAAAGCCACTTTAATAGAAAGAAAATATGATACCTCCTGAATAGATTCAAATGGGGGGTTGATTAGAGATTTAGAACCACATTTAATTTCCATGTAGGAAATCTGTGCACTGTTGGTGAAATAAGATGAGCTGCCCTTGAGAGCCTTTGATTATAAGGGTGCTTAGAAACCTTCATATCCCTTATCACCTCCAGTGTGATATACAATACCGACACATCTGGATAACGTGTTTGGTTGTAGGCCCGTATCCAGCTCTTCCTGCAAAAATCACAGAATGTCCCCAATTTTGGGTTTGTACCCCTGCATTGACATCATTGTGCAAAAATTTGCCAGGTACATGGATATATTTACTTTGTAGACTGGCATTTTGCTGACATTAAGGTCTGAAGTAGTGACTTGAAATAACCTAGGCTTCTTAATGCCGAGTGTTCAAGAACCAGGGTGTCAACTGGAGAAATTTTGGGTTCTTGTAGTATATTAGGCCTTGGAATAGCAAGTTCGGGGTCTGGTGTAGTTGGAGCAGTTTGACTGTCATTAGATTGATAATGTCCGCGAACCAGGGCTTCCTTAGCCAGAAGGAGGTCATCAAGATTATCGTTGCTCTTTCCCTGCCAAGTCTGCTTATTGTTCTGCTCAGAAGGGGGAATGGAGGAAAGATGTCCAGGAGGCTACTGCTAATTTAGTGGGTCATAAGCTTCAGTGTTTGGATGGTATATCTGAGTCATGAACCTGCTGACTTGGCACTGAGGTGTAATGTGAACAGGTCCAAGACAGGGCTGCTGAACTGGTCCCCTATCTGTGCATAAGCCTGGGGACAGAGGGACCATTCTCCTGGGTCCTGGGCCTTGCGACTGAGTCAGTCTACCTTCTCGTTGCTCTGTCCTTGTAGTGGAGAGCTCTAATGGATTGAAGTTTTAGTTCTGCCCACTGGAGAAGCTCCACGCCTCCCTGTGCAGTGCCTTGGACTTGGAGCCTCCCTGATTTCTGACACATGCCAGTGCTGTGGTGTCTGTATATGAGGACATGGGCCCCCCTGATTTGGTGTGCAAACTGGCAAACTGCTAGATGTATCACCCATAACTCACTGGACTTCATGTTGTGCTGCAGGTCTTGGCTGCAACATGTGCCATGTGCGCCCCCCAGCCATGTATCTGTGGTGATGATAACTTTCTTCAGCTTCGGTAAGGAAACCCCTTGTAGAAACCAAAGAGGGTCTGTCCACCAGTGCAGGGAGGATAGCACACATGGTAGACCATTCAGGTGAAGCATGATTTGTTTTTGCCATGGATGAAGAAACAACTGTAGTGGGTGAAGGTGGAGATGAGCCCACTGAAGAAGCTGTATACAAGACACCATCAGGCCTTGCATGCTCTCTATTAACTCGGAGATCTTTTTTTGCCTCTGAATGGGTATGAAGACCTGGTCTGAGGCTGTGTTGATTATTAAGCCCAGGTGCTCCAGGATGTGTGTGGGAACCAGGTGACTTTTCTTCCTGTTTACCACAAATCCATGGAGCTCCAAAAAGGAGATTGTAGCCTCAACCCTCCTCAGGACCTGCTTGCAAACAGGTGCCCTCACTAGTAGGTCATCTGATGCACTATTATTCCTTGCAATCTGAGGTTAGCTACTAGTTGGACTAACACTTTTGTGAACATCCGGGGTGCTGTTGCCAACTCAACGGGCCCTGTATTGCCAATGGAGGGAGTTGTAAGAGAATTGAAGAGAGGCCCCGGCCCTGTTCCGAATCGAGAACTAGTTCTAGTGCTCCAATTTGAAACAGTCTCTTTATTTCTTGAGACATGGTCCTGTGTTTTTCTTTGTTTTTGGATCTCAGGGCTACGATAAAGAATTTGCGCCTAGTCCTCTTGAAAGTGATACTGTAGCCCTGAGATATTGTCTCCCTGATCCACGTGACTGTTATAGCACTTTTCCACCTGTGCGAGAAGATGAGAAATCTTCCTCCTATGGGTGGGTAGGACCGAGGAGGGCCTGAAGGAGTCAGGAGTCCTGCTTACCAGCCTTGGGGGCCAGACCCTGCCTTGATTAGTTGGTTACTGGAGAATTGTCCCTGCATCCTCGTCCTCCATGCCCCCTTAATTGGTTGGAGTAGGACCCCCTTCTGCTGTAGGGATTAGAATATGAGGACCTACTGAAGGTACAAAAAGGGTTGGTACTGATTTGTCCCTCCTTTCACTTGTATTGATTTGTCCCTCCTTCCATTTCTTATATATGTCCTGAGAATTAAAAACAACATGTATAAGAAATGAAAGGAGGGACAAATCACCAAGGATGAGTAGAGACGAGTAGTCCAAACCTGTAGGGATGGCGTCAGGAAGGCTTAAAGTTCAGAATGAGCTGAGGTTTGCGAGACATGCTAAGAACAACAAAAATGGGTTTTCCAGCTATGTCTGAAGCAAGAGAAAGAACAAGTAAGCGGTAGGTCCGCTGTTTGGTGATGATGGTGAAATGTTAACAGGTGACAGAGAGGAGGCGGAATTGCTCAACTCCTATTTTCCCCTTCGTCTTCTTCCACAAGGGAAATTATGTCCAACCTGGCATGAGTAGCACTAATAATGAAGGGAAGGAATTGCAGCTCATGATAGGTCAAGAGATGGTAGGAGAACACTTAGCTACTTTAAACAAGTTGCGGGGCCAGATGAATGACATCCTAGGGTACTGAAGGAACTTGCAGATGTAATCTCGGAACCTCTGCCTATAATCTTTGAGAACTCTTGGAGAGCGGGTGTGGTGCCGGAAGACTGGAGATGGGCAAATGTTGTCTCTATCTTCAAAAAAGGGGAAAAGGAGGATCCGGGAAACTACAGACCGCTCAGCCTCATATCAATACCTGGAAAGATTCTATAACAAATTATAAAGCAGTCAATCTGTAAGCATTTAGAAAAGAATGCTGTGATTACTAGGAGTCAGCATGGGTTTGTCAAGAACAAGTCATGTCAGACTGACCTTATTTCCTTTTTTGATCAAGTTACTAGTTAAGCAGATGATGGGAATGCCGTGGGCATAGCAGATCTTGATTTCAGCAAAGCATCTGACAAAGTCCCCCATGATATCCTTCTTGATAAGCTGGTAAAATATGGGCTAGTTCAGAGGTTCTCAACCTTTTTCCAGTCATGAGCACTGGAGTAACGCGACTACTTGGGAGCACTGCATAATTTGCATGAATGATCTGCATAAAGATGCAAAGAATAAGTCTCCCCACTGCAATTCAATTTAATGGAAACTGAGATAATTAATCAATCGATATTGAATTTAATTGATGAAGAACTGTTTCAAAGTGCTCCCGAGTACTACTGACAGTTGGCTTGGAGAGCACTTTCACACATTGCTGGAGCATTCTGGTGCTCCCAAGCACCAGGTTGAAAATTTATTTATGCATGATAAAATTCATATGCTGCCCCCTCCTGCCTTAGGCATCTCGGGGCGGCTCACAACATCTTAAAAACATTTCAAACATTAAAATAAACAGTAATAATTACAATTAAAAACAATATAAAACCCCATTCCTCCTACCCTAACCCAACCTACCCACCCCATCTCCCTCGGGAAAGGCTTGGTGGAACAGCCAGGTCTCACATTGTCTGCAAAAAGAGGGGAGGTCGACAGCCAAGCAGATCTCCGACTGGAGGGAGTTCCACAGCCGCGGCGCAGCCACGGAGAATGCCCTCCTCATAGTAGACACCCGGGAAACCCCGAGGAGGGTACCCCCAGATGACCACAGGACCCGGAGGGTGAGGTGGTCCTGCAGATAGGTGGGGCCCAAGCCGTTTAGGGCTTTTAAGGTCAACACCAACACCTTGAATTGGGCCTGGAAATCTATCGACAGCCAGTGAAGAGAGTGAAGCACCGGTGTAATATGCTCACGTCAGCCCATCCCAGTCAGGAGATGAGCCGCCGCATTCTGCACCAACTGCAGCTTCCGAGCCAACACCAAGGGTAGCCCCGCATAGAGCGTGTTGCAGTAATCCAGTCTCGAGGTAATAAAAGCATGGATGATTGTGACCAAGTCCGAGTCCGAGACATATGGCCTAAGCCGACGCACCAGAAGTAATTGGCAAAATGCTCCCTTTGCCACAGCCACCACCTGGGCATCCAGACAGAGCTGTGGGTCCAGGAGCACCCCCAGACTCCGAACCTGAGAAACCAGGGGAGGACGGACCCCATCAATGATGGGGGTCACCACTCCCTTGGCCTTCCCCACAACCATCACCCCCGTCTTGTCAGGATTTAGCCTCAGGCGGCTCACTCTCATCCAATCCCCCACAGCTGACAAATACTGGGTAAGCACCGAGACTGCCAGGCCTGAGTTGGAGGAAAATGAGAGACATAGCTGGGTGTCATCAGCAGACTGCCAACAAATCTCTGGGTTAGATGCAGGGGCGTAGCTAGGTTGGAATGAGCCGAGTGACAAGAAATGGACTTTGGGCCCCCCCTTGCCCATCACCATAGACTCCCCTGCCCCTCTCCCTCCCCTCTTTCCTCACCTCAATGTCCTTATTGCATAAAACTGCCCCTCCCCTGCCCCTCTCCCTCCCCTCTTTCCTCACCTCAATGTCCTTATTGCATAAAACTGTCAACAAACGTACTTATTAAATTAAAACATGTACTAAGCTACTGCAATGGCCTCTTCCTTGCTTTTAGCTATGGAAACACAGAAATAGTAACATATGGCCTCCCCCTGAGCCTCGCCTGATTTCTCAGCCCCCTCCCCCCAGAGAACCCCCTCCTGTTCCCCCAGCTCCATCCCCCCACAGACCCTCCCTCCTGTTCCCTCCCCCGAGTCCCCTCCTGCTCCCTCCTCCCACAGAGCCCCCCTCCTGCTCGTTCAGCCCCCTCTCACCACACAGCCCCCTCCCCCCACAGACAGGGCCAGATTTAGGAATGTTTCACCCCAAGGCCCTTCTCAGGCTGCTGCCCCCCCCACAAGCAAAGCCCCCCCCCCCCACTGTGCAAAACAGACAAGCAGGTGTACAAAATATGCAAGATATACAGAGCTGAATAGACACAGCATAAGCCAACGCACCAGGCGAACATTCCAGGACCTTCAGTATGACCTTCAGAAATTGATTTCAAAACTTATGAGATCAGAGATGGGGATGGGGCAACTACAAGGATGTACCAGAATCCAAGAAGTCTGTCTCCACCAAGTTTAGGAGCTTGGGGTTTCTGCTCTAGCAGTGCAAACACCTGTGACCTTCTTCACCTGCTCATGCCCCTCCTCTCAAACACCCTGGCCTGGAAGAAGATCAGTGGGGAACTAGCCCTCATACTCCACACTAGGGTTGCCACCTTTTGCCATTTGACCCCAAGACTCCTATAGGCCAAATGCGAGTCTCAGGATCAGATTGCAAAAGATGGCAACTAGGGTTGTCACGTACGCAAATATTTAAGGAATGCTTATGAAAAATACATGTTGCAGGGCCTGCATTGATGACTAAGGTGCAAATGCAGGTCCTGCAACATGTATTTTTCATAAGTGTTCCTTACACATTTGCATAGGTGACAACCCTACTCCCACCCCCTTGCAAATTGCCTATTCCATCCCTCCCCCAGGTTCCCTTGTTTTCCACTTCCCCACCCCGAAGAGCAGTATGATTCCTCCCCACAAATCCCAGCATTTAAGGACATGCATGCATAGAATGCCACAAAAATCTCCAACCCCAAGGATGCCTCAATGTTCAAAAATCATGAGCTGGGCCCTAAAAATCATGAAACGTAAATAAAAAGAACCCACATGTTTCTAGGCTTGGTACTCTCCCATTTGTGAGAATGGGAGGAGCCACTCGAAGAAGAACAGAAGGTTGCTGCCTTGTAAACAAGGTTCTTCGAGATGGCTCTAAACATTCTCGCAAATGCCCACCCTTTGGAAGGAACTGTTGGGTATCTATGAGCGGGAAGGAGGTGCTTTATATACTAGGGGGAGGCTCGAGACTGTCATGGGGTGATTTTTCAAACTAGTGAGCTTGATATATGCTGGTAGAGAGGGGCGTGCAAGCGCAAACCCATTTTGAGAATGTTCGGAGCCATCTCGCTGAACCTTGTTAGAAGGCAGCAACCTTCTGCTGCGAGGCACAGCCGGCATGGCGTTTTGTTTTTTTTTAAAAAAAAAGCTTCGGAGTTCAGGGAGCGCGCAGCCAAAGAATGGCTTCTCACAGTAAGTGTAGGGGGGGGGCTTCCCAGGCTGTGGGGACCCTGCATAGCTTCCCAGCCCTGCAGCAGCTGCTGTTGGAATCAGGGGGGGGGGTTGTTGGCAATGGGGCAACTCTCCTGGCTCCAGTCTGTCCCAGAGGATCTGGCACACCGGACTCACCCAGAGTCGAGTCACAGTCAGCAAGTCACTCGACGTTCATCCAAGCACTCCACAGCCACTTCAAATTCCCTGCCTGAGCACGCGCTTCTGCCTGAGCACGCGCAGTAAGACCTCTGGCGGCTGTGGCAGGCATGGAACACATGTCAGGAGGCGGGGCTAAGGGGCTGGAAGAAGTTCAGCCCACCGCTGACGTGGGCCCGGCAGGGGGGCCCTAAACGTCAGCCGGCAGGAGGGCCCAGCCGAACCGCAACTTTGAGGTTTTTTAAAAAAAACAATGGGACAGGCGGCCACGCAGCGCCACAGCGGACTTAGCTGCCATAGGGATGGGCCCCCAGCCACGGTGGGCCCCGGGACAAATGTCCTGTCTGTCCCTATGGTAGCTATGTCTTTGGTTAGATGATACTACCGTTAGGTGGATTTACAGCTGGTTGAAGAACTGTACTCAAAGAGTGATCATAAATGGCTCTTCATTAATCTGGAGAGAGGTAAAAAGTGGGGTGCTTCAGGGCTCAGTCCTGGGCCCTGTACTGATCAACATCTTTTTTAATGACCTGGATGAAGGAGTAGAGGGGATGCTTATCAAATTTACAGATGACACAAAACTGGGAGGGATAGCTAACACCTTAGAAGACAGAAACAAGATTCAAAATGATATTGACAGGTTGGAAAGCTGGGCCAAAATTAACAATATGAAATTCAACAGAGATAAATGTAAAGTTCTGCATTTAGGTAACAAAAATCAAAAGGACAAATATAGGATGGATGATACCTGGCTTGGCCGCAGTACATGTGAAAAGGATCTAGGGGTTGTAGTTGATCACAAGGTGAACATGAGGCAGCAGTGTGATGCAGCTACTGCAATTTTAGGCTGCATTAACAGAAACATAGTGTCCAGGTCATGAGAAGTAATAGTTCTTCTCTATTTTGCGCTTGTGAGACCTCATCTGGAGTACTGTGTCCGGTTCTGTGCGCCACATTTTAAGAAGGATATTGAGAAATTGGAAAGGGCTCAGAGCAGAGTGACAAAGATGGTCAGGGGTCTGGAAACTAAGACATATGAGGAAAAGTTGAAGGAGCTGGGTATGTTTAGCCTGGAGAAAAGAAGATTAAAGGGAGACATGATAGCTGTCTTCAAATCTCTCAAGGTCTGTCACATATAAGATGGAGCAGACTTGTTCTCTGTTGCTCCTGAGGGCAAGACTAGAACCAACGGGCTCAAATTACAAGAAGCAGGAGAGATAAAATGATGTTTATTTTGGATAAACACTAGGAAGTACTTCCTAACTGTAAGAGCTGTTTGACAGTGGAACAGACTCCCTAGGGCGGTGGTGGGCTCTCTTTCGCTGGATGTTTTCAAACAGAGGCTGGATGGCCATCTGTGAGGGATGCTATAATTGTGGATTTCCTGCATTTTTCATTTTCATTTCATTTCACCTTTTATTTGTATCCCGCTCTCTCTCGCCTATGGCGACTCGAAACATACAAAAGTAGAAACATACAAAATAACAATAACAGCTATAATTCAATACAAAAACAACATAACCCAAATAACCCCTCAATTTATCACAATGTAACACAAACTTTCATCGTTTACCTTTCCGATTGTTCTATCCCTGCTGCCACCAGGGAAGAACCAAAACGATTCTGGCCCAGTCTCCTGCTCTCACCAGGAGAAGGGGTCCATCCTTATTCCAATTTACAGTAGCACAGAACAATATTCAATATTCTGTAGATAACAATAACTCACATATCCATCAATACAAAAACAACCCACTCCCACCACAGTAATTCCTCCCTCATCCCTTCCCCTGCTGCCACCAGAGGTCAGTACTAGGGGAAACCTCCCCCTCCCTCATAATTGCTCCCTTAATAAATATCCTATTACCCTATACCAACCCCCACTCCCCCCTTTTACCTCCAGCAACCACAGCTCACCAAGATAGTGGCCCCCCTGGGTCCCTGAAGGGCCACACCTTTTAGCCGCGGCCCTTTGGCTCGTGGCCTGCGGATTGCAGCCCTTGCATTGAGAAAGGGGTTGGACTAGATAATCTCTGAGGTACCTCCCAACTCTAAGATTCTGTGATTATATGATTTTGGGTTATGGAACTGCTGGACGGTCTGTTTCTCATCTTTTTGGCTGCATTCATGAGTACTTTGTCCAGGGAGACTTCAAACAGCTTTTCTTCTTGGAAGGGGCCGATTACCAACATGTTTTGGTATGCGGGTCAGCCTTCCATTAACACAACCACAGTCTGACACAAGCTATGACGCTGGCTGCAATGCCCCCAGTTGCCCAGGCGATGGTGTTAGTGGATGCATCCATGAGGAAAGGTATGGCCAGAGTAATGTTTGTGGCTAGCTTTTTAGTGACCTCTTCTGATACCGATAGGGGTCTTGCCTGACTTGAACCACTTCATAATTGCCCTAGTGAAATAAGGAGGTAGCAGTGGAGATACAAAGGACTGTTGCTATGACCTCAAAATTCTTGCACGGCCCGGACTCTATGCCTTGGTCTGCGGAGTCTCTAGGGTATAAGTCACCTTTGGCTGGGAAAACCGACTGGCGGGTGAGGGAGGCTGCCGCTGTGTCTATTTTGGGCATATGAAATAAATTAGTCTTACACTTTGAAAATGAATACACATACTTAAATTAATACTTTTGTTAGCCTGAGGGCCTTCCCCGGCTGCTTCCATTCAGCCTTAATGATCTGTTTGAATGCCCTAACGAGGGGCAGGACTTTGTCCCTGCCAGGAGATTTATGAATATATTCCCTGTCTGATTCCTCATCCGAGGAGACTGACCTCTTTTTTATGTGACTTTTCCTTTCAATGAAGGGCTTGTTGGACCATCCTAAATATTTCGTCCCTGAAGGCTAGGGCAAAATCTCACTCCTGCTCCTTAGCCCCTTCAATTTGATTTTCGTGAGGCTTCTGTATATCCTCCTCAGAATCCTCTGAAGAGCCTGACATATGGTCAGGGTCTGACATCCCCGCCTGCGAGTCCTCTGATGCAAAGTATTCATGAAGTATTTGTCCCATGTCTGCATTATCTTTGTTCTGTACCCCATCCTTGCTGTACAGCAGCTCCATGTGTGCGTTTCTTGTTATTTATATAACCATCAAACCACTTGCTATTTTAATTCTCTGGGCAAGTTCTAGCTCAGTTTGACTTATATCAAACATTATTTTATTGCTACATCTGCTAACCTCTTGGAGGTAATTTTCTTTACTAATCAATCAATGTTTCCACTCCCTGCAAGCGCTCTGCTTATTCCTAATATCCTGTTTGAACTGGGACTAGAATGCCCATACCCAAAACACAGAAGGATCGAATAACTGGGTCTTGAACCCCTTCCTACAAGATATATCAGGGGAAATAATATAATGGAAGGGGGAAATTTGTTCAGACTAAAAGGTAGGTATGGGTACAAGGAGGTTTTTAACTATCAGAGCAATGAACTACTGGAATAAATTCCCAAAGACCATTGTGGGAGAAAACAATCTGAATAATTAATACATAGTTGGATAAATTTGACAGACAACTTGTGACTTTTCTATTTGATACTACAAAAATATTTTTTTCTAACCCAACAACATATTTTTGGACCCTTCCCCACTTCCTTTTCTTTCTTAACTATCAAAGATGCCTGCAACTGAAGTTAGGACAATAGGGTGTTCTGGTGCCTGGTGCTATAATTATATGCCTGGTGGGTCCTCCACACATGCTTAGGGTGTAACTGATTGCCATAGTTGAGGCTGGGAAGGAATTTTCTCTAGGTCAGGTTAGAAGTTGATTCAGAGGTGTGTTTTTTTTGCCTTTCCCTGCAGCGTGGGTGTGACTTACTTGTTTGAGACAATTGGATTTTTCTTTTATACGATTGTTCCTTGTTATTTCAGGTATCGGTGTTTATGACATGTCTCCAGGCTGATAGTTGCGAACCCTATCTGGTCACATCTCAGCAGATGTTGTATTACTTCAGTAAGTTAAATAAATCCAAAGCTCCCAGACCGGATGGGATTCCTGCCAAAGTTTACCTTAGTAATCCTTCTCCAACATCTTAAAAGCTGGGTAGAGGGTGAGAATAATCTTTTGGAAGCCCAGGCAGAAGTTAGGAACAATTATGCTACTATAGACCATTTATTTTCCTTCCAATACATCAGTCATAAATATAGTAAAGTAATTAAGGGTGCCCTATATGTTGCTTATATAGACCTAAAAACTGCATTCGACAAAACAGCTAGAGGTCTCTTGTGGATGAAGCTACATAGACAATTAGATCCTGCACTTCTCAAATTGATTATTGCTGATCATCAGGACACGTGGGCACGAGTCCGATATGGTATCCATGGGGAACTGACGGACAATTTTTTTTATACAAGTAGGAGTGCGCCAGGGTTGTCTCTTGGCTCCAACTTTATTTAATCTATACGTAAATGATATTATAAGGGGTATGGACATTCCCGATTTTCATTCTCCTAAATTGTTGAATACTCCTATTGGATTACTGTTTGCAGTTGACGCTTTCATTACTGCAAGGGCCCCATCTGAGTTTCAAAGAGCCTTGTCTAGGTTCACAAAACTTTGTACTAAGAACAAATTGGTTATTAACCACAGCAAGACAAAAAATGCATACTGGGGTTCAACCAGGTGATTTCCGTGGCAGATTGACATCATCAGGCTCCAAACGGCGAGGGAATATAGATACCTAGGCCTCTTGCTATGTTCATTAGTCTGTTGGAAAAAACATTTACAATCCTCTAAAATTAAAGCCCTCGGGGGGCTGTTTCTGGATCAATTGATTGTTTGTTATTTTCAGCGGGTGGCTGCTCCATGGATCAACTACTTGTTCTCTTCAACCAAGGTGCTGTTCCCAGATCAATTGA
>QEPC01003493.1:820813-844921 GCA_003113815.1 Sphenodon punctatus | reverse complement strand
ACCCAGGATTATCCGCCACCTGTTATCTGTAAACTCCCAATTTACTGTAACCAAGCCAAGAACGTGTACCTGAGTTCACACATCCTCATGAATGTTGCATTCCTTGTTTCTCCCTCTGTTCCCCCTTCCCTGTCTCCCCTTCTTGTGTCTTTAGATTGTAAGCTCTCAGGCAGGGACTGTGTCTATCTTACTCTTTGTAAAGAGCCAGGTACATCGCTGGCGCTACATAAATGCTAATAATAATAATAATTAATAGTAAAGATTGCTATCCTTAATTATTGGTTTAAAATCCTTGTTTATTCTCCCAATCGGATAGTTAAACTTTGCTACCTGGAAGATTTAGAGCTTCCACTGGATAAAAGGTCACTATATGGCTGTCCAGTGTTTCCCAGATCTTGTTGTCATGTGGCATGGGGTATCTGCTTTGGAGAACCAAAGATTCCTTCCAGCCCGTGTTAAAACTGAAGTCAATTTAAGGCTCCGGGATATCGCTAGGCAGGAGGATGTGGCTGCGGTTTGCTTTTCTTGAATTTCACCTTCATATATTTTCTGGTTTCCAGATTTGGGTTCTGCCACGTATTTAAGTGTGAATATTGACCATAAATTAAAGACATCCTTAAGCAGGCTCAGATGTGAGCAGATGCTGTTGGCCATGATGGCCGGGAGGCGTTGTGGCATCTCTAGGACTAAACGATTGCGTACCTGTCCCTTGGAAGAAATGGAGGATATCACGTACTATGTTATTAAATGTCATTACTTTGCTGATATTAGGAAGTTATTGCTCTATCCCCTTTTGTCTAAAGTCTTGTTCTTAGATGATCTCGAAAGAATGATTTGGCTGTTCCAAAATAACCAGTTGTCTGTTATTTCTAAACTAATGTTTTTTGCTTATAAAGCCGAGCTGACTAGAACTAAATATCCTTTAATTCACTTGTGATTTAGGACTATTGCTGTGATCCGACTATTTATGTTATTGCTGTGACCTGATAATTTCACTGTACTTATTTCGGTTATGTTTTATATGCTTGTGGTTTTATATGTCTGTCTTTCGCCATGGCGAGAGTCAGTGCTGTAATAAACCAACCAACCAGGCTTCGGTGTGCTCTGGTTAATCCCGATTTCTACTAGTAATAGCTTTTTATTACAGGCTCTGTTTCTTCTCCACAGATTTTTCTGTGGGGGCAGTCTGGGTATGGTGAATCCTGTATTGGTGCAGGGGACTGGGTTAGATGGCCCTTGAGGTCCCTTTCAGCTCTATAACTTTATATGATTTATCAATCCAGAAAAAGGGTCTGGAACATGGAAGACCATGCTGGGCACCTAGCATAAAAGGAACAGCACAAAACACAGCACAGCAATTTCCATACCTGCGTGTAGTAGAGGATCCTCTGTGGTGTTCATTATTGGATTCCTTCACTAGATTTCCTTTACAGCAAATCACTCTTAATTTGTCCTGGTAGGAAGAGGCCAGGTAAATAGCTCCAGAGGAAATTGCTGGTCCCAGGTACCGAGGACTTGGTATCTCCAAATGGGCTCGGGCTGGAGTCCTGCGTAAAATTAAAAAGACGTTTATTGCCAAGTTTATTGCTCATTACTGGCAAGACCCTGCTGTCTCTGCAGTACTGCCTGTGGACATACTGTTCAAAATGCTAAGCAGAGCACAACCTACCCCAGAGAAGCACGGGCCTGAATCTCAATCACTTCAAGGGAGTTGAAGTGGGTCACGAAGAGATACGGCTCTCTGTAGGCTGTAGTAGCACCATGCCAGACAAAGAGAGAACACAATATAAAGATATTACGTTAGTACAAGTTAATTAGGGAACTTGAAATATGAACATAAGACTTTCCTGCCCTCCTACAAGTGAAAGGGAAAGACTAAGGATATAAGTTTTCTATAAACAGCACTACAGACTGTAATGTTAATGGGGAGAAATCTGAAAGGAGCATGGACTTGTTACATTTTCCCTTTGGCATTATACAGTCGATATCACCACACACAAAAGAGATTATTAACTAATCAAAAGTCATTAACCATTGCAAAAGGCTCTATAGTTTCATTTTTCATATGAGAGATACTTAAACATTTCAGAAATTCACAAGCATAATTAAAATTTTTACTGACCAATTTAATCACTTTCAAAACTAGGAACAAATGAAACATTGCTTGGTTTTGTGTTCCTCCAATGCTTCACACTTTAGAAGGGCTGCTATATAAATTTAGTTTTATAAGTGTCTACAGCTTTTCTGTAGAAAAGCTACAGAAGTTCCAGCCCTGGAAGAATAGTTCCTCTGTTATGATAACTCCATGATACTGAGCATTCCAGTGTGCAAGAGCCAAATTAAAGTGGAACCATGGAAAGCTAATGAATAATCATTGAACACCTACCAAAAGCCAAAGGCAAGCGACTCCATTTCAGGTCATCTGTGCGACTGCGCCTTCCATAGGAATCCACAAAGACACCGAACTCTGTAGAGAGTAGTCATACAGTTTAAATGAATATGCTTAGGAGGGGAAAGCATGGTAGTGTCGTTTGCTTATCAAACACAGAAGGTGGCTGTTTCCCAGCTAGAACAGTCACTGCCAAATAGGGTTAAACCAATGATCCATCTAGTCCAATACCCCATCTCTGACAGTAGCCAGCACTGGAGGCTTCACAGGATATGTACAGAAATGGGGCTTACATGGAGCAATCCATCCCTTGTCATTCACTCATAACTTCATGTTGACAGATTTAGGAGCACCCTGAGCACAAGGCTGCATTCTCTGACCCTCTTGTTTAATAGCCATTGATGGACCTATCCTCCATCAAGTTGTCTTCTCTTTTGGATAAATCCTTTGAATTTATACACTACGGTACCCAGGACTAAGTTATCCTTACTGTTATATCAATTGCAAACATTCAGCACTAAAATTGCTGCTGTGCAAGTCCTTCTTACACTAATCAAGGTAAAGCTTGTTACTCAGGCATTCCAGCAGCTTCAAAGCATTGCAGCAAAGTAAGGTGTGTCAAAGAAAGGCATGCCTGCTGCCCAAAGACCCTGCTGGGATATCCCTATTGCATTGCTGCTATGAGAGTTAAAGACATTTTGTGAATTTTGATGATCAGGAAGAAACTTAAAGTAAGAAGGCCCTTGAAACCCCTTCGCCACAGGACAGTGAGACAGGAACTATCTACTTCTATGGAAGTCATCCCATCCCATAAAGAATCAGCTGAACAGCCCAACTGTGAGGGCCTGGCTGGCCAGCAGAACACTAAGCATTGGGCTGAAAGCTGGAAAGTAAGGAATGCTTGCAACAGGCTTGTTGGCATAGTTACAGATAATCTTGCATTATGCTTAATTCAACATGCACTTGAAACAAACGTGATCCCTTCATTTGTGGCACACAAGCCTACTGGATGGATTAGAGAGCATGAAGAATTTAGCGTAACTCACAAGGAAATGGTTGGTCAGATCCAAATTGCTGGATTAATACCTTGCAATTTAAGTCCAGCATCCGTTCCATGTATGAGCATACAGCCATAAGATTGCCAAGCCTTTGACCTACCCTGTGTAATAATGCAGTGCTCATGGCTACCATCCCAGGGATCCAGTGATGTCCACTGTGCAGAACAGAGTAGGCTAGTTCAAATAGCCACACAGCTGGCTTACCATGAAAGCAAAGCAGGTACTCCTCCCTTTGCCCTGTAGGGTTCACCTGTATGATACTGATTGGAAAACTATTGGTGGATGAAGCTAATACAGCAGAGGCTAAAGAGTGATCGTTCTTATCCAGAAACTCTGCAGGAGAGAAAGGGAAAACCAGGTTCAGCACTATTCCTGTGCAATTCATTACCAGTGACACAGACATACCTCAGCTACCAAAAGCACATTTGTACATTTGCTCTACACATGTGACATGAAAGGGCTCCTACCCTCTAGGGTGTACTGCTTCATCTCAATTTCATAGAACTTGTTGGTTCCAATGATGCTGCTGTAACTGGTGAAATGGATACAGCTGCAGGGCTCTGAAGTTTCAATCTCCTGTAAGATAAAAACACAGCATAATACACGTCTAGATGAGCCAGAATCGGCTTCAGCTGTATGGTAGTTCCCCTAGAGCTGTCTAAATAGATTATAAGTGAAGTTTCTCTTGAAGCGATTCTGCAGGCTTGCCATCCTAAGTGGGACAGTGGAGTGCTGTAGTCTGCTACTACATCATAAGGTTCTGTGCTTCTTATGCAAACTGGTAGGACTCCCAAGCTTTTGAGAGAGAGGAACATACCACCTATGGTCAGATTAGCTTTTTTCAATGCCATACAGCTGTATGGTTATGTTGCATATTTTTCACACACAGTTTGTAACCTTTTCCATGCCCTTGTCACCCCTTAGACAGACTACTGAAACACACTACATGGCATGACTGAGCTGCAAAGGATGTGGGAGAGTGTCAAGAAGCCAATTCAAAGCCCAGGACTGATGAACAGTCTGAAAGATGTTCAATAATTTGAAGTGCTATCTCAGGCAAGCATTACCCTTCTTTCAGATCTCTAGCAGACTAGAAAATGGGACACCTCCTGTCCAATCAAAGCTGTATTTAAAGAATAAATCCTAGACTGTACTATATGAAGACATAACTACTCTTAAGCACCTACATTTTGAAGACATGAAGTCATTCAAAATGTTATGTCCCTCTGCTATTGAGGGGCTTCATCTGCGTTGATATGGGAGGAGAAGGGATAACGTACAACGTGAAACAACATATACTTTTACTGGAATATTATAAGAGGGTGGGTGGGTGATTAGGGGTTAATGGCTCAGTGACCATCAGGCCATAGTAGAAGAATGTATTACCTTTTTAAAATAATTAATGAACAGAGAGCAAAGACTCACTTAGTCTTCTGCTTGGCTTGAAACTTCAAGGACCTAGAAATATTCCTCAGTGATTATGGGGAAAGCCCCAATTTCTAGGAGGCCTATGTTGCAGTTCTAATTGGCTTCCTCCATACCAGCTGACTCTTATGACAAGAAACCAAATTTCCTGGCAAAGACCAGTCATACAAATAGCATAGACTTCAGGTGCTTGGACTTTAGCAAAGTGGAATATTGTAAGTATGCTTACTACCGATTGGAATGAGTAAACTTACCTTCCTGATGCAAAACTTGCTGAGGCTCTCATTGTAACGCAGAATGACCACTTTGTTTGGCATGGCTGCACAGATGCAGAGTCCATTCTCAATCTATAGGGCAGATATCAATAATGCTAAAGGATTTTGAAGTACATTCTAAGGCTGTGAAACTATTTAGGACACGTGAGGCAGATCTAGGTGCTTCACAGGCAGAGCTGTTTCTGAAGGACAGTGTGGAATAACTACACATTCATAAAATAATTAAAGGCTTTCTTCATGCTTGTGAAAAACCCCATCAGAAATTCAAACTGTTTCTGTGATTTCCTTCATTGGATAAATTTTAAAAAGCCAAAGCTTTTAGTAGAAGGTATTTCTATTAAGAGGAATAACAAACCCCAAATCAAGTTAAGCCAGGCAGATCACATTTAGTTTGAACCCATTGAATACAGCATTTGTTACCTGCTAAGGTATATTTTCAAAAGAAAAAGGTGCCTCCAACCTAAAAGGTAATGCACCCCGAGAACCAAACAAACAGCTACTCCACAGGCATTTTGGTACCAAGTCTACCTTTCAAGCAGTACCCCAGCTCTCCAGTCAACATACCTAACTGAAGAGATGAATAATCTCAAACAAGGGGGAAAAAAAAATCTGGGTTACAGGGGCCCTTGGCCACAAACCTACACCTTGGCTGGTAAAAATATTCTCTTCTCATACATAAGGGCTCCTTCAATCGGTCCCAGAGACTTATATGTAGAAGAAATAGCAGTCATCTGCAGAAATTTTATGGGGGATGGGGAAAGCAGCAGAAAATGTTAGGAAGGGCAACAGTCTAACTCTTCTTCCAAAATCAGCACCCACTGAGGCTGTGTTCTCATCTGCAGTGGCAGCAGGAGGCATGAGGAAAGACTTCTCTCGCGCATGTCAGGGCGCAAAATCCTGCCCTGACATGCATGAGAGAAGCCACGGCAGATCCCCATTTGCACCAGCTCTTTTCCCTCGGCTGGCTCCTCCGCGCTGCCGTGTCTTCCCTCGCCCCTCCTGCCGCCGCCGCAGGTGAGAACACAGACGACACCCACGTGGTCTGCAGAAAGGGTTGAGAGATTGCTGGGCTCCAGATTTCAGAGTAACAAACTGTTGAATTCAGCCCAGACTTTTGATGCAGTAAGTCAATTTTTGGAGTCGATGAAATCAAATAGGGCATGTGCATGGGTGTAGCAAGACTGCCTGGGCTCAAGTCCCAATTCTAGGCCTCCTAGAAGTAAATTAATAAGTACATAAGATCGCACTTACATATGTATACACATATTTATTATTTGGACAAATCAAATATTTACTTTTTAGGTGTTTCTCCTGTACAAGAGATGAGAAGAGGAACGAACTTAATCTTTAAACTTAACTTGCACCTAAATGTTTGTGTCCTGCACTTGATGGGAGAGAAATTTCTCTGCTCTTGTGAGGCCATTGCTGCCTGCCTTAGAAATAACTAGAGTTAACAACCTGAACTGAGTTTTCAGGATTAGGCCCACCTTTAAAATAAGATTTAAAAAAATCTACATTATTGCGTAGAACCAAAACCGAAAGTAGTTGAAACTGAAATTTTGCCTGGAGTCCCACCTCTATAGTGTGAGCTGGACATGGATCCTTGAGATACCTTTCAATCCTAAAATTCTTTCATTCTCCACACTAAAAATCCACAATAACTCAGTCTCTCATGGGCCACAGAGCTGTACTGTGTCATCTTATTGCTTGTCAGAAGGTAGGGTTGTGAAGAGTAAGACTTACCCGATCCATTGGCTGCAGATGTGGCAGTTATGGGGGTCTGACAGGAGCTGCTGTGTCAGGCTCCATCTCTCTCTTTTGGAGCCTGCACCTCAGTGAGTTAGGTGCCTTTGGTAGAGGTTTTTGGCTCCCCTTAGCCTCTGTGCTCTGCATTTCTGGAGTGAGGGCTCCTCCCTGCAGCGACAATAGCCAGGCTTGCCTGGGTGTCTCCTGTAGTGGAGCACGGAGGCTTCTATTATGGGCTCCATAAATGCTGCATGGATAGACGTACAGGACTATGGGGACCGGCACTCCGCATCCTGGTGTCTGGGGGAGCCCTTGTGTTGCCTAAGAAACTGCACTGTTCAGTCCAGAAGGGGGTGCGTGGAAGCTTTCCTAACAAGCTGAGTGGAGAAAGGAAAACCTGAGTCCTTTTGTTGTCAGGGAAATGCCCTCTGCACCCAGAGGTGTGTGTGTGTTTCTAAAAAGCTGTTCAGTGAAACCTGAGCCCTTGCACTGCCAGGATTTACAGGCCAGGAGCACAGCAGCATCTTCCCTCCTCTCCCTGCTATGGGCTTCCTATGCTCTCAGCATGTCTTCTCCATGAGAGGAGTTTTAGGAGTTTCAGGGAGACCCCCACAGAACCTGGGGCCAGGCTCAATGGTGTCCTCTTGCGTCATGAAAGCTATGCCACTGGGAATGTGAACACTTACTTGAAAGCTTGGCTGAGGTACAGTTTGTGTCTATGCATCTTCTGAAAGGATTTCAGAAAAAAGAGGGCATGGTGATTTCCTGATTGATGTGAAAGGTGAAGATAGCTTTCAGGTGAAATTCAAGAATTCTTTAGGAATTGCAGGAAAACAGGCTTGGAGGATAAGGTTTGCAGTATGCCAATACACCTGGCTGAGGTAACTGACAGAAGAAAGATGACAGTAATGGATGAGAAAAATTTATCTTCCACTGGGCTACAGGCAACCTGGTTGAGGAGTATATAGCCAGATGGTGATCTGACAGAACTAGTCACATGAGGCTGCTCACCTAGGGAGTGTTTTCCTAATGAGGTCCTCAAACCACACACTGCTGCAGCTTGGTTCTTGGAGGTGGCAAGACTCACACTCTTAATTAATTTTATTTATTTATTTATTTTTCAAATTTATACGCCACCCTTCCCACAGAGGCTCAGGTTGGCTTACAATCCATAAAAACAATAAAATTCATAGATAAAACACTCCCTCCCTCCGGGAGGGTAACTGATAAGCCAAACAAGCCTTATCCTTGCCCGCCAAATGCTTTTTCAAATCAAATTTTTACATCACCTCCAAAATGCCCAAGTTCGGGCTCAGGCGAACTTCCTGGGGAGGGGAATTCCATAAAACTGGGTTAGCAACCGAGAACGCCCTCCTGCGCACCCCTGCCCCACAGACAAGTGTAACGACAGAGGCCGCAATGGGACATGGCAGGACAGGCTGCCTTTCAGATATACGAGACTCAGACTGTTTAGGATTTTAAAGGTCAAAACCAGCACCTTGAATTGTGCTCGGAAAGCTATAGGCAACCAGTGCAGACTTCAGAGCACCAGTGTAATGTGTTCCTGGTGACTTGTCCTTGAAAGGAGGTGAGTTGCCACATTCTGCACTAGCTACAGCAAGTGATGACGGGCAGAAAATTTTCCACTGCAATTTTTCTGCTATAATTTTTCAGAAAAGTTTCCAATTCTAAAAATGCATCGTTCAAAACAGTAATAAAATACTTTAAGATAGGGGAAGGGAAAGGGGAAGGAAAAAGGGAGGACAGAGTACAATTAAGGAAACAGCAGTGGATCCTAAAAGCACCTAGAAAATAAATATGTTTTCAGGTGCTTTTTGAATGTAAGGAGGGAGGAACTGAGATGAACATCCGGAGGGAGCGAGTTCCACACCGAGGGGTCCACCACAGCAAAAGGCCAATCACCTGCTGATGGTGGAACCCCCAAACAGTGTGTGGTTCCAGAGCGCAGATACCCATCTGTGTGAGACTCTAGAGGTAGGTCTCGAATATAGCCAGGCCTTAAACCGTTCAGGACCCTAACAACCAGCAATGCAATCTTAAACTCAATCTGTTGCTACACAGGCAGCCAATGCAGAGCGGGCGTAATATGATCACGGCTGCCAAAACCAGTAAGCAGCCACACTTCTGCTTTCTGAAAAAGCTGCAAGCGACGGATAACCACTGCTGGTAGTCCGTAGAAGAGAGAATTACAAAAATCAAGCCTCGTAGTCACCAGGGCATGGGTGAGACTGTGACAAGGTCAGTATGGGACAAATAAGGGAGTAACTTATGCTTATTGCATAATTCAGTTTAATTTTATTGGCTTGACCGAAGGTCATCGCATCACACATACCATATAACATATAAGCAAATATAAAATAGAAATATCCAACATTATAAATTCGAGACAAAGACAGTTGTTTCTACTAATTTAAATAAGTATATCCATACCCTGTGCCATGATTCAAATCTGCAGGTCAGTGGTTCATGGGTAATTTAAAATCTACGAATAGCTGACACATCGCATAATTGAAAAAAGCATTTCCAAATCATGTTCGACACCTGGTTTTTCATGGACAGAGTGTGGTCGAAAATGTCACCCAAGTTCTTTACCTGGCCCACTACCTCCGCCTCCCCATCCACATTCAGGGACCCGAGGGAGACAAGGGCATCCTCATATCGGCTGCTCCTCTTCCCACCAACATCACCTCAGTCTTTCCTGGATTGAGCACAAGGTAACTTTGACACATGCAGGCGGCTATATCGTTCAAGCATTCCTCCAAGGCAGAAGCTGGCAGGGCCCACAGGATGAGAGATATACACTTGTGTATCATCCGAGTACTGATGATACTCAACCCTGTGCTTAAGCATGACATTCCTAAAGAGCTGCATGTATACGTTGAACAACATGGGTGAAATAATAGAATCTTGAGGAATGCCACAATTCAGGCCTCTCGGAGATGATGCATATCCATCCATCACCACTGATTGGCTCCTCCCTTTCAGGTATGACTGACAAAACCTATCCCTATGCGATGTCCCTCAGCCGCTGAAGTATCAACCCATGGTCAATTATATTGAACACTGCTGTAAGGTCCAGCATGATGAAAATGGCCAGCTGTCCTTGATATAAGATCAGCAGCAGATTGTTCAAAACCCGAAGAAAGTGCGGTCTCTACCCTGTGGGAAGGTCTGAACCCAGACTGGAATTATTCCAAAACACTGTTGGAGTCCAGGTGTCTCTGTAGTCACACAGCCACAACCTTCTCAATCACCTTCCCTAAGAAAGGTAGATTGGAGACCAGGAGATAATTGGCAAGCACTCCAATGTCAAGAGATGGTTTCTTGAGGAGGGGGCGGACCTCCACACATTTGGGGGGGCTGGCACACTCCCCTCCCTAAAGGAGATGTTAACAATGCCTGTCAAATAAAGGTACCACCGCCTCAGTGCTCGTCTTCAATAGCCAGGACAGGCAAGGGTTGGAGGCACATGTGGTGGGATCCAACAATCCCAGCAGTGCGTGGACTTCTTTATTCCCCTGGTTGACCTTGACATGGTTGACACACAGTCCCTAGGGACTCCATGGCTCTCCACTTCAAAAGGCCTAATGAGTCCCACCCAGAGTCTCTCTATCTTCTCCACAAAGAATGCAGAAGATTTCTCACAGTGCTCTACTGAAAAAAAACCTGTAGACGGATTAAGACAGTCTGGATTAACCAGGCCGCACACAACCCCGAACAGTTGTGCTGTTCTGTTCCCTGGAACATCTATGCTCAAGGACAAGTACAAGTGCTCAGTAATAGCCCTCTGTACACCTGCATAAACTCTTTGTGCAGCTGACTATTGGCCTCCAGATGACTCCTCAAGCATCTCCTCTCCAATCTACTCACCAGCCTCTAAGTCTGCCACATCGCTGTTATACCACAGCAGTCTATGGACTGTCAAGACAACTAGGGACCAGCGAGGAGCCAGGGATTCAAGGACCCCCCCTCTAACAGCTGAAGATAGCCATTGCTGAGCCTGCCAACCCCCTGGTTGGAAGAGGCAGATGCATCAACTCCAGCACTGATGAGGTTCCAAAATCCACCAGATTCAACCATCTCTAGGGCCCCATACAACAATCGATCGGCTACAGTGCTGTTGGCCAGGTAGGGCAGCACCCACACTGAAATACACGAGGAGATGGTCGGACCACTCAACGGGGGTGACTCAAGCATCCCAAACTGGAAAACCCAGCCAAAAACAAGGTCAAGTGCCTGGCTAGTGGTGTGGGTGCTCTCCTGGATACTTTGGGTAAAACCCGGAGATGCCATTGTATCCAGGAAATCGCCATGCACATTAAAGTCTCCCAGGACAAGCATCCTGGGACACTCCAACAGCAACGCTGACACCAGCTCTAGGAACTAGGCCCCGAATCCCCACATATTACCTGTGGGTCTATACACCAGCAGGATCATAAGTCCTGCTTCTGCGGCACAAGACACAGCCAGGCACTCGAATGTACCCATCTCTGACGTGGGCCACCTCGTTTATTTCAGGGGGGGATGAAAAAACACCTGCCTTTTCATTCTGCCCGAGGCTGGTGGATCAATGAGAAGCCTGGCGGTACCAGTCGCACCAAAGCAGGGCTTGCGGCACCCCAGCCAAGTCTCAGTGATACATGTTAGGTCCAGGTTACACTCTGCAATAGAATTACACAGAGTGTCAGCTTTATTCACCACAGACCCGGCATTAGCCATCCAGAACCTCATGCAGGAGGAATTCAACTTGCCCATTTCTCCTTGGCCTTTCGAAGTACCAACAATGGGCTCCACAGCAATTTTACGAATACATCTAAAATGGGGTATCTCCTGTAGCCACTGTGAATTTCCTCTTCCCCTGGTTGTCACCCTCATGGGTATCCTAAAACTAGTTAGCTCAGTTCCCTCACCCACTCTGGACATCCTCCCTCCCTGTGGGACCATCTTTCATTCACCCAAACAAACAAGAAAGAGTGGCAGTGGCTACCCAGGAAGGAAACTCTCACCCTCCTCCCTGGGAAACCTACCTGACCTGACAAAACACAGACAGAGGGGCTGAGAGGGCACTTTCACTGTCCACCAGTCCCAAACAACCACTCACTCCACACAGTCAACGAAAGAGGGCCCTCTCACTACCTGCCAAACAAAAAACACAAAACCACCACTAACCAAATATGGCCCACTATCCACTGCTGGGGGAAAGACCAAGAAAAAGAGTAAAACTATTATTAAAAACCACAGCTCCTTGGCCAGTCCTTATTGTCCATGGCTACTAACGGGCCACCAATGCTGACACCCTTAGGTGTTGCCCCTTGGGGTCCTCCCTTCAAGTTCAAGTACCTAAAGGGACGAAGGGAGCAGGGGTCACCAATCCTCCCCTACCTACCAAGCAAGCAAGCATTGCCCCCAAGCAGTTCCACCACTTCAGTGTCCTCCCCTTCAAGTTCAGTTATCTGCAGGGAGGAAGGGAGCAGGGGTCACCAATCCTCCCCTGCCAGCCAAGCAAGCAAGCAAGCAAGAATTGCTATCAAGGAGCCCAGCAGAGTCCAGCAGTTCCAGCGCTTCAGCTTCCTCCCTTCAAGTTCAATTACCTGCAGGGTAGTCAGAGAATCTGCATCAGAAAATTTTCTGGAAAATGTTTTGATTAAAAAATTTCTGGAAAGGTGGCAGCCTCTAAATAATCATTAAGGGCAGGCCCATGTAGAGTGTGTTGCAGTCATCTAGCTGCTAAGTGATCCATGGCCAGGTCTGAATCTGAAAGAAAAGGCTGCAGCTTCCTCACCAGATGAAGCTGGTGAAAAGTGCTCCTGGCCAGCGCTGCCACCTAATATTCCAGGCGCAGCAAGGGATCCAAAAGCACTCCAACACTGCAAACCTGAATGACAAGAGGGGGCCAGATTCCAACAATGACGGGTGTCCCAATCCCCTCCAAGTCACAGGACTGACCAGCCATCATCACTTCAGTCTTATCAGGATTTAGCTTCAATCAGCTCACCTTCATCCAATCCCTGAGAGCAGCCAGGCATTGGGTAAATGTCGAGACTGTGGGACCTGGGTCAGATGAAAGAGAAAGGTAGAGCTGCGTATCATCAGCATATTGATGACACCTCATCCCAAATCTCACCCATGGCCTCAGATACACATTGAACAAAAGAGGAGACAGAATTGAACTAGGGCTGAAATGAGATCTCGTCACAAACGAAAATCTTACCGGGAAAGGTTTCCAGTGAGAATGCCTGGTTAAGAAACTTGCGTGAATCAGCCATTCTTGCGAGATCTTGACCTGAACATCAGCACCACCTCAGTCCCTTAGCCTTGGCCTGAGGTCTTCTTGTTACTGTGTTGCCATCACAGTCTGCTATATCCATATCCCCCTCTGCATGAGGAGGGACAAAAGGAATTGTAATATTGGTGAAAGGGAGACTTCTTCCTGAAGTCCCTTTTCTGTACATTGACTGGAAGGACCTTTTTTTCTGGCTCTTCGGTCATGGCTTTGTCCATTGGCTCAAAGAGTTTGTCACCAGAATAGGGGGGCTGCTGTCAACCCCATTTTAGCCTGATAATCGGCTTTCCAGGGCCTCAGCCACACTTTTCTCCTAGCTGCTATGCTGCTCACCATGGCTCTTGCAGAGAACTGGGTTGCATCCAGCGTGGCATCCACTATGAAGGACACCGTCACTGATAGTTTTTTAAGCTCATCTTTGATCTCTTTGCTAGGGTCAAGGGTGTTAATGTCCTTGATTCAGAGAGAGAGAGAGAGCGTGCACTCTGGAAAAGGTTGAAGTTGTTGCCACTGCCCTGCAGGCCACTGATGCCACCTCAAAGTTCCTTCTGAGAAAGGACTCCACTTTGCTGTTCAAGGGATCCTTTGGGGAATTTTCCCCATCGGTCAGAAGAAGAGAGGCTTTTGTTAGGTCTGAGGCATCTGCATCAACTTTTGGTAGCAGAAACGGCCCTATCTGAGATTCAGGAAGGGAGTGGAACCTCCTAGCTAGGGCGGGGAGGCTCTTTTGCTTAGCTGGCTGGATCCACTCTGCCTTGAGCAATTTTAGGTATAAGGAAGGCAGAGGCAAACATGCTTTGAGGGACAGTCCTGGGGAAGGACCAAGCTGGAATCCTTGGCTAATTTCTCCTCCTCAGGGAGAGGGGGAAGGGTGGGAATGCAAATCCCAATTCTGGAAGCCACCTTTTTAGGTATGTACTCAAACAGATCTTGTTGGAATATATTGGTGCCCACTTTCACCACGGGGTCCTCAGGCTTCCTGTCTGAAAGCTCTCTGTCCTCCTTGGGTTCCTGCCCTGCTCAGGGCCTGAGGGGGAAGCTATGCCTACCCTATGGAGCTCGGATGAGGTTGGTTGAGATCTCCCAGACAACAGGGAGATGCCTCTGGAAAGGGCCTTGTCTCTTGAGCACACCCCTTGCTTAGGGGTAGGGAGGCACGAGCCTTGCCCAGCAGATGAGAAATGCCTTCAGGCCCTCTGGTGACCAGCTGTTGCTCCAGCCACATAAGCACCGAGGGTGGGGCACATCCCTCCTCCTGATTACTGGGGCTTGTGGGGGCTATCCCTGAGACCTCCCGGGAGGTCCCACTGATCCCAAATGGGTCCCTGCCCTCTACCGGAGTGGAAGTAAACAGAGGAAGATCTAAAATGGCGCCCCCCCAAAACTGACATGAATTTTCCTGCTATGGCAGGAATGGCGGGTCCTGTAATGGCGGCGGCACTGCGAGCTGCTGGAGTCAGAAGAATCAGACCGACAGAGAGTGGTCGCCAGCTCTGGGGTGCCATTGAGGACTCCTGGAGCAGCTAGAAGAGCTGTGGTACCTGTGGCTTTGTTTGCAGCTTGAGTGGGAGTGGGCCCTGCATTTCTTTAGCTTGTTCCGGCCGCTGGCTTTTTTGGTGTACTGACATGCCATGTCTGAGAAGGGGGAAGAGGAGGAGGCCCGTGAAGTTCGGGAACGGTTATGCAAGCTGCCTGAGTTGGTGGTGTGGGTAACACTCACTGCTGGTGAGCCTGGCGGCATTGGACCACCTCCAAAACCACCTGCTCTCTCCCCCTAGCTGGAGAAATCTGGCATGAACAGGAGACCGCATCCCATCTGCTCCGTTTGGCAGGGGGACCTGCTGCGGGAGAAGCACCCTGGGTCCCTGCTCTCTCTCTGGATGCCATGAAGCAGAGAGGCACTGCCAGCAAAAGGCTGGGTTCTGGTCACCCATGAGGTGGGTTACCTCAGTCAAGAAAGATCCCCTAAGGGCCTCGTGCTCCCCTACCAGGAGGAGAGATTTTGGGGGTGCGGGAGCCTGCTCCTCTTCATGAAAACTAAATCCTTTAGAATAAAAAAATGATACAGGGGAAACAAATCTATTAACATGAATTTAATTCTAATATTATTGTTCAAACTTAATATTTCATAAACATTTATATCAGAAGAGAATTTTTATATAGTAAATGGACAAAATCCTCTTATTCTAAATAAAGTGTTCAGTCAATGTAATTTTACCAAAAGTTCAAATACATATTACGTCAAGTTATTCAAAACCAAAATACAACGTTGTTGAGAGATGGATCCAACATTCACGATAATTAACATGTTTCAACCCAATTGGTCTTCATCAGAATTGTATGAACATTGTTCCGACAATAACCTATAATCAGGTAAAATTCAAAATGATTTTTCAAAAGTACTGTTTAGATAGCCATAAAAATATAACCTTCAACTAGTAAATTTATGTCAATTATTAGTAAAAAGCCCCATCTTTATAAACCATAAAATTTCTAATCAATAGATATGAATTAAAATTAGTCAAAATAATAAAAAATGAATTAAATATGTAAAAAATGAATAAAAATAATAAAATGTAAATAAATAATGATCAAAATTAAATTAAATTAATTAAATAATTAAAAAGGAAAAATAATTTAAAATCCAAATTAAACTCCTTTAGATATAAAAGAATAACTGTTAATGATGAAAGTTAAGCCAAAAGACCCACTGGATATCGACACAAAAACTATACCTCCAACTTTAATGAACAAGCAAGTCTTAAAAACCAGTACCTTCAGCCCTCATGTATCTTCAAGAACCTTCTGTAAAGGCTAATTAAATAGTAAAACTCTCCATGAACTTAAACCAAAATCTACAATGGAAACAAAGTGATAGTCTCTAATAAATGATCAATGAAAATCCTGATTTAAAAAACAAACAACTATTCCAATTATTTAATTATTACTTTTACCAGCAGAAGTAAAAGGCTGTTGCGAAATCAAACAAATGTATCTGTATTTCATTCTCTCAGAGGAGAACCCCAAACTTCTTTGGAGGCTAGTTAAGTAGTAAACTTCTTCATAAATTCAAACCAAATTCTACAATAAAAACAAAGGCCCTTTTACCATGGGCAGTGGTGGGTGGGTGTGCACCCTTTCCTACGGACACACCCACCTCCACCCACGGAGCCTCCTCTGGTATACCAGATGGCTTTGTGGGTGGGTGATGGAGATGGGTGTGCGTTGGGAGTGCGCGCGCACGCACCCCCACCCACCGCCCATGCTGTTCACACGGAAAAACACCCATCCCCCTGGCATTTACAGACACCCTCCACCGCACACCCGCTTGCGCACCCAGCGGGAGGAGGGGAGCGTCTGTGTAAAAAAGACCAAAGTAAGAGTTTCTAGAGGCCAAACATAGCACTACCATTATTTACTGATTCCTCTTACCAACATTAGTGTAGAACTGCTGCATAGTCAAACAAATTTATCTGTATTCCTTTCTCTCAGAGAGCCCCAAACATCCTTCTTTAGGAAAGGGCTCTCATACTGGTGCAACAAGAAAACTATAGGCACATATGATGCCTATATAAAGTCTCAAACAACCAATCTGGTGCCTTACACACAGGGCTAAGATTCTGTCATGGTATTTTTTCCTAAAAAGTCATGTCTAACTCATGGTAGAAAAGAGAAAAAAATCACAGAAAAGTCATGGGTAAAAAAAAGTTCAATTTTACTTTTATTCAGTGTTTCTTAACATAACATATCGGGTGTTTTTACACACACATTTCTCCTGGATGTTTGCTGTTACATCCTGAACTTTCTGTGTGTCTAAATCACTCACGCAGATCTTAAACACCCGGATTTTTGAACTTCTGCGTAGAACTTCTCCCAGAACATTTGTGTGTAAAAAGTTCTCCTGGTAAACTGCTTTACTCCAGGCAGCTGTGGTCACTTGGTTTCCATGGCAGTCTGTCACATCTACAGCTGTGGCTACTTTAGGCTGCCTCAGGGCAGTGTGTGTAAATGCATCCGGAAAAATGCATCCGGAAAAATGCATCCAGAAATTACTTGTGGACTTGTAAACCCAGAAGATTGAAAAATCCAGAACTTTAACGTGTGTGTAAAAATGCCCATTATTAGATTGTAAATCCGGGGCAGGAAGAAAGGGACCCCCACCCTCCTTTCCCTTATCTCACTTAGAATTAAAGCCCCAGGAAGGAGGAAAGGGAACCCCTGCCCCTTTCCCTTATCTCTCTGTGAAATGAAAGCCCTAGGCAGGGGGAAAGAGAATCCACTCTATCCCTTATCTCTCTTAGAATGAAAACCCAGGAAGGAGGGAAGGTAGAGCAAGGCATGAGGAAAGGCAGAAGAAATGCTGCCATCTCCTCCACGATGCCTTTTCTAGCTCTGACCCCACCCTCTGCTTCTAGCTACACCACGCTCAGAAGGGGAGGGGTTTGGAGCAACATGTGATCTGACAATACAAACTGCCTCATTTTGAGGAATATTGGAATATTTAGGTAATAATAATCAATGTCTTTCAGAATACTCAAAAAATGGGATGAATCCCTTATAATATGATCAAAATTGTTGTATAAGAGGCTTCAAAAAGAAATCTATAAACCTAACCAGGGGTTCCAAAATAGGGCTGGTACTGGATACAATTGGCCTCCCTGGAGGAAGGAAGAACCCTGTTATGTATTTTTGGAAGAATATAAAGAAGTGGAGTACGTGGCAATTTATTAATAAAAAATGAGCTATCTTTTAATGACAAATATCCCTTCTTTAAACCTTGTATCAAAAAGTTAATTTCCTTTCTAATCTCATTCACAGGATCACAAGGATGGGGGAATATATCCACCTTTATCCCTTAATTGGTGTAAAATTTCTGATAACGATAGCTCCACCTTTATCTTCAGGTTTAATGATAATGGTCTGATCTTTGGATAATCTTCCTAATACTATTAGGTTCTGTCAAAATAAAGTAAATCTAACATCTTGCCAAAATAACCAATGACCTTCTCTTAGCTAACTCTAAGGGACTCTACTCTGTTCTTGTCCTCCTTGATCTTTCTGTCGCCTTTGACACTGTCAATCATGTCCTCCTCCTGGATTCGCTACGCTCCCTTGGTTTCCAGGACACTGTTCTCAATAGGTTCTCTTTGTCTCTCTCGAACAACTCCTTAAATGTTTCTCTTGCTGGTACCTCCCCTACGTAGCTGTTCCTCTCTGTGGGAGTTCCCCAAGGGTCTTCTTGGGCCCC
This sequence comes from Sphenodon punctatus, assembly GCA_003113815.1. Classification (NCBI taxonomy): domain Eukaryota; kingdom Metazoa; phylum Chordata; class Lepidosauria; order Sphenodontia; family Sphenodontidae; genus Sphenodon; species Sphenodon punctatus. The sequence continues at coordinate 826,476 of QEPC01003493.1, read as the reverse complement.
CTTCTCCCTTTACACTCTTTCTCTGGGTAATCTCACTGAAACCCACGCCTTCCAATATCACCTGTATGCTGATGACATGCAACTCTCTCTCTTCACTCCCACGCTCTCCCCCTCCATCCAGACTCGTACTGCTGTCTTTGCTGACATCTTTGCCTGAACGTTTCGTCCCCAACTCAAACTTAATATGGCCAAGACTGAACTCCTTATCTTTCCCCTGAAACACTCCCCTCCTACTTCCCTCTCAATTTCCATTGAGGGAATCCCCATCCAGCCGGTCCCTCAGGCCTGTAGCCTGGGACTCATCTTAGATTCCTCCCACTTCTTTAAGCCTCAGATCCAGGCTGTTGCCAAAGTCTGTCACTTTGCTCTGTACAATATTGTGAAAATCTGGCCTTGCCTTACTGTTGCTGCTGCAAAACCCCTAGTCCATGCTCTAGTCATTTCTCGCCTTGGCAACTGCAGCTTCCTCCTTACTGGCCTCTTGCTGATCTGGCCCCCCTCATCTCCAGTCAATGCTCTGCAGCCAAAATCATCCACCTTGTCCATCACTTTGACCATGTACAGTCCCTCCTCTCCGCCCTGCACTGGCTCCCCCTACAGGAACGCATTCAGCACTAGCTCCTGCTCCTGACCGGGAGCTTCATTCTGCCTCTGCCCCCACCCTTGCCTGTTCGCAAACTCCTTCCTCCTCTAAACGCCTTTGTCCATTCTCCCTTGCTGCCCCTCATGCCTGGAACTCCCTCCCTGGATACATTCAATTCGCTCCCTCCCTCCCAACTTTCAAATCACTCCTGAAAACCCACCTCTTCCGTCAGGTCTTCCCTAACTTTTCATGAGTGATACTGCATCCTTTTCCCCTCACTCAGAACCTAATTCCCTGTTACTAAGCAAAGCACGTGAGCCTACAACTTCTTAACCTCATGTCTTTCAGATTGTAAGACCCTTAGGGGTAGGGACCTGTCTCTGACTGAATTGTACAGTGCCAGGTACATTGCTGGTGCTATATAAATAATAATAATAATAAAAAATGCATAAGTATTATAAACCCTCTTGGAAAATAATTTATTGACATCATCCCATACTTCTCTAGCAAGAGTCTGAATGGAAGGATCTATATCCCCTGTGGGGGTAAAAGTAGAAGGGGGGACAAAAAGGGCACTAATCTACATCCTCATCATCACAAGTATTATAGCAAAAGGAAAAAAAAACCAACCCCTTTAAAAACGTATCTGTTTAAAAAATATATTGGATCCATCTCTCAACAATGTTATATTTTGCTTTTGGGTTTTTGAACAACTTGATGTAATATGTATTTGAACTTTTGGTAAAATTTCATTGACTGAACACCACTTTATTTAGAATAAGAGGATTTTGTCTATTTGCTGTATAAAAAACTCTCCTGTGATAGGTTTATGAAATATTAAGTTTGAACAATAATATTTGAATTATATTCATGTTAACAGATTTGTTTTCCTTGTATCATTTTGTATTCTATTGTTACTGGCTATATTCAGAGGGTTATATTTATCATTCATATCCCTGTTGCTGTTTGTAAACTAAATCCCCCTACCTAATTAACGGATACTGGTAGGGATATAGAAAAGAGAATAAGGGTTTTAGGTCTAAACTCTCCTCCTGGGAAGAGACCAAAAGGATCATAATCCTAACTCTTCTGAGGCAGGAACAGATCTGGGATGGCTCCTGCCCCAGGCTCAAGCTGCCAATCAAGGTCTTGGATCCTGCCTATACCTCTAGGGGAGGAGCAACACCCAGCAGAAGGACTGCCTGCCTGAGTCCCAGACAGAGAATGCCCAGTCAAAAAACTCATGATAACCAGCCATTTTTGTGAGATCTTGACCTGTGCATTGGCACCTTGAAATTTAGAAGCATGGCCAGCATTTATAAACATTTAAGGCTGGCTTTCTTCCCAGCCTAACAGCTGATAAACAAAAGCCCCTGGAGCTCCTTCCCCCCACTGTCAGCTGATAGGCAGGGAAGATAAAGCCCCAGAGGTTCTTGTACCCTCTCACATGTGTACAAGACCAGCCTCAGTGCCTCTAAAAGAAAGCTTTGGGGGAATAAACTTACATTTAAGCAAAATGCAATGGGCAATCCAACCAAAGTTCAATAGCTGAGGGGGAACCTTCTTTAAATTTGTGAATGTTCATAAGGACAAGTTACATTAATGATTTTAGTAGGCTGCGAGTAATTGCTACCAACAGCTCTTCAGGGTATGGTAAGTGACCCGAATTCAACGACCTAGTCCCAGTGCTTTGTTGCTGTCTTAGATCCTTGTTGCCCCAGGGAAATGAATTCCCTATTGCTCCCTTTCCTCTCCAGTTACTTCCCAGCATGCATCTGTACCATTAATTTGCAGACATGGATCAGATTCATGCTTAATACAGCTCTAATTTGCATGCAAACAAATTTGTATCCAGTCCCAGTGCTTTGTTATTGTCAGGGACCCTTGTTGCCCCAGGGAAACAAATTCCCTATTGTCCCATCGGCTGATGCAGTGTGGGTACACCCTGCAGCAGTCTCACCTACTGTCCATGAATTGATTGATCTGAGTTGAATCTCACACTCAGGACTTCTCTCTGGGACAGAGTTATACTCTCAACCCTGTAACTGATCCCCCGAAGAATAATGATTCTGAAATTTTAAGGGCAATCCTGTCCCACAGAAGTCAATGGGAGCCGAGCCATTATTGACTTCAAGGAGGGCGTTTCTTGCATTCAATGCCTTGTTGCCCCAAGTCTTTTATTTTGAAGATTAAATCAATCAACTCAGTGACAGTGGGTGGGGCTGCTGCAGGGTGATACCCACTCTGCCCTAAGCACTTTTATGCCCCCTTTTACCTCTGGCTGCTGCTGAAGCTGCAAATAAGCTCTGCTGCTGTGAGGCCGGGCTGTGCTTCTGGCAGCAGAGCTCCAGCAGCGTGCTCTGGGAAAGTGGCTTGCTGGACCCCAGCAGACCTTCTTCCCAGAGCACGCTGCTGGAGCTCCGCTATTGGAGCTCTGCTGCTAGAGACTGTGCCTTTTGGAGGCACAACAGTGGAACTTCAGCAGCACACCCTGGGAAGGTCTGCCGGGGCCTGGCAGACTTCCCTCAGCCACGCTGGAGGCAGCCTCACCTCCATCCTCCAAGGCCTATGGACTAGTAAGTACATGCCACCAGTCAGCAGGGCCCCGGGGGTGGGGGTAAAGACGGGTCCCGCGGGATGGTTGGACTCCGGCTCCCCTTTCCATTGAAATCAACGGGAAGATACACCACCACCCCCCATTGACTTCATAGGGAAGATCCAGAACCCAAAATTGGGAACCAAAATGGACCGATTTCAGACCCTTTGGTTTTAAATCTAAACACCCATTTTCAGGCTGTTTTGGTTAAAACAGAAATTCCCACCCCTATTGAACAAGAACTCTCTGAAGCACCCTGCAGTCCAAATTGGCTTCTGTAGATACTAGAGCCCACCTTGTAGCGGTGGGTGAAGGTACAGACAGAGGACCAAGTTACTGCACTTCAAACTGGGAGACCAATTTAAGAAAGCTGAATTCGTGGTCATCCCCCTTAGGAAGTGGACCACAATCCCCATCCTAAGGTGGGCAAATGGGTCATCCATCCTGAGGTGTATGACTATGAAAAGCTTTCTAAATCTCCAAAATACAGGTGTGAAGCCAACGTGTTAGGGTGTTCTTGGAAATTTTCTAGTCTTGCATCTAAGCCCAAACACCATAACCCTTATTGAATTCTTAAAGACCCTCCTAACATCCAACCTACGAACTCATACATCATTCCCTTTCCCCAGGAGGCTGAAGATTAGGGCAAAAAGAATCATAGGATGAAAACAAGTGTAATGGTGGCTCATATTGGCCCACCCAGACTTGGGTGGGCCAATATGGGCCGTTTGTTCCCACGTTTGTTCCCTTGCTGCCAAATGTTGGGCCACATACAATGCTACAGAATTTGTTCTCCGGAAAACCTTGGAGAACCAACATGGCTCCCGATTTTCCCAAAGTTCACAGGTGGCCAAGAGACTGAGAAGGAGCAACCCAAGGAGGCCTGAGATGCAGAGGCACCCCCTAGGGAACGTAGGTACAGCAAGTGGGTGGGAGGGCACCACAGTGGGCCAGGGGCTTGTATGCTAGGCAGGTGGGCATGGAGGATGGAAGATGTAGTGGGAGCCAAGGCAAAGCTCCAGACTGGGAAGGCAGGACTGGGGTGGCCCCAACCAATGGCTCTCTCTTACGTTGTTCCACAGGTCCACCAGCACGAGGGTCAGCTGCACCAGCAGGATCACCAGAAGGCACTGAGCGGACACAGGCCTTGTGGGCCCATATCAGGCGGCACAGGGAGGCCCAGCAGCTGCTGAACAAGACCACGCACTGGGCAGACAAGATCCAGGAAACCATCCAGGCCAGGAGCACTGGCGTCCCGTGTGACAGTCCATCATTCAACACAGGGACCTCCTTGCTGAGGGCTGCAGGAAACGACAGATGGAGAGGGAGCAATGGAACTGCCATGTGTGGCAGATGCAGTCCTTGCAGGGGTCCATGGAAAGGGAGGGCTGCAGGCTCAGAAACCTTATCGAGCAGTCAATAGGGATTTAGCATGTCCTCCATCATATGGCCACTGCCACTGCTGCTAATAGTGCACTGGGGTGGGCCACCATTGCCTATGCCGTCTCAAGATCTTGACCACCCGAGCGGGTTTCACCAGCAGCCAGCCCTGTGGATGTGGAGCCCAAGGTCCTGACTCCTTGTACCCATCCCAGAACAACTGGACTTGCAGGCCTAACCCAGCTGCTCGAGTGCCCCACCACCGGCCACAGTGCCCCCTCCTGCTATCATGGAGCCTCCAGGGGGGAAAGGAGCAGCAGCAGGAGATCTCAACACTGGGTTTACCCCCAAAGAGGAGATGGGAAGATGGGTCCAGGAGAGGGGCAGGGGGCCTAAAACATAATTATATATTTACATTAAATCTTGTTCATATGGTGAATAAACTGTTTAATATTCTATTTCAACCATGGCATCTGTCTTTATTGCTGGCCAGGTGGGAGCACACCCCTTAAACCCAGATCCCGGTAATCAGGGAGTGGGAACCCCAAAAGTTTGGACACTGTAGGGCACCATCATATATGGGAGCACATATATGGGAAGGACCCATCATATATGGGAGCACGGGGACCAAAGTGGAAAGGAATGATACAAAAGGTCCACAAGCAATAATGCAGGCATCAGCATGGTCACCACCTGGGAGTGATGGTGATCCAGACGTGGCCTACCTGACCATATATAATGGAGTGGCAAGGGGATTGGAACAGGCAGGCATACAGGCACATACACACTGAAGGACCTGTGAGGTTGGGCATTATTAATTATTATTATTATTATTATAAACATTTATATAGCACCAGCCATGTGCCTGGCGCTGTACAGAACATAAGAAATAGATGCGGTCCCTGCCTGTGGCTTACAATCTAAAAGACAAGGAAGGGGAGACAGGGAGAGGGGACAGTGGGAGAGACAGGGGAGAAGACAAACAAACATTCAGGCAGATGTGAAGTCTCAGGTGCGTGTGCTTGGCTTGGTTACAATCAGGTTGGTTGCAGCAGTCTGCAGAGGAGGGCAGACAGTAAGTATATGGGGAACGACTAGCAGGCA
>QEPC01003493.1:798895-810468 GCA_003113815.1 Sphenodon punctatus | reverse complement strand
GGGGAGGGACAGAGGATGGCAATGTGGTGCCATCGATTGCCCCAATGCAATCGGGGAACCCCCCCAGCCCAGAAGCCTTCTATCACCTACTCTGGGTTGATGAGTTGCAACACCTCGTCGAGTAGCAGGGCCTTGACGGCTTTACAGAACTCAAGCAGGATAGGACCCACGGTGGATGTTCCCATGACAAACTGCTGGACAATGGGCTGGCAGGAGTCTGGAGTGGCAAGCATCCCTATGGAGATGGCCACATGCTGCTCCATGGGGATCGGGATCTTCATGGGCGTCTGCTCCCTCTCCAGCCATAGAGAGAAGATGCCAGTGATCCTGAAGACCAGGGGGCAGAACATGCAGAAATGCTTCACCCACTTGGCGATACTTGGCCAGGACCATCTCCCACCACTTTCTTGTCCTGGGTTGGACCTAGGTAAACCAGGCAACCGACATCACCTGGTGAAGGGCGAGGATCACTGCAGTGATGTCCCCAGACAGATAACCTGCTGCCGTTCCCCATGCAGTGCCTGCACTGCTGCCAGGGTGACTTAGTGCTTCCTGATCTGGGATACTGTTCGCTGCCATGCCATGCAGACACCCACATTCACCTGCACCTCAACAGCACCATGCGAAGCAGATGGCTTCTATTGTCTGGATCTGCCGGTTGTACACCTCAGCAGTGTTGAGAATGAGCTGGAGGGCAGCAGTGTCCATGCTCCATGGCTCTCAACAAGATGGCTGCGATGCCTTCAGACATCATGCCAGAACCTCTACATTTTGACTGGGATGGTCCATGCACAGGTGACAGTGTGATTCTCACCCCAGCTTTGGGGGGCGGGGGGGAGGGTACTGCTCTGTGCCAGCCCTGGGCTTCATGCTCAGGTGCAGCTTATAGGCAACCACACCTCTGGGGTATGTGTGTGTGGGAGTCAAATGGGATTGTTCCACCTCAGCTGAATCTATTTTATGTTCTCAAACGGGGGTGGGGGGTACTGGCCAGTCCACCTCTACAGCTTGCTACCAAGGTTGGTTTAAAGCACGTCTCCTGTGTGTGTATGTTTGGAAAGGGGGGTGCGCAATGGACCTCCATATAATGGAGTGGCCAGGTGCACTGATCCCCTGGGATGCTCAAGGTCTCTGTCTGTAAATTGTTCTGTGGGAGCTGTAGTCCCCACATGGTTGGCATGGCCTTAGGTATTTCATTATCTAGTGAACATAGTAAACAGTTCATTCTTTGGTTTGAAAGTAGCCTGAGCCATTAGTTTCCACCAGGTTTCTGTCCCAGCCTCAATCTCTCAATTTACTTGATGATGGAGCAGGCTACCATGGTCTTGTGCATGGGCTTGGCGTGGGGGGCATGGAGGAGTTGTGTGTGTGTGTGTGTCTGACCCCTTGGCCCTGGCTGATGTTTGGCTGAGGCTGTTGGCTGACCCATCCTGCAGGGCGGCTGGATACGGGCTTGTGAGCCGCTACATGCAGCTGCTGGGTCACTGTGTAGCTGGACTGGAATGCCAGGCAAAGGCGGCCGAGCTGGACTTCTAGGAGCTGAGGCCCGCTGGACTGCTACCTGCCCGGGCAATGGGACTGTTGGAGGTAAATGAAAATATGGCTTTGCAGGAGATTTGGGAGCTTCCTGAGTTTCGCCTTTGCCTTGCTGCGGGGGCCCCCTCTCTGTCACTTTCCTTCGTCACTACCCTGCTGAGGGCAAGGGGTCATGCACAGAGCTGACATGAGTGTCTTGATCAGATGATGGAACAGAACCTCCTTGTGGGTCCACCAAGGGCTACCTACATGCACGAGGAGCCAAATGCAGCCGAGCTACAGGCCCTGAATGAAGTGTGGACACAACCTGAGGTCCAGTTGGCTCTGGGCTGCGGTGATCCTTTTGACTTATGGTGGCTCAGGATATGCTCACGAGGGGCTACTGGAGGGACATGCATCAGTGGGGGTTGTATGTGGAGTAAGCTGTGTTCATCACTCCTGCTGTCCCTCCCACACACATCAGGAACATTCCTAGAAACTTTGTGCTATGGATTGTCTTTTTGTTTATCTCTGTGGGGAATGGGGCTTGCCCAATCCTGGCCCCCAAGCTACACCAACCCGCCCCCCTTGGAATTGTGTGCTATAGACTTCCTGTCTCTGTGAGTTATTCCTAGAAGAAGGGGACTTGCCCAAACCTGCCCCCCAGCTGCCATGACCCCCCTTGGAACTGTGTGTAATGGACTTCCTCTCTCTGAGTGACAGGTACACTGTGCAGCATCAGTCTCAGCTTGGGGGCAGAGTGGCTGTGATCTGTAAAGACAGCTTAGTCTTTCAGAGGTATCTGGTGCCTAACTCGTCTCATATAGAGTGTGTCCACCTTGTGTTGGGTTTGACTGGGGATAGATTGGAAATCCTTCTGGTGTATCGACCACCTCGCTACACAGTTGATTCCCTAACTCATCTAGCTGAGCTGGTCTCGGAGGTGGTGTTGAAATCACCCAGACTTATTGTCTTGGGTGATTTCAATGTACACACTGAGGCTAGGCTTTCGGGGTGGAGCAGGAGTTCATAGCCGCCATGGCAACCATGGGCCTGTCCCAAATAATATCTGGCCCAACGTGTGAGGTAGGGCACATGTTGGATTTGATGTTTCATACCAGCTGATTACAGGGGTTCTGATTATCAGAGGTATTTGTCAGGTCATTATTTTCTGAAAGCCCAGATCCCAACACCACTATGCCCTCATTGGGGTGGTGGATCGGTTAGGTTGGTCCACACCCAGTGGCTAACGGATTCAACTGGTTTCCAGAATTCTCTGCGGAATTTAGCTACTGACCTTAGTGGCTACTGTGTCGATGGACTGGTCACCTTATGGAATGACATCTTGATCATGGCCAACAACACGGTTGAACCCAAGCGTCTGCTCCCGCTGCTTTGTCAGCACAGGTCCCCCTGGTATATGGAAGACCTGAGGCGGCTGAAGCAGGATGGTAGGCAGTTAGAATGCTGGTGGTGCTCAACTCCCGCAGAAACCAACTAATTGTGGCAAAAAACATTTTTAAAGGACTATGTTGTGGCTGTGATGGCAGTGAAGGGTATGTTACTTACCTGTAATTATTGTTCTTCGAGAATAAGCCTCTCCACATTCACACTGATGTATTTGGTGCCATCTGGCATCAAGACCGGGTAATCTACAAGCAGCTTCCAGGCAGGAAGCAGAGAGATAACATCACATCCATAGCTATAAATAGATCTCTCGCTCCCTGTACTCACAGTTCTTTCTCTCTAGGCAGAGAACTTATACATCTTCCTAATCTTGTGGGGAGGAAGGTTGGGCAGTGTGAACATGGAGAGGCTTATTCTCAAAGAATAATTGTTACAGGTAAGTAACTTACCCTTCTTCTTTGAGCGCCTCTCCACATTCACACTGATGTAGATTAGTTAGCAGATAACTGGAGGTGGGAAATAGTTTTAAGAGAGATTGCTCACCCAAAACAAGCATCAGATCTCTCTGGCAAGTTAATGGCATAGTATTCCGTGAAAATGTGAACCGACCTCCAGATCGCAGCCTTATATACGTCCACTAAGGGAACATATCTAAAAGCAGCAACAGAAGTTACTACTCCTGAGTGAGCGTGATCTGAAACCTTCTGAAAATTGTCGTGAGAGTTGAAAAGAGTTTATAAGCCATAGTTACACAGATCTTAAGTCAGGGTGAAAGGGTCTGTTTTGATACTTTTTACCAAGTGTCCTAGGACAGAAAGACACAAAGAGCGAATCATATTGCCTTATTAGTTTTGCTCGTTTCAAATAGAAAAGAGTTGCCCTTTTCAGATCCAGAGTATGCAACATGGTCTCCCCATGACTTGAATAAGGTCTTGGGAAAAAAAAACTGGAAGGGTAATAAACTGGTTCAAATGAAATTCAGAAGTAACCTTTGGAAGGAATTGCGGATGCAGCCTCAAGTCCACTTTATTCTTATGAATGGTCAAGTAAGGAGGTTTACAAGTTAATGCGTGGAGTTCACTAATATGTTGTGCAGAGGTGATAGCCACCAAAAACAAATATTTGAGAGTAACCAGTTCCAAAGAGGCAGCAGCTGTGGGCTTCAAAAGGAGCCTTCATTAACAGTGAAAGCACCAAGTTAAGATCCCAAGCAGGTGGGGGTTTCTTAACAGGTGGAAATAAATGTATAATACCTTTTTTAAAAGTTGCAATTGAAGGGTGTGAGAACAACCGTTTACCAGGGAAAAAACATGGGAAGCTGAAGTGGCAGTCGTGTGAACCTAGAGTGAGAACAAGGAAAGTCCTGACTGAGACAAAGTGAATAAATATTTTAACACCATGTTAACATCTGCTACAAATGGGTCAACGTTGAACTGTTTAGCCCATTCAGAAAACCTGGACCATTTAGCAAGGTAACATGACCTAGTAGAACGTTTCCTGCTAGCGAGGAGTAAGTCCTTCAATTCTTTTGATAGTTCCCTCTCATGCCCCTCATGCAGCATGAGGTCCTCCAGGTACAGAGATGAAGGGATTGCAGATTCTTTTGCCAAATTCTGCCCTTGTCCCTGGGTAATAGATCTGGCACCACAGAAAGGAACCAAGGAGGTTCCAGTGTCATCTCCAGAACCTGGGAGAACCAATACTGCTGAGGCCAATTCAGAGCTATTAGAATTAGATCTGCCTGGTAGGCTCTGGCTAAGTATAATAATCTGGGTATTAGAGGGAATGGGGGGAAAGTACATAGCAGGCCTGTGGGCCATATACTGCACAGAGCACCTCCTTCTGATCCCTGCCCTCTTGAAAAGAAATCCTCACTTTGAAGTTTTTTGGGGGAAGCAAACAGGTCACATATGGGACGGTCCCAACATTCGTGATTGCCTGAAAAACTGACAGTTGAACTCCCATTTGTGGGAGCATGACCGTGTTCTGCTCAAGACATCTGCTGTCACATTGGAGGCTCCTGGGAGATAAACTGCTAGAGGGGTCACTGAGTGATGGATACACCACTCCCACAGAGTGACAGCTTCCATTGTTAACTGGAGTGACTTGGAACCCCCTTGGCAATTGATGTAATACACATTGCTGTGGCATTGTCTGTGGAAATTTGTACCACAGAATCTTGAAGTGAAATTGTAAATGCCCTCAGGGTGACTCTTATGGCACTGAGTTTGAGAATGCTGATGTGCAATGCAGACTGATGATGTTCACAAGTCATTTGCTGTTAGTGGACCTAATGTGCCCCACAGCCTATCTTTGATGCATCTGTTGTAAGATGTAATGATGGCCTTGGAAGAGTAAATGGGACCCCTCGACAGACATGGTCTTCCTGCATCCACCTTGATAGGCCGTCGAGGACCGGTTGAGGGGCGGGTCTCTCGATGCTGTTGTTGCCGAGAGCCATTGGAATGTATGGGAGCAACCATTGCTGCAGCAGCCTTAACCTGAGTCTGGCATAAGGGGTGACCTGAGTTGTGGATGCTATCAAGCCTATAAATTGGAAAAAACAGTGTATGTTGGACATATACGTGTTTTCGTTATGATGTTTTGAATAGCCTGCCATTTGTCTAAAGGTGCATAGGCAGCTGCTCTAACAGTATCTAAGTCTGCTTCAATATACTTTAGTTTTGTGGTAGGGGTTAGGGAAGACTTTTTCCAAATAATAAGTGTTCCCAATTTACACAATGCCTCACATGCAAAAGTAATCTGACTTTCAAGATCTTGGCTTGTGGGGGTTGAAAAAAGCCAATCGTCTAAGTTTGAGAACACATGCATGCCCTTCTTATGGAATGAGGCAACAATAGGAGCTAAACATTTTGTGGAAGTGTGACGGTGTGGCAGAGTGCTGCCGCCAACTGCCTTATAGAGCAGGGCTAAGGCAGTTTTAAAGGGAAAAGGGTGGCCCTTTAAATCAGCCAAAGAGACAGTGCCCAGGCCTATATAAAGAAAGCCTACAGCACATCCAATGGCAGTTGGCTGGAGACAGCACAGGAGACAGAGTTCTCCCAGATCCAGGTTGCCAAGGGCTAGGAAGCCCCAACCTAGGTTCAGAGGGAGGACCTCACCAGTTACTCAAGGCCCAAGCTGCTCCGAAGCGAGTAGGCTGCATCTCCAGGAAGGAGACAGAACCACTACATGAAGGTGTGCTTATTCCTAACTGGATTTTTGTTATAATTATACTCTATGTTTAAGAGGGACCTTGATGGAAGAAGCCCTCTGTGACAGGGAGGTGCTGGGAGCCCCTGTTCCAAATAGCCAGCAAGGGCTGGCTCTTTAAGGGAGTGACCGGTGGAAGCTGAGGCCACTAAGAAGGCATGGCCCCAAACCCAGAAGTGGGCCAGTGTGGCTGGTAGAGGCAAAGCGGCAGAGCCAGTGGAGGGCTCAAGGTCCTTACATGAGGGGCTGTGTTGAGGGCCCTGATTGGGATGGGATATAAGAAAAGAGTCCGAGGCTCAGTGGGGTTTAAATAAAAGAGGAGCCCTACGAGGCTCGAGGTAAAAGAGGAGCCCCGTGAGGCTCAGAAATATAGCCTGGTGTGACTGGAAGTGGTTTGGTGGGTTGAACCATAGAAAGGGCCCAGTGAAGCCCATGCACAGAGCTGAGGTTGGATACTTAAGGGGAGGAATAATAAAAGGGATTATTAAATAAGAAAACAAAATGTCATCCCCACCTGAGTTTATTGGGGAACAAGGTCACCCTGAAATAGGTCCTGGAGATGGTGGGGTGAGAACCCCGCTATTACACCCTCACTTGGTGGGTTTAAGTGTGAGGAGGCCAGGTTCTAATTTAGGCCACTAGAACCCAGGCAGGTCGGGTGTCAGGGACACCGCCTAATCCTGTGCGGGGTCAAGCTAATTCCCCAGTGCAAAGATCAAGGGACCCTGCCACAGATGGGCTGTGGAAAGGCCAAAGGGCAATTCTCTGAACTGGTAGTGGGATCCTTGAAAGGAGAGCCTCAGGTAAAGCCTATGACTAGGATAGCTGGCAATATGAAAATATGCATCCTGCATATCAATAGCAGCCAAAAACTGAGCCAGATTTCAATGAAGAAATTATTTGAGCAAGTGCAACCATTCTGAATTTGAACTTCCAGATACACCTGTTAAGGGCTCACAGATCAAGAATAGGTCTCATGCCCTATTTTTGGGGGGACAAGAAGATACCTAGAACAAAAACCTGTCCCTTCCTCGAGGGGAGGAATGCATTCAATTGCCCCTTTAGGAAGGAGCTGAAGTATCTCCTGATGGAGGACAGCATTTTCCTCATTAGAGGGAACAGGTGTCTTCACAAATCTGGAATGAGGTTTGTATTCAAATTGAATAAATGCCCCCAGTGAACTATTTACAGCATCCATCTGTCAGAAGTAATCCCTTCCAGTTCATTATAAGCAGCAGCTAGTCTTTCAACAAAGGGAACATTGTGCTGGTGTAGTCCCGGGGAGGTTAGTCTATCAAAAGGACTTCTTTGAGGCACTGAAGCAAAAGCTTTACACTGTTTCTGTCCTCTCTGGTAGCTATTCTGCCACTGAGGCACATAAGGTGTTGTATGTCTTGAGGAATTATACCGAGATGTTGGTGCCGAGTAAGTCTGCCTAACCTGTTTCTGTGGTGGATTAGGCTTCTTAGAATACTGGTCAGATTTGGTAGGCTGTGATGGCATGTAAAGTCCCATTGATTTCATTGTTCTATCAGTTTTAAGCTGTTTCAGCTCTTGATTAGTGTTCTCATTGAACAAGGCTTGCTTGTTGAATTGCAGATAGGCAATACCATTCTGGGCCTCTTGCAATAAGCCCAACGTTCGGAGTCAAGAGTGCCTCCTGAAGGCTATAGCAGAAGCCACAGAACAGCCAGAGGAGTCAGAAATGTCAAAACTAACTTTAGAGAAGTGTTTTGAGAGCCCTCTTCCATCTTGTATTGTAGGCATATGGTGAGCTCGTTTCCTCTGGAAAATCTTGGGAGTACACGCCATACAGTGTCCCATAACGTGTAATTGTAGCGCACCATGAGCACAAGGTAATTTACCTGCTTGAATTCCCATGCTGGCAGAGGAGCAGATTTTCTTTCCTACAGCATCAAGACTCTTTCCTTCTTTATCTGAAGGCTGCGGCAGAATCTTCCCTGTACATGATCGTTCCAGTGATACTGAAGCAATTGGAGAATTAGGCTTGGGGTGCTTAATTAGGGAGTCGTTGTTAGTCGGTACAGGTACATTCACAGCAACTTAAGAACTATAGGCTGCGCTGTTACTTGTTCTTTCCAGAACTCCTCCAGTCTGTCAGACAATGCATCAGTCAGTAGAATGGCTAATCTTTCCCTGGCACCTATGGTCCAAATATCAAAGAGACTATATGGTTCTTTCTCCTTAGGTAGTAGCCAGCCTGGCCAGTAATTCCTGTAAAGCATTAAAATCATCTGGAGGTGACACCAGGGACTTGCCCAAATCCAGGTCAGCTATTTCATCTTGCTGGTCTGGAGAAGCAGAATGATCCAATTCCAGGAACGCATCCTCCTCCTCATTTGACATCTGAGCTGCAGGAGCTACCCAGTCGTTTGTTAGTAGCGCTTCAAGATCAGAGGGCAGGTTTCTATCTACCTCCCACAAAGGATAGGTCTGGGGCAGTATCCTCCCTCATCATCGGCACCGGATATAGTACTGTGGCCACAGTCTGAAGCTGAGACCTGGTAGGTAGAGGAAGAGGCTGTCCAATAGAGGTGAGCACTGCGATTGTCGATGCCAAGACAGGCTGCACTCACTTTACAGGTGGAGGTACTGCCTGGGGGACAGGATGCAAACCAGCTACAGCAGCCTTTACTGTTTGCTGGATAAACTGACCCAATATATTCTGCAAGGGATGAAACAGCAAGTCCTGCTCCTCTGAAGTGGGCTTCTGAGGGAGTTGTGTGCGTCTGAATCGAGCAACTTGGATGCACAACCCAAACACTGTTTGAAACATTTCTGGGCCATAGATTGATGGAATGGAGGAAGGGATACCTTTCTCTACACAAAACTAATTTAAATTTATTATTAATTATTATTATTATTTTAGGGATTAACTGTTAATCGTGGTCTATGTCTGTTCTGAGGCCAAAAGGATAAGACAGTCTGTTTAATTTGTTTCTTCAGAAGCTGAAAACACGCTCGATCTCTGCCGCGGCGGAGAAAGAATTGTGGGCACGGGGAGCGGGGTGATCTATTTATGACATCTCTCCACTCCCTGCCTAGAAGTTGCTTTGAGACCATCTGTTCTCAATACCACGCAAAATACATCAGCGTGAATGTGGAGATGTTCTTGAAGAAAAGTTTTTTCTTCTCCGTTATCATAGCATCTGCAAAGTCTCATCCAACAGAGCTATTCCAGGTGCTGAGGGGCCTTGTTAATTCGGTCTGCCTCTGCCAGAAAATGGAGTAATCTAATGCCCACTGTGAAATTTGTATTAATTTTATTAATTTAATAAATTTTTATTAATTTGCAAACAAGATTGCTTGTATTCACCAAGATATGGGTGCTTCCATTTCATCTGCAGATTCAGAGATTGGGGTTACGGAAGCTTGGTCTTGTCCTGTTTATTTGGATCAGTTTCAATCGGTATCACCCACCGATACGGGGGAGGTTCTTCGGACGATGAAGGCAATCAGTTGTGAATTAAATCCTGCCCATCCTGGCTGGTGAAAGCCAGCTGGGAGACGTTGGGGGCGTTGCTGGCTAGGGTTGTCAATGGCTCTCTTTGGGAGGGAAGGGTGTTGGATACCCTTAAAACAGAGCTTGTCCAGCCCGTTTAAGAAACCATTTTTGGACGCTGGCTCTCAGGTCTCTAATCTTCCCTTTTTTGGGAAGGTTATTGAATGGGTGGTTGCCTGTCAGTTCCAGGCTCATGTTGATGTCATCGGATTCCTGGACCCATTTCAGTAAGGCTTTTGTCCTGAGTATGGCCTGGAGACTGTGCCTGTGGCCTTGGTTGATGCCCTGTGCCTTGAGATTGATAAGGGGAATTCTACCTGGTTGATCTTGTTAGATCTTTCAGCAGCCTTTGGTACAGTTGATCATGAGGTGGTGTTGACACAACTGCAGGACCTGGCGGGGGTGCACAGTGTTGCAGATTGCCTCAGTTTCCCCAAATGGAAAAGTACTTCGTGGTCCAGACCAAACATAATCTGACCTGAATATAGGGTAACTGTTTCCAATTTGAGGGTTACACTGAGATTACACCTACTACGTGGGTAGGACCCTCCTTAGTATGCATAAGATTTTAAAGGAGGAACTCAAGACAAAAGAATATATAAAAAGCATATAGGTTTACTTAAATTCGAAAACAACAACAAATGGTACAAAAGGAAAAACAAGTTCAATTACAAATTGAACAGTATGGTACAAAAGACATTCATTAAACAACATTCATTGTCTAAATGTAGTTTGTCAAAACCTTAAAGGAAAAGAATATGCTTTAATCTCTGGCTCAGTGGTCTCATAGTTACCCAGTTCAAGCCCCGTTCTGCCAGGTGTTGAGAAGAGTCCAGAATTCAGATAACTTCTATCTTCACTGGTCAGCATCTTGAAAGTCAGCTGTTTGCTGTTTACTTTCTATGCAAAGCTGAGTGCTGATACACAGGCTGCTTGCCCACATTACTGAAATACATGAGTTAGAAACTCATGGGTATCTCAGTAATGTGGGCAAGCAGCAAAATGCTTGAGGTAAAAAAAAACAAACCACGTGAGTTTGACAGGGCTGAAAATCTTGCCCTGTTGCTCGCGGGTGTTATAAGTCACAGTGAGATTTTATCTTATGCAAGGTGGCCAAAACATATGCATTCATTGCTCACCATGAGATTTGTCTTCCAGCCGTCCCGTGGCCATTTTAACCAGAGAGACTACGACAGGATAAGGCAGGAGGAAGCAGATTAAAATCCCTTTCCTGATCCCCTGGAGAAAGCGAGCTACAGAAAGTGCTCTGAAGCCTGGGGAGTCACATGACAGGAAATGAACTCTCCCAAGGATACAGGGAAAGGAGGGGTTTCCTCTGCTCCCAAATTCACGGATCTTTGGGTAACGTGGCCGCAGATAAGAAGTTTCACTCACAGATGTTTACTAACCATGTGACCTGCAAATATCTGAGAGTCAGCTAATGTGTGTTGTGGAGGAATTTTTATATTAAGACCTTATGAACCAGAGTAAAATGGAGGACAGGCTTTAAACTTTAGCCTTCTTAACAAAAGCTAATTAATTTGACCATGCAGGCTGAGAACAGTTTCACACTGTTCCTTTTATAAGTAGATAAGAGATAGATAACCTTGCAATTGTATAAACTAATTTTATTGTTTAGACTTTTAGGAAAGCCATGTTGTTTGAGAACATCCTTGCTGACTATGTAAACATTGCTGTAGTTTTTTCACTTTGTATGACGTTATTTGATTGACAACCTTTATCTATTTGCTTGACCAGTATCTATAAAATACCTATGTAATTTCTACTCGAGAGACCAGTTTTGAATCTTTGCACAGGCTCATTACTCTCTCTCTCTCAGCGCTTTGAGATAATAAACAGAACTCTGACAGATTTTCACCAGCAGCTTGTGAGTATGAGAGTTTTCTTCCACAAT
>QEPC01003493.1:750260-781273 GCA_003113815.1 Sphenodon punctatus | reverse complement strand
CCCCCCCCCCAGGGATCGGGTCTATACTTATCGGCGGCTGCGGGGACGCCGCGGCTGCTGGGCTCTTTTTTAAAACAAAAATCCAGGCTGGGCAGGGTGGTGTCCCCCCTTCCAGCCGCGCAGCCTGGGAGGGGGAGGGGGGAGGAATTAATTGTATTTCATTGATTTCAATGGGGACACAGTGCCCCATTGAAATCAATGAAATAAAACCGGTACCGGTATACTGGATTTAATCCGGGAATCCGGTTCTTTGAGAACCGGAAACCGGTAAATCCGGTATCCGGTATTTACCCCGGGGTCCCACTCCTAGTAACAGCTGTAGTATATCAACACCTCATAATCAACTGTATCAAAGGTTGCTGAAAGATCTAGCAAGATCAACAGCATAGTGTTCCCTCTGTCAATCTCCAGGTGTAGATCAATGACCAAGGTCATAAACATGGTCTCCATACTATACCCAGGATGGAAGGCAGACTGAAATGTGTCCAGGAATCCAATGGCATTGAGATGAGCCTGAAGCTGTTCAGCAACCACCCATTCAATAACCTTCACTAAAAAGGTTCCTTGAGCAGGGTCCAAATAACTGCAGTTTTGAGAGTGCCCAACAACCTATCCTCCCAAAGGGAGACGTTGACAACCCCAGCCAAGAATGGCACCAGTGTCTCATAGCTGGCTTTCACCAGCTAGGACAGGCAAGGATCTAACTCACAACTGGTTGTTAGCATTGCTCCAAGCACATCCTCTGTATCTGTGGGTGACACTAATCGAAACTGATCCAAACAAACAGGACAAGGCTGAGCTTCCACTACCCCAAACTCTGACTCTGCTTGTCAAAGTAGCAGCACCCAAGTCATGGAGAATATGAGCAATTTTGTCTGAAAAGTAATTAATAAAAATGTCACAGCAAACAATAGATGACTAGTTCCTAGTGGAGACAAACTGAATTAACCGGGTCATTCACCATCCAGAATAGCTCCACTGTGCAAGACTTTGAAGACACGACAGCAGAGAAGAAGGCTTTCCTCACTGCCATGGCATAGTCATTCAAATTTGATCTATCCAACAATCGGTGAACTTCAACATGAGTTGAGCACCACCTGTGCTCCATCCGCCTACCCTCTCTACTTCAACTACCTCAGATCCTCCATATATCAGAGGGACCTATAGTGTCACAGCAGTGAAAGTGGATGCCTGGGTGCAACTGTGTCAATTACCATAGTCAGGATACTTTTCAACAAAGCAACCAGGTCATTGACCAACTAATCTTCAAGGTTAGTGGGTAAATCCCCCAGAGTGTTCTGGAAGCCATTAGTCTCTGGGGGGGGGAGGGGGACCAACCTGCCTGGTACATCATCCTCATGGGGGCAAAGAAGAGCAGGAATCTGGGCCTTCAGAAGGTAATGATCCAACCATGACAACTAGATACTGGCCTTGATCCCAAATGCTGCGGAGCACCTGTGCAGGGCTGTGCATAACAACCAGGTGATGCATGCCCAAACTGCTGTGTGTTGTGCTTTGGGCCTCAGCTGCACTTACACATGCAGTGATTCATTGTCCTCTGTCTTCCACATATACAGGGTCCTCACTGCGTGAGAGTTCTAGATTGCACTCAATATCTTTTAGTATAAAATTGCTAATGGTCTACATATGCTTATTTTTGTAGTATGTCCTTCAAGTCTCATTCTCTTCCCCTGCCTTATCCATTTGAGAAAAAGTACTCAAAAACTGCAGATCATGTGTTGGCTAGGTATGAGAGGAGGTAAAGATGCTGATTTGATTTAGATTAAATTTGACAATTCCTTCAGCTTTCTTGTCATTCCTAGGATTGTTATGGGATAGACTGAAGCAGAGCTGAGGGTACTGGGAAGCTATATCCTACCTTGCCAGCAGCAAAAAGGTGACATCCTTTGACCGCTTCAAAGATGTTAGGAGAGACATCAGGCTGGGCTGGGAGGTGGGATTGAGCTAGAGACTGCTTCACTTTCTTCACATCAACAAGACAGAGAGCCCTCTCTTCTCCTGAGGATAGAAATGTTTCCAATATCTTGTTAGCGTAAATTAGTCACATAGTCTGGGTAAGTGGAGGAGGATAGTTGTCTTCTCTGCAACAGCCTATTTGGTTATATAAGTAACAACTTCTCTTTATGGGCTGTTCCTGTAGTGACAACCACAAGCAATGGCACTCATTTTTGTTTGCCAGTGACACCTCATTTTGAGACTTAAATATAATTCTACAATTCAATAGGAAGGACACAAAAAATATATCAGATAGCATTTAGGATTGTGACCCAGTTGGTAGAGGGAGCAACCGCACTTGGGGTCACAACCCACCTTTTACCATAAGAGAAGCTTGTGTTTCTTTTGTTTTTAGTGGGTGGTGGGTGTGAGGGGAGGGAGACATTCTGTTAAAAGTGAAAGAAAAAAGCTGTTGTCATATATTGCTGCAGCAGTTAATTCTGGTTGAACAGCGTTAGAAAGAGCACAGTTAAACAAGGCAGGTTCTTTCTTTTCACCTTCAGGCCATTTTGATGTACAAGGCGCTTGGTTATTTCTGTCCAAATAGAGGTTGGATGTTGTCATACTAGTTCAAAATCACTTTGACCAAATATTGGAATTTTCGTTCTTAGGCTAGAATTTCAGTAATGTCGCTCTTTCAGGGTTGATTAATTATCTCTCTTACAAATCAGAGAAATACTAATTAAAGGGCCAGGCACCTCCATATTATTAAAAGAAACTCCAGAAGCAGGCTGTATGGCTTGTAACCTGTTTCAACAATTCCTTGCATTTATTTGCGAGCTGCTTCGGGCATTACAGCCATACAACTTAACAATGTGGCACCTCAGGAAAATATTTCTCTCCAAAAAATCTTGCAGATGGAAGGACATCTCATTGTGTCACATTTCAGGGAAGGGTAGTCTAGAAATCAAAATATACAAATATTTGACCTGCATTTGCTCGTAAGAGGTAGAAAGGAAAATTGGGTACTTACCTTGGGAATTTTCCTTCTATGAGGTCTTCAGGACAGCTATCATTAAGTACTTATGGACAGAGCCCACCTATGACCATTAGGAGGCAGACACAAGTAATTTTGCGTGTGGAGCATAGTGTCTGACAGTTTCTGTTCTGCTTCAAAGATTTATGTGCTTATTCTTCTCAAAGACAAGAACTGATTTTTTGTAGTGTGTTACTTGTTCTCATGTTTTATTTTGGACGTGCCCGTTGCTTCATGGTGTCCATTCTGCCTCCTCCGGAGCAAAGCACTCACCAGTGGGGGACATTCATGGGCTAGGGAACTGTGGTTTTATTAAAGATAATATACACTGGTACAAATTAGTACCTGTCGTGTTCTCAATATATGCTTAGCTAGCATAAATCCAAGAATGTCTTCTGACTCCGACATGGGGGATTCATTCTTCCTCCCCCAATCAACTCAGACTGTTCATAGAAGTGCAGTGCCTAATTAGCCTGTTTTCTCAGAGCCTAATCTACCTCAGCAAAAATCTGGAATTTCCAGAGCTCCTTGTATTGATCAAGGAGGTAAGAATATCAGTTTGAACCTTAAACAACATACCATTTCTTTCCAGGCTGGGAGAAGAAACAGAAACATTCCATTACAACCTAGAATAAGATTGCTGTCTTGAACCATGAAAGACAATACAAACAGATTACAACAATGGAAACAGGACAGAACCAGAGATGCTCTGGATAGAAGTTAGTTGTTTTTCAGCTCATGATTAGTACCTACCACCAAGTACTGGATTACCCCTTTTTGTATGAATTACTGATACTGATTATTCAAAGATAATTTATATATTATATATATACATATATATACATACACACACACACAAAAATTTGAATATGATCAATTTTAAATTGAACCTGTTGTCTTGCCTAAAAATAGTATCTCTATCCTCCAATTGCTGACTCAGATACAAAAAACAATAATTTTCTGTTGCAGAAAAAAAGTGATAAAGTACACTTGAACAGAGTTCAACAATCTAATTTGGCCTATTCCTAAAAAAATTGAGGATGTTTAGACTCTAACTGGGTACGTTGTTCATTCATTGAATGTATACCTTATTGGCAACACAACAATTTCATCTCTACTAAGGGAACCCCAGTTAAATATACAGACCTGATGAAATACATTTCACAATTGGCTTAAAAATTATCCATATCGATGTTTTATTTTTGGGTTTTTTTTTTGGGGGGGGAGGTCAAAGCTCATTGCAAATCTGATCCTTTTTGATTGGAAAATGAAAAGGCTGATGAATTGTCTAAACTAGGTGCTAAACAAGGAGTAAATTAAAATTTTACACTGAAGGATGATATCTAAAGTTACAGTAGCTACCAGATCTAAATAGCACTTATTGCCTTTGGATCTGATAGTAGTACAGTAAACCAAATGCTCTTTTAAGACCTAAAGAATTTAAGAGACCTTGGACTGTACTACAAATTGAGTTTATAGGTCCTCTGCCAAGAACTGCAAGGGAAAACTGATTTTTATGGGTGTTAGTAGATTTGTTTTCCAAATAGGTGGAAGCTAGAAGTGTGCACCAGGGGCTCATGTCATTTTTGTTTTCATTTTTCGTTATTTAAATCTGTCGTTTTCATAAATATCAAATTTTCATTTTCGCTTTTGTTTTCCATTGGTTTCAATGGAAAACACATTTTTGTATGTGACGTTTTTGTTTTTCACTATATTTGGCTTAAACGTACCTCCAATGGAAGGTATTAAGTGTACCAAATTCCAAAAAGATTGGATAAAGGAATCTGATTTTATAAGTTATTGAATTATATTATTTTGCAAAAATCATCATATACATTCTTAGCTGTAACTTTTTTGCCTGACTTTAATGTAGATGAAACTTGTCAAGATTACACCCCTTCCCATATTTACTATCTCGGACAACTTTCAGAAGGATTGGATAAAGGGTCCTGGTGGTATAAGCAATTCACTTATAAATGTATGTCTGACTGTAACATCTTTGTAGTCCTACCAGCGTGCATGAAATTTGGCAGAGCTGTATATCACACTTTCATGATCATCTCTGACAAACGTAAGAAAGATGTGATAAAGGGTCCCAATTTTATATGCCTGCACAGCATATGCAGAGAATGAGCCTATGCCAGGGATTCTCTTACATGTCACTGTGGTATAAGATCGGTTTGTGATGCCAATTGGCCAGCAGAAATGTCAACCAAATAGCCTCATTCTATGTTGTGACCATCCCAACATCTCTCCCCCACTTGTTACTGGGAAGTCAGAAGCATCGTTTAGGAAAGAGCCAATAGAGATTCTCTTATGTCCTCTGTCACAGTGCTGCAGGATGTGATTGTGATGATAATTGGCCAGCCTGGATATGTAAACTATGTCTCCTGATTGCTGGGATGCTATCCCCAAAGTCCCAATTATGTCCCTTCTATGCCCGCCTGAGGGTCGCCCCCTATACCCACCTCGAAGCCACCACCTATTGGCCCTGTAAAGCTGGAAGCATGCAATAATTGGCCAGTGAATGTGTCTGTCAGTCTTTTGGGTTGCTCCACATCCACCCTTCCCGTAGCATGTCAGGTGCCTGCCTCTGACAGGCACTGCATGTGTTGCTATTTATCTGAATAATGGTCTTCAAGGGGACAACTTCAATTGCTTATAAAATTGGGTCCCTTTATCATATTGTCCTGTAGTTCGGTGGAGATGACAGGGAAGGTATGGGCTACATTCCTGCCAAATGTCTTGTAAACAGGATGGAATATAAAAATGTTACAGCTGGAAATGTATTTTCAGGTTAATGTCTTATACCATCAGGACCCTTTATTCAACCTTTCTGAAAACTGGCAGGAGTATTAAGCAAGTTGAGGTACATAATATTCACAGGTTTCATGCAAATTGGATGGGAGATAAAGAAGTTGTAGCCATGAATGTGTATGGAGCTTTTCTTAAAATCACAACGTTCAATTGCTTCTAATATCAGTTCCCTTTATCTTATTGTTTTGAAAATAGGTACACATAGTGCCGTCTGTTGGGGGTACAATCACCCCACGTTTCAGCAGAATTGAATAAGAAACAAAAATGTTATAGCCAGAAATACATTTTTCAGTCTTGTCCCTTTATTTCAAAAATAAAATGTTTTCGTTTCTATTTTCATCAATCATCATTTTTGTTATTGCAATAATGATAACAAAAATGTCAATTTTCATTATTATTATTGTGACAACAAAAATGACATGCACACCCCTTCTGGAAGCTTTAACATTGTAAAATAACACAGCAGAAGTTGCCACTAAGGTTCTGGTAGAACAAGTTCTTAGCAGATAGTGTTTACCTCTCCAAGTCACTTTTGATCAGGGATCATCATTTACTTATGAAGTTTTCTATAATTGTTTGGCTTTATTAGGAATCCAATAACATTTGATTTTGAAAGAGTGAGTGTGGTGCAGTACTTGGACCAGTAGACAGGGGGGACCACGGTTTTATTCTCACCTTAGACAGAAACCTATTATTATTATAACTTTTAAATATTCCTAGTGCAGGGGGTGGGGTACCAACTAATGGAACCATCAAAGGAATGTTAAGAAAATTATGTAACAGCAGTGACACTAACTGGGATGTATTGTTGCCTTACATTCTATGGGCTTTAAGAGGAGAATGCCAGAACATGCTGTCTAGAATAACTATTGAAAGGATTCAAGTAAATGAATACATGTAAATTAATACAAGTAAATTAAAGACTATCTCCAGCAATTGCATGTTTCAGTGGCTGGAAATTGGGAAAAGCCATGAGGAAAATCAAGCCTATTTCCAGAAATTTAAAAGGGAAATAATTGGAAAATTGGAGACAAGGTAATGCTTCAAACTTATGCTAAGCCTCTTCACAATTTGAGTTCAAAATGGATTGGACATTTTTCCTATCATTGAAAAATTGTCCAACACTGTTTATAAATTTGAATTATTTGATACATTCTATCATGCAAATCAGTTAAAATTGTACCAGGGAAACCGTATATATTTTACAGGATATCAAAACTGATGTTCCAGGAGACTGAAAAGAGCCTCTCTACAGGATGGCCTGTTACTTTCCTGATAACATCTCTTCGCTGATATTACCAGACTTTCCTGAAACTGCCTATGAAGAACTTGACAAGTTCATGATTAATGCTACTTAATATTAATTTTGAATTTGTAAGTATACCATTTAATTTAATTTAGAATAATTGTTTAAGATTGTTTTCCTATGAACTTATCAGGAAAGACACCTGATAAAATGTGTACACCTGATTTTTGGGTATGATTTGAAATTGATGAATTTAATTGCCCACATCTTAATTGATTTAGACCTAGCCTAACCTGGTCTTATATTGAATAATAGCCTCATATATGATGTGCTTGCCAAGTGTACACCAATGCTATGGAGAAGTAGCAGATATATGATAGAATGAAATACTGAAAGATGGGATCCATTATGTGCGTGAAGACAGTTTTACTTTTGGAGTTTATTGAAGTGAACTGCTATGTGAACAGAGAGTTTTAAATTCCTCTGTGGAGACATCTGCATTAACCTGCAATGGGCAGCGAAATGCATCCATAATCACACAGCCTACTCTGTTATGCTAATAGATTGTAACTATTTGATAAAAAAAAGGTATCTACCTTTATGAATAACTTTTATAGTTATTAATTAATTAATTAATTAATTAATGGAAGTGGGTAGTACAGATTACCAAAAGCATTTCAAGGTTGATTTGAGAGTTAAAAATGGCAATCTTGTGTCCTGGGAAGCCATATGAAACCTGGATAATATGCAAATTAGTATTTAATTATTATTGCTTTCTTTGTGTTGGGATTTCTCTTTGTTATTCGCTCAGTCCAAACAAGCGGGGGATTATGTAGTCTGCTTAGATAATTTTTGATGCCTTTTGGCCCTAGTACACAAGCTATGTACAGTATGAATTGTTTTATTTTAGATAATGTGAGTATGTGGGGGCAGTATGCGAGGGGTGCAAATGCTTTTAGAAGTTAGAATGCTTAGGCTGAAGAAACTGCAGGAACTGCTAAGGCCAAAGCCCCTAAGTGAACTATGTACAGATTTTGTTCTGACAGCTTGCATAATTTATTTTATTTTCCAGTATTTTATGACTGGAAGCCGCCCCGAGCTGTGTTTCAGGAGGGGCGGGGTACAAATTCAATAAATAAATAAATAAATAATTGCAACTGCAACTGAACTGCAAAGGCTTATACCAGACTTGCAAGCACAGCTTTATTTTGGAACTTTTATTGCTTATGCAACATTGGGGCAAATGGCTAAAAACAGATATTTGTGAAATGGGGCAAAGATCAACCAGCTAGGATGGTAACAAGTGCCAGATGCATCCTTGTCTGAATGACTCAGATGATGTGAGGCATGGGAGAGCCAACTCTGCCTAGCAACAACATATGCATGGCCTATGTGACCGGAGATCTATAAATATTGGACTGATGTCCTTTGGAACTCGGACGCCCATAACATCAGCTCAACATCAACGGACCGGTTCCGGCGACCCCATCTCCTCTGTTACGGGTTGGCCAACCTAACAGGAGGATAGGTAAAGTATGAAAGGATGAAAGAATGTTGAATGTGTAATGCTGCAATGATATAACTTTGTATTGAATAAAGCTAAGAGGTCTGTCAATATATCTCCAGTCTATCTCTGATCTCTTGAATTGACCACAGTATCTAAAAGAACATTATAACATTGGTAGGGTGAATGTGTGAATGTCAATAACCGTGGACCAGGACTGAGACTTAAGCCAGGGTCAGCCGCCCCGAGGCCATCCTATATTGGGTGGTTTCGAATTCAAGGGGGCCTGGTGGAACCTCATGTACCCCACGGGTGTGACTGCATAAAACTTTCCCTTTCCCTGCATGAGCCGAATCCTACAGTTAGCTGCCTGTTTGGCACGCTGTAAGGAAATGGATTTCCTTCCCTTTGTGTGAGTGTTTAAGAAAGCTTGTAACACACTTGAAGTGTGGACATTTAACAACCCCAAAAGGTGTATTCCCCAAAGACACACTTTATAGCCCCAAACCACGTGACAATAAGAGAACTAGTTAAGAGGTCTCGGTACATCATGAGATCAGCATGTACCAGAATATAGCATGAGTACAGTTGGACGTTGTCCAACTGCTTTATGTCATACATTCTTTTAATGCCAGAAGTCTTATAAAAGACTGCTGGAGTGTTACTTCTTTGTTTAGTTAAGAAGCGTCCTTCTTGGGCCCTGTTTCTGATTCAAACATTCTTTGCAAAAGGACTACTTTTCCATCTTAATCTAAGAATTATCTTCTTTTGTACTTACTTAAGTATTTTTTAAAACTTTGTATTTCTATCATAATGTACTTTTACAGCTTATTAAGTAACTAAGATTTGAGTCTGACTTTATTACAATTTGGTAAGAAAAGGGTTTCTCTCCTAGTGGGGTAATCAGGTACAAGAGAACCAATGTAACAAGATCCTGATATTAGGCCCATGTTTTCCCCAGGACCAAAATTCAGTCTACAACACCTTTGTCTAGGCCTTCTTGTAGGAACTGCAAAAACTCTCCTTTGGCTTTTGGGAGTCTATGGTCTTGTTATGGCACCATTGTGTGAACAATTTCCAGGTACACTGATATAGCCTTTTGGTGGATTGTTGTTTAGCTGACATATCATTTTTTCCTTTTATATGTAATCCCAATAGGGAGAGAACATGTAGTTCTGCCCACTGAAGCATCATTATGGTTTCCCAGTTTAATTCCCTGGATTTTGATCCCCCTTGGTTCCAGACATAAGCTAGTGTGGTTGTGTTGTCTGTGTAGACAAGTACGTGTTTCCATATGATGTGTGGAGCAAAGTGATGAAGAGCTAGATGTATGACATGAAGCTCGAACCAGTTAATGCTGTGTGAAAGTTCCTATTGTGAACAGGTTCCTGGAGTGATAGGTGTGTCCATCCATCCATTTAGACTGGTGTCCACTGTGATAACCACTTTTTTTGTTTCTGATAGTGGTAGCCCTTGGTCGAATCTGTGTGGGTCTGTCCACCAGTCTAAGGATTTTGAAAGTTTGTTCGGTGCTTTCAAGTTCATCTGCATATTGTCCATGATTTGTTTTTGCTATGGTCATAGGAATTGCTGTACTGGCCTGAGATGAAGGCGTGTCCACAACACCATCAACCCTTGTGGGAATGCTAGTTTTTTTGGGTGGGACCACGATTGTTCTCTTATCTCCTGTGTCAATTTTCTCAATTTTTGCTCTCTTTGTGTTGGTATATATACACTCTGTCCCAGTCTGTATTGATCATAACCCCCCAGTTGTTCTAATCGCTGTGTTGAAGTCAGTTGGCTTTTTTCTTGGTTTATGACAAAGCCATGCAATTCCAAATAAGTGATTGTTGTTTGTACGTTTGCTAGTGTCTGCCCATAAGAGGGGGCTCTTAAAAGGATATTGTCTAAGTACAGGTAAATTGTTATTCCCTTCATTCGTAGATTTGCCACTAGCGGAATAAGGGTTTTTGTGAATGTCCTGGGTGATGTCCCTAGACCAAATGGGAGCGCGTTGTATTGCCAGTGTTACTAATTGCAGGCAAAGCAGAGCCATTTTCTGTGTACAGGGTGTATGAGAATGTGTAGGTATGCTTCTCTTAGGTCCAGTCACACTAACCAGTCTCCTTGAGCTATCAATAGACATATGGTGTTTCGAATCTCCATTTTGAATTATTGAAATTTTATAGACCTGTTTAATCGTTTCACGTTGAGGACAGCTTGCCAGCTGAAAATCCTTTTTATTACTAAAAATAAAATGTTCTATGGCTTCTAGTTCTGAAAGTGTCTCTATTTTGTGGCTCATTGCCCTGTGCTGCTTCTTGTTTCTTGATCTCAGGGATATGATTAAGAACTTGCAAGTAGCTCTCTTGAATATCTGAGATATTGTCTCCTTGATCCAGCATCTGTGGTTGTGCTTTCCCATCTTTTTGCGGCGCGAAGTAGTTATCCTCCTACAGGTGGATCGGGAGTAGAGGAGATTCCGGGAACATCAGAAGTCTTGTTTGTTGGACTGAGGACCTGATCCCGTCTTGGCTTGCTGTGAGTTAGAGAAGCAGCTCTGGCGTGACGAGCGTCCTCAATCTCCTCGGACCCTAGGCTATTGTAGTGTCCTTGTCTGCTCTGTGTTAGAGCATGAGGATCTCTATGGGGTACAAAAATGATTTGTAGTTGCGAAATTGTTGTAAGGTTTGTTTTCTGTCTTTATTAGAGGCATCTGTTAGGATGTTGTCCAGAGATACTCCTAAGAATTTGTCCCCCTTAAATGGCCCATTTAGTAGGAGGTTCTTGGAGTGTGAATCAGCTCACCAGGATCGTAGCCAGAACCTACATAGTGCCATGCCATTGGCTGCAATGCCTCTGGCTGCCCATGTGATGGCATCTATGGAGGCATCAGCCAGAAAGGGGTTGGCCAAAGTGATGTTCGTGGTCAATTTTCTGGCAGTTCCTTTGGATACTCTTGGGTTTCTACCCAACTTAAACCACTGTCACAGTTGCAACTTGCTCTAGTGCAATAAGAACAGGCTACAGAAATGGAGAGGGCCTCACATTTTTTTCATAGTCTGGTCTCTATGCCACGATCTGCCTGATCTTTCAGGTAACAGTTGCCCTCTGCTGGGAAGACTGCGTGACATGCAAGCGAGGTGGCTGCTTTGTCTATTTTGGGAATGCAAAAGAGGGAAGAGTTCTGTTTAGAAAGATCATACAAAAATTCTTGAGTCTTAATTAGTCTCTGGGTTTCCACCGGATGTTTCCATTGTTCCCTTATAATTAATTGAAATGCCCGGTCCCTGTCTGATTCATCATTGGATGACCCAGACTCTTTCTTTTTAATTGTTTTGCTTTTAGTTTGAGAGCTCTATGGACCCTTGGAAATATTTTGTCTTTATGAACTTCTGGGAACTCTCTTCCCTGTTCTCTATCCCCTTTTCAGAGGACCACTTCCTGATCCTTGGGTTCTCCTTCAAATCCCACTGGGGATTCTAAATGTTTCAATATCTGATTCTCCTTACTGGGAGCCTTCAGATTCAATTACCTCCTAGTGGGATGTGTGTTTGTTTGGGGTTTGTTTGGGGGCTATCTGTGGGGAAAGCTGTGTTTGTCCCCAGAAGAAATCATTTCCGCTTCCCCAGAGGGTTCTTGCTCAGTTGCTAGGGTGGATCCTCCCCCTCTGAGGAAGATCCAATCATGGCCCTTATGTCTTCATCTGTTTTTTCCTCCTTTCTGGGTTTCTTGGGCAGAGCATGCTTGCCTTTCCCAGTGGGTTCAGATTTGCCCTTAAAATGGTGCTTCCCTCCTGAAGGGAGGAGGGGTGGGGTGGATGCAAGGGGAGCCCTGGAGCTCTTTTTGGAGCATTTGGGGCTCTATTTGCTCTAGGGACATCAACATTTTATTTAGTGTTTCCATTTGAAGCATCTCAATAGGGGATAATGCAGGGGCCCCTCTTACTGTGTCCTCTGTGTTCTCCTCTCCTCCATGTAGGGCTGCAGCTCCGGATCCCTCTGGTGGCTGTTCACTTTATCAGTGCATCTGGGAGGCACCATATTGCTGGTTTTTTGGTGGACTTTCTGTTGCTGTGTCCTGTGAGCTCTCCAGGCACTGTCTTTCTAATTGCAGCTATGGTGGCTGAGTGTTGTTGCTGGCTCGCTTGTACGAGCATTGTGTCCCAAAGGGTCTGGCAGCAGCGGCACGTGGTACTGAGGTGGGGCTTCCCCACACCTATCCTACTCTCTGGCTGTCCCCTCAGGGATGGAACGGTAGAAACTGTGAGTCAGATGAGTGGGGGAGGGAAGGAGCTGCTACCGATGTTGTTCTCTCCCAGGCCAATAAGGCAAAACGGGAGCCGATTCTCTTCCTCACTATTACTATCCTGGTGCTAATCACTAATGCCCTGGAGTTGGATGGATTAAATAAGTCTCTTGGGGCTGGAAAATCTGCCTATGGGCAGAGTGCACTAAGCCACCTCCTAACCAATCAGAGGCAGACATCCAACTGGAGACGGAGGGCACGATCACCCTCGAACAAACCCAGTTGAAAATCAGATGCTGTCTCCTGTGGGAAATTGCTCCCCAGTATTAAGAATACCTCGCCTGTGGAATGCAAATACTGTGAAATGGATGTGTTTGTAACTCTATCAAATCAAAAAACCAAGGCCTCCTCTGCCAAAATGTAGCAATGAGTATTATTGTCACTCCTTCCGACTTGCTTTTTGCCAGGGTTCTGCTGATGAGGGGGTGGAAATGCATAGTTTGTTCAGTCATCGATGAATTCCCCCCAGCATCCCTAGATGAGGTCACCACTCTCCTCTCTTCATCTAGCCCTTCCACCTGCCCCCTTGATTCCATCCCCTCTTACCTCCCAATGGTGATTGCCCCTACCACGCCACCTTCTCTACTGCATATCATCAATCTATTCCTCTCTACTGGGTCATTCCCATTGGCTTTTAAACAAGCCACTCTCTTCCCTATCCTTAAGGCAGTCACTCTTGACTCCTCTGACCCTTCTAGCTATCGTTCCATTTCGCTCCTACCCTTCGCTTCCAAGCTCCTGGAGCAGGCTGTCTAAATGCGCTGTATTGATTTCCTTTCTTCTAACTCCTTCCTTGACCCCCTTCAATCGAGCTTCCGCCTTCTCCACTTGACTGAGATTGCCCTCGCTAAAACCACTGATCACTTTCTCTTAGCTAAGTCTAAGGGTCTCTACTCTGTTCTTGTCCTTCTCAGTCTCTCTGCTGCCTTTGACATCGTTGCACATGGGCTCCTCCTGGATTCAGTACGCTCCCCTTCGTTTCCGGGACTCTGTTTTTGACTGGTTCTCTTCATATCTCTTGAACCAAGTCTTCAATGTTCCTCTTGCTGGCACCTCTTCTACGTCATTTCCCCATTCTGTGGGAGTTCCCCAAGGCTCTGTCCTGAGCCCTCTTCTCTCTTCCCTATACACTCTTTCTCTAGGTAAACTCATTGATTCCCACCACTTCCAGTATCATCTGTATGCTGATGACATGGAGCTGTCTCTCTCCACTCCCATACTCTCCTCCTCATTCAGTATCCTAACACTGACTGTCTTTCTGGCATCTTTGCTTGGAAGTGTTGCTGCCAACTCAAGCTTAAATATGGGCAAGACTGAACTCCTCCTTTTCCCCCCCAAACATTCCCCTCCTACTTCCCTCTTGAGCACATAGCGAGATCTCAGTGAAATTTTGGCTGTGCTCAATATCCCTTCCCTGTGTGTACAGGTTGTTGTTAGAAACGACGTCCTTTTGCCGACTGGCTGAGCTGGTCAGCAGTTGTGTGGATTCCTCTCTGCTCTGCAGAAAATCTCGCCTGAGCACCAGATCGGGGCTCATGAAACCGCCCCTCCCGTTCCCTGACATTGTTGGTGTTTGAGAGGCACAGGGGAACAGCTGAAGCCCTCTCTCCTTCCCACTGGGGAAGGATCCAGCGCTGGGGTCCACACCGGGCACACACTCCAAAAAAAGCCATGAGGGCAGCAGGAGGTTTGCTGGAGCTGGAATGCTGGCCTGTGTGTGTGTGGTGGAGCAAAGGGGAGCGTTGCCAACTGGAGGGAAGCAGAGAGAAGGGAAGAAGGGAGGGAGGGATTCAGCTGTTCCCCTGCACCTCACACTCTCCAAAAATGTCAGAGGAGGGCAGGGGTGGCTCAGTAAGCCCTGATGTGAACCAAGTCCCATGAAACCTCCTCTCTACTCTGCCCCCTCCATAGTTGGCAACGTTCCCCCTTTGCTCCACAGCACACAAAGATTCACAAGCATCCCAGCATTGCAGCTCCACCCAAGCAAATTTCCCGCTGCCCTCCTCTGGCTTTTTCTTTTAGCGTGTGTGTGGTCATGGACCCCAGTGCTGGATCCTTCCTCAGCAGGAAGGAGGGGGGGATTCAGCTTTTGCCCTGTGACTGACACACTCCAAAAATGTCAGGGGAGGGCAGGGTTGGCTCCATGAGCCACGATGTGAAGCAAGAACCCTGTGAAGCCTCCTCTTTGACCCCCTCCAGTTGGCAACTCTCCCCTTTGCTCACATAGATCGACAAACAGCCCAGCATTGCAGCTCCAGCCAAGAAAACCTACTGCTGTCCTCCCCTGGCTTTTTTTGGAGTATGTGTGTGCAGCATGCATCCCCAGCGGGAGGGATCTATTCTTTTGTGCCTTGTTCACTCACTCCAGCAGCTGCTTGAGCCTGCAATGCTCCAACAGCCCATAACTCACATGCATGGCGGGGTGGGGGGGTTATCCCTGAGTATCCCCTCCTCCCCAGGAATGAAAGGGTTTTATACGACTGCTGACACTTTGCAGGGTGTGCTTCTGAGTCTTATCAGAAGCCTCTTCTAGGACCTTGTCCAGTGAAACTCCAAACATTTCCCACCCTGATAGGGACTCGCAATAAGGAGGTTCTTACTGTGGTTGTCCCCTTTCCAGGAACTCAGCCATTTGCAAGCTGCCACATTAGCAGCCATTGCCGTAGGTGGCACAGGGTGTCCAAGGAGGAGTCAGCCATGCATGCTATTGCTAGACAGCCAGAAATTTAGCTTTTTTGGACTGGCAATTGGGGATCCTTGCCCTTTTTAAACCACCTTGAAAAATAGGTAGTCAGTGGCCATTCTAAGGATAGCTGAGAAAGCCTCAAACCCTCTTAGGAGGCTTGCCTCTATGCCCCTGTCAGTCTGATCATTAGATGGTTGCTTTATCTGATTTTAGTTTATTCAGGGACACGAGGATCGCTTGTAAGAGCTGAACTTGCAAATCCTCAGCCTGGGGGAGGGGGAGAGGGCAAGGACGGGTGGGTTGATTCATTCCTCATGAGCCGAGGAGTCCTGATTCTCCTCATTTTGGTGCACCTCTGTGTGTTCCTGCCTTGCGGGCGTCATTTCAATTAAGGCTTACAGCAGTTGCTACCTGTGTGGGGGAGGTGCGCCTTGAGCACTTTGTCTGTTCTAGCAGCACTGTCGTGCCTGAAGCCTCCTGTAGAGGGCTCGTGTAGGCAGCACGAGCATGGGAGAGAGGAGGATGGGGCTGAAAGCTGGCACTCCAATGCTCCCTTGTTCTCCAGGACTTTGCTAAGCTGCTTCCTGCAGCTAGAGGGCCCAGTAACAGCTGTGCCAACTTCACCTGTCTCAGGCCAACTTCACCTGTCACATTGTTCTGGGGAGACCCCATAGGCTCCAGAGAACCAATGCTCATTAGAAGGACCTGCACGGTGGGGCCTATTCCAACAGGAGTGCAAGCAGTGCTGCCGATGGAGTCCTGTGCTCTTGGGCCTTCCCCTGTTCTGTACAGTGGGGATGGTATTAAAGTAGGAAGAGTGGGATAAATAAAACTCCCTCTCTGAATGTTTCTTTTTGCTTTCCTTTCTAGATGCCACACTGAATCAGAAGCGCTGGAGGTTTGCTCCTGCCTGGTCCAAGGCAGGCACTGAACTGGAACTAGAGGGCTAGATTTGCTCTGGGCATGCTCCACACACAAAATTACTTGTGTCTGCCTCCTACTGGTCATCATTTACCCATATGTACTAAACAATGTCTGTCCTGGAGGCCCAGGGAGAAAAGATAATGCTATGCTTGTCACTAAAAGACAACAGTGCTGCAGATACTACAACAGCAGCATCCAAGTTGCTAGATGTGGCATTCAAGGATGAGTATACTGAGAAAATACGTTGGTTAAGAGTTAAAATGTTCTCCTTATTGCTTTTAAACTGAATTGTTGGTTTGCTCCAGCCACATAAATATGGAAGGTAGTAGGGAAATGAAAGTTATTTACCCATTACTGAGGTTCTTTGAGATGTACTGTACATGTGGGTGGCTGTGCCTCTTGCAAACATTATTGGCATAAACTAGAATGCATTGTCCATTACAGGGTCCTGGCACATGGCACCAGGGGAGAGTATATGCAGTGCAGCCCCATCTCTGTTCATAACCCCCATTACACTCTTTGACTTAGACGGGATGGGAGTGTGCTTTCACACAGACAACACAACAACTTGTACGTCTTC
Organism: Sphenodon punctatus; assembly: GCA_003113815.1. Classification (NCBI taxonomy): domain Eukaryota; kingdom Metazoa; phylum Chordata; class Lepidosauria; order Sphenodontia; family Sphenodontidae; genus Sphenodon; species Sphenodon punctatus. The sequence goes on along the minus strand of QEPC01003493.1, from coordinate 764,216 downwards.
CTGGACAGCATCCAAGGTAGCAGTCAACAGTGTCCAAGGCAGCAGAAAGGTCAAGCAGGATGAGGATGGAATACAGACGTATAGACTTGATTAGAAGGAGCTTCCATGTACTTGGTAAGAGCAGTCTCAATAGACTGGGGAGCAGAGCAACCAGGGTGAAGGAGGGTTGAGGGAGAAATTGGAGCAGAGAAAGACAATGGGTGTAGACAGCTAAGTTAATGAGCTTGGGAGTGAGTTTTGTCAATAGTTGGAGTGGGCGAAGGAGTGAAGAGGTTTTTTTTTATAGGATAGGGAAGAGAGTGGCATGCTTGAAAGCAGAGAGAAAGGTTGCAATAGGGAGAGGTTGGAGATGTGCAAAAGAGCAGGGAGGGGCAATGGTAGGACCAATATCAGATTTGAAGCAAGAGTGAATAAGGCCAAGAGGGCAGGTGGAGGGGTTGAACAAAGACAGGAAGAAAATGATAATCAAAGAAGGCTGGAGAAAACAAGGATAGGGAGTAAGTAGTAGTAGGAGAAGCAGGGGAGGATGAAGCAAAACGAAGACGGATGTTGATCTTGTCGTAGAAGGAGGTGACAAGATCATGTGCAAAGGGGGAAGAGGATAAGGAGGTTTGAGAAGGGAAGTGACAGTCAGGAAAAGAGAGTGGATATTGCAGGAGTGAAATTTGATCAGGATGGAGAAGTAGTGTTGGCAAGGGTGATGGCAGAATTGAAGGAAGAGAGACTGAAATAATAGTGGAGGTAGCCAGCAAGTATGTGGGATTTCCACCAGAGGGACTCAGCAAACATGAGGGAAAGCGTAGAGGAAGCAGTGGTGCGGTAAGCTAGGGCTCGGGGTTGATCTGTCAATAGGGCAACATGAGAGAGAGGAGGAAGTGAGTATAGGCTGGAAGAGAGATATGCATTGAAAGCAGATAGCTGATTGAAGGCAAAGGGAAAAGGAGACAGATGAAAGAAGGGGGGAGAGGAAGCAAAATCTTACAGCTTGATGGATTGAATGTCACAGAAGGAGTGAGGTTAAGCCAAGCAAGGGGAAGTGGGAGATATGGAATAAGGCAAAGTGATAATCAAAGGGTGGAAGGCATAAGTGAAGAGGTCAGAAATGCAACAGTTTTTGGAAAAGATCAGGTCAACGAAGTGGCAGTCATTATGGGTAGAGAGGCCCAAAAATTACTGAAGAGGCTGAGGACCCTTAATAGTTGTCTTCGGTATTATGGAGCGATAGGAGCTATAACAGCCAGGAGTATAGTGGGATGGGCTGCTTAGAAGAGCCTCTCCGACACCTACAATGCGCACCCTATGTGGCACCCCTCTTTGAAGCTTTGTTACAATCTTTTGAATATCTAAAGAGAAAAGGGGAATATAAATTTCTTGATAGCCACTCCAGACGCATCAGAGATGTGTCAGGATGAATAGGCATGGGAGGGGCCGTATTAAACAGTATAGATATTGAAACAATGGCCAATAAAGTGGGAACCACAGGAAGATTGTTGGGATCATTATGTCAGCCACTGACTAATAGCAACTGGGTACTCCAGGAAGGGTTAAAACATTTGGTCCTCACACGACCCGATTGGTATAAGTTAATGAGGCAACAAATAACAGCCACAGACAACACTATTATGGCATTGGCCAACACCACTAGGATGGCTATTCAGTGCACCCAGTGGCAAGAAAGAGCATTGAGTGTACTGGATGACATCATTGGAAGCCTAGAGGCTGGTAAAATCATAGACACCTGTGGTCCAGAAAATATAGATCCAAATTGGACTAAGGTATTAGCACACCACATTATGTATCTCTCAGCAGGATTAACCTTGCATATCCAAGTAGCCAATTTAAAAGGAAGAGACTCTGCTGCATGTGCAGTACAGGCATATCCTTGGGCCTCCCCAAATCAGTGGTTAAAATTTGTACTCCCAGGCTTATGGCAAATGAAAAAAACTAGCAACATAGAATTATATGAGTTATATGAGTTAGACCCAGTTGTTCCATACCAAGGTCCAAAGCTTAGCAAACACATTGGGACTTGCCGCTGTGGTTTTAAAGGCAGAAGGAAAGAAAATTACTCAGGTTCTTACTGAAGTAGAATATACCACTAAACATTCATTTTGGGAAAGTATCTTTGGCTGGTCACCAACGGCTACTGGCGTGTTGAACTTGTTAATCCATCCAATCATCGTTATTGTCATAATACAAGTTATATTGCTTGTAATCATATTATGTATAATATGTTGGGTAAAAAGACTGGTAGGCCCACTCAAGCACAAAGCATTCTATGTAATCCCAAAATGAAAATAAGCAAGTGATGTATTAACTGGGAAGGGCTCAGTTAACAAGGGGGGACTGTAGTTAATTGATAGGCTGACTGAAACAGTATAACTGCATTATAGAACTAAGAGAATATTATTTGCATATGTAACTGCTGAAAAGATATTGTACGCTTGATTTATGCTTTATAGCAATTTTAGTTTTAGGAAACATTGAAAATGCATATTATGAGAAACAGGCTGGCAGGAGGAGAAGGATTCATTTTTGTCATCTGCAAAGAGAGGCCTAGTAGTAAGAACTGACCGTTCCCAGAAACATAGCTGCACATTAAAGATAACAATAAACAAGAGAGAAGGTTGCAAGGACAATACAGATAAGGGTGGCCTGGTCAGACAACAAGATGCCTCAGAGGAGGGGTGTGGGCAACCCATGGCCAAGGATCAGGTCTCCCATCTGGAGGGAGGGGTAGGCAGGATCTAACTGGTCAGGAAAGCCCAGAAATAACAGTGACTAAGCAGAAAAGTACCCCCAAACTGAATAGCCAATGGGAGAACTTTCCAGGCTTAGCACTAACAACCCCACACTCTGGTTAATCATAAGGCAGTCACTGGATAAAAAGGCCAGTCCTAGACATTAAAGATGTCTTGCATGGTACCCTCTGACCAGCTACTTAGGTAGCTGCTGGCTGATCGGTGCTTGACCCTTTCCAATGCTCTCAAAGGCTGTGAAAGGCCAAGACTCCAGCAGCTAGGTTCCTAGATAGACCTCGATTGGGCCCCCGCCCTGCTCCCCTTCTCGAGACCAGACCTGAGACCTCTGACGCGTAAGAACACATGTATATGTATTTGTGTGTGTGTGCTTGCTGTTAGAATAGGTGAAGGCTATTGCTAGATGCAAGTGTATTGGTGCTTTATTCCCAGTTCTTTCTATATGATATAGTAATAAACATGTCTATTTAAGGGGCTTGTGCTCTGTTTCATAGTGATTCTGCCAAGATCCCGGAATTGGGAACTGCCTACTAGGGGTTTAAGTCCTGACCCTGGTGGGAAAGATAGTAAAGAGTTCCAATTCATAACATGGGGAGGGGAGGAGACAAGAGGGTGTGTAGGGGGGAGGAAATGGAAAGGGGTGTGGGGAGGGATGGGGGTGTCTGTGGGGAGGGTTTGGGGTGTTTGGCTTGTCCCCGCACACTGCATTTTTTTGTTTGGGGAGGGGTGCCAGCTTTCTCTTGCCATGTGGTCTGGGGTGCTTGGTTTGCCCCTGCACTGTGTGTTAAAATAAACTTAGTTTTTATTTAATAAAGAAAATTAATTGCATTTTATTGTTACTGAACATTTACTTGTAAAGTCTTGGAGTAGCCCTGATGCCCCTTTCCCAGTGTAGTCTCTTGTGTGTAAATTCTTTGGCATATGCAGGCTTAGAATTGGATCTAATTTGCATTAGTTTTTGCATTCATACAAGTTATGCAAATTAGGGGAGGGACTACAAATTATTTATTTATATTCATTATTTCTATACTGCCCCTTCGGCCCAAAGGCAGCTTGGGGCAGAGTGTGACACGTATAAAACATAATAAAAATATATATAATAAAATACTATAATAAATATTCTAAAATAGACATAGGCCCGACAAACCCCACTAATCCCCCAAGGAAACGCCAACCCAACCACCCACTACCCTTCCCCCTCACTGAACGCCTGGAGAAAGAGCCAGGCGTTGCACTGTCTACAGAAAGAGGGGAGATCCGGGGAGAGGTGAATCTCTGCTGGGAGGGAGGTCCATAGCAGCGACTTGGGCCACCGAGAACGCCCACTTGAACGTGGCCACCTGGGAGACCCAGGGAACCTCCAAGTGGGCATCCCCAGCCAACCACAGGGGCTGATCCAGGTCACGAGGGATGAGGCCCACAGGTAAGCGGGGCCCAGGCTGTATAGGGCTTTAAAAAGGTAATAACCAACACCTTGAATCAGGCCAGAAAGATTATAGGCAGCCAGTGCAGCGAATGCAGCACAGGTGTTATGTGTTCCCGGTGGCCTGCCCCCACAAGACGACGAGCCGCCGCATTCTGCACCAACTGCAGCCTCTGGGTTGTCACCAAGGGTAGCCCCACGTAGAGTGCATTGCAGTAATCTAATCTTGAAGTGATGAATGTATGGATGCTGGCAAGATCAGAGGCTGAGCTGTACGACCAAAGATGTTGAATCAGATGTAATTTATCAAATGCATTCCTCACCATAGCTGTCACATGGGCATCCAGGCGGAATTGTGAGTCAAGGAGGACTCCCAGACTCCAAACTTGAGGGCCCAAGGAGGAACACACCCCATCAATGATGGGGGCCTCCACTCCCTTGCCCTTAGCCACTAGCATCATCTCCATCTTGTTGGGATTCAACTTCAGATGGTTCATCCTCATCCAATCCCCCACCGTAGCCAGACACCAGGCAAACACAGAGACTGCTGGCCGGGCCTGGGTCAATTGAAAATGAGAGGTACAGTTGGGTGTCATCAGCGTACTGATGGCTCTGAGCTTCAAACTCTCTCCTGATCTCACCCAAAGGCTGCATATACATGTTGAACAGGAGGGGGGGCAGAATAGATTCCTGCGGGACTCCACACATGAGGTTCTGGGGGGACAATGTACAATCCCCCAGTACCACATGCTGAGTTCTTCTAGCCAGGAATGAGCAGAACCATTCAAGAACAGTCCTGCTCACCCTGGCATGGTCCCGCAGGCGAGTCACCAACATCTCATGATCACCCATGTCAAACGCCACTGAAAGATCAAACAAAATCAGAAGGATGAACTGACCGTGGTCCAATTCCCGGCGTAGATCGATCAAGGCCACAATCGCAGTCTCAGTGCCATAGCACAGGACGCAGACCTTCGCCTGGAGCGGCAGGCGGAGGCCGTTGCTAAGGCTGTCTTCCGCCAGCTGTATCTGGTGTGTAGGCTGCGTCTGTTCGTCTCCGGCCCGGACCTGGCCTCCCTCATCCATGCCTTCGTCACCTCGAGGCTAGACTACTGTAACGTGCTCTACGTGGGGCTTCCTTTGTTCCTGGTCCGGAGGCTGCAGCTAGTGCAGAATGCGGCGGCCAGTCTCCTTATGGGGACGGGCCGTCGGGAGCATATTACACCTGTGCTCCGAGCCCTGCACTGGCTGCCGAAAGCGTGCCGAGCCAGGTTCAAGGTGTTGGTGTTGATCTATAAAGCCCTACACGATCTGGGCCACTTGTACCTCAGGGACCGCTTCGCCCTCCGCGCCCCACAGCGGCTCCTTCGGTCTGCCGGGGGTGCCTTCTTGGAGGTCCCCCGTGTTAAGCAGGGGGCCACAATGGAGAGGGCATTCTCGGTGGATGCGCCGTGCCTTTGGAACTCCCTTCTGGAGGAAGCTCGCCTGGCCCCTAACCTGTTGACATTCCGGCAAAGCTGCAAAACCTGGCTGTTTGCCCAGGCCTTTGGGGAGGGTGGGAGGGCAGGGTGAGGGTTTTTTAGCTCCCCCACCTTACCCATTATTTATTATGTATTTATCATATTTTTAGCTCTGTTTTAATATTATTGTAATGAATGTTTTAAATTATTTTTATTGTTTTACTGTTGGAAGCCGCCCCGGGCTGCTTTTGCAGGAGGGGCGGGATAGAAATCTATTGAAATAAATAAATAAATAAATAGCCCAGAGGCAAGCCAGACTGCAAGGAGTCAAAGAGGGCATTGCCGGTGCTGCCACCTCTGTTTCCAGCTGGGCGGGTGGTCCAAGGGTCACCGTTGCCGCTGTCGCTGCCAATGAGCCAGACCCCTTACCTGCAGCGGGGGCTGGGAGCCAGGTAGGCTCACCCCAGAGGAGAGGGAGAGAGCCCTCCCGAGACAGCTGTCACCCCCCTCCACAGAAGGAGGGGTGGGGATGAGGTAGGGGGCTCCTTGCCTGCCTTTGGGAGACTTCCGGTGGGCGGGGGTTAAGAGGTGGGGCAGCCCGGTGTTGCCACAGGACATTGCCGGTGCTGTTGCCTCTGTTTCCAGCTGGGCGGGTGGCCGAGGGTCACCGTTGCTGCCAACAAGCCGGACCCCTTACATGCAGTGGGGGCTGGGAACCAGGTATGCTCGCCCCAGAGAAGAGGGAGAGAGCCCCCCGGGGACAGCTGTCACTCCCTCCATATCAGGAGAGGTGGGGACGAGGTAGGGGGTTCCTCTTCTGCCTTCAGGAGACTTCCGGTGGGTGGGGGTTAAGAGGTGGTCCGGCATTGCTGCAGGGCCCTTGGGCACGGCCCTTAGGTGAGGGAGGCGGGGCATGAGCTTGTAAAGTAGTGGGTTGGGGTATATATTAGGGGAATGGGAGGTTGGGGGAGGATGGAGGGTAATATAGCTCCCTCCCTGCATGTGTGGAGGAGGGGACTGGGTTGGGGAGGATTGGATGCAGCCCCCTGGTGAGAGCGGGGGGGAGGTCTGATCCAATATGGGTAGGGGGGGGGTCTGGTTGCCCAGTGAGAGAGGGCAACAAGGGGAGGGGCAAGGGGGCTGGGAGAGTGTCCACAGCCATTGGGGTCGTGATGGGTTGAGGCAATTATGGTCTCGCTGGGAGGCAAAGACCAACTGGTCTTGGGCGATTTCAACATCCACGCCGATGCCAGTTTAGGGGGAGCAGAGCGTGAGTTCATGGATGCCATGACAACCATGGGACTGTCTCAGAGGGTTAAGGGCCGGGGTGATATATTGGTTTCACTCCTGTCATGGACTGATCATTACCTCCTCTGGACCAGTCTCCTAGCGCATGTCTGCGTCCAGAAAGATGCAGAGCCGATTTTGTTGGGTTCGCCCTTGGAGACTTATGGAACCTGAGAGGTTCCGGAATGCTCTTCATGATCGTTCACTCGATGACCTCATTTCCTTCTGGAAAGTTCTTTGCTGCCCTCTTTGTGTCTGCTAAATCACGTCCAGCGGAGCTTTTCCTGGTGGTGCAGAGGCTCGTCAGTCTGGCCTCTCTCCGCCTGGAACTGGAATCTTCCAGTGCCCGCTGAGACATGTTTGTTGATTTTTTTGCAGATAAAATCACTCAAATTCACCACGACCTCGACACCGTATTTACAACAGTGGAGGTATCGGAGGTACAGTAAGCCCTGTCATGTCAGTTGTTATGGGATCAGTTCCAGGGGGTGTCATCCGCTGATGCAGTGGATGTCCTTGGGAGTGTCCGGGTCACCTGATGTGAACTAGACCCATGCCCGTCCTGGCTGGTAAAGGCCAGCCGGGAGACATTAGGACCATTGCTGTCGGGGATTGTCAACGCCTCCCTTAGGGAGGGCAGGGTGCCAAGCCATCTTAAAGAAGCGGTGGTGCGGTCTCTGCTCAAGAAGCCATCTTCGGACGTCGACTTCCTAGCCAGTTATAGGCCAGTCTCTAACCTTCCCTTTTTAGGGAAGGCTATTGAGTGGGTGGTGGCATGGCAACTACAGGGGCATCTAGACCGGGTTGGTTTTGTTGATCCCTTGCAGTCTGGCTTTCGCCTTGGGTTTGGCACGGAGACTGTGCTTGTTGCCTCGGTCGATGACCTGCGCCATGAATTAGATCAGGGCAGATCCTCAATTTTAATCTTACTGGATTTGTTGGTGGCATTTGATACCGTTGATCATGAGATGTTGGTGGTGAGGCTGCGGGACCGGGCCGGGGTGAGCAGAATTGTTCTTGAATGGTTCCGCTCTTTCCTGGTGGGGAGAATACAGCGTGTGGTTCTTGGGGAATGTACATCGTCTCCCCGGAATCTCATGTATAGAGTCACGCAGGATTCTATTCTGTCCCCTCTCCTGTTCAACGTGTATATGCAACCACTGGGTGAGGTTATGAGAGGGTTCGGCGTATGATGTCATTAGTACGCTGACGATACACAACTCTCTCTCATTTTCTGGAGACTCAGGCCCAGCAGTCTCGGTGCTTACCCGGTGCTTGGCAGCTGTGAGGGACTGGATGAGAACAAGCCAGTTGAGGCTGAATCCCGACAAGACGGAGGTGATGTTGGTGGGTAGGGCTGGGGGTGTGGTGGCTCCCATTATTGGTGGGGTTTGCTGCCCCTGGTTGCTCAGGTCCAGAGTCTGGGGGTGCTTTTCGACCCACAGCTCCATGTGGATGGTCAGGTGGAGGCTGTGGCAAGAGGCACATTTCGTCAACTACATCTGGTGCGATGGCTTCAGTCTTGTTTCGGATTTGGATCTAGCCACCATCATTCATGCTTTCATTACCTCCTGACTGGATTAATGTAACGCACTCTATGTGGGGCTACCCTGGGTGATGGTCTGGAGGCTGCAGCTGGTGCAGAATGCACTGGCCTGCCTCCTAACGGGGACAGGTCACCATGAGCACATTACACCGGTGCTCCGGACTCTGCACTGGCTGCCTATTGTCTTCTGGGTCCAATTCAAGGTGGTCGGTATGACCTACAAAACCCTAAAAATTTGGGTCCTGGTTACCTGTGAGACCGCCTCAAGCCTTGGGTCATTTCGCGGCCCCGTCGATCGGGGGCGCCCAACTTGAGATCCCCCGGGTACACCAGGTGGCTACTGCGGGGAGGGTGTTCTCGGTGGCCGCGCCTCGGCTGTGGAACTCTCCCCCGTCGGAGGCCCGTCTCTCTCCAGATCTCCCTTCTTTTCGCAGCTGTTGTAAGACCTGGCTGTTCCACCGGGCCTTAAGGGGGCAGGTAGGGTTGGGGGTATTTGCTAGCCGCTATTTTATATGTCTTATATTTTATGTGCCCATTTTATTTATATTTATGATGGTATTTTAATGATTTTATTGTTATATTGTATGCTGTACGCTGCCCTGGGTTGCCAATTTGTAAGAGGGTGTGGGCTACAAATCTTTCGTAAATAAATAAATAAATAAAAAGTAATCCAATGCGGTCCAGATGCCCCTGGAGCTGCTGGGCCACTGCCTGTTCAATAACCTTCCCTAAAAAGGGAAGGTTAGAGACTGGCTGATAGCTGGCAAGGGCATCAATGTCAAGAGATGGCTTCTTGAACAAGGGCTGCACCACAGCCTCCTTCAAGCAACTCATGACCCTGTCCTCCATAAAGGAGGCACTGACAACCCCCACCAGCAATGGCCCCAACGTCTCCTGGCTGGCGACAGGCAAGGATCGAGTTCACAAGTCATGACCCTCCCAGCAACTCCACCACATCGGCGGACGACACCTGCTGAAACTGATCCCACAAAACCGGACTACATGAGGTATTTATAACTTCAGGTATATCCACTGCATTAAGTGTGGCATCGAAGTTGTGGTGGATCTGAGTGATTTTATCCATAAAATAGTTGATAAACATGTCACAGTGAGCACTGGAAGAATCCAGTTCCAGGCAGAAAGAGGCCGAGCTGACCAGACCCTTAACCACCTGGAAAAGCTCAGTTGGTTGCAACTTTACAGATGATATGAAGATAGAAAAGAAGCTCCTCTTTGCTGCCCGCATAGGCTTTTAAAATGACTCTATGCTGCACTCGGTCGGCTTCAGTTCGAGTGCGGCGCCACAATCACTCTAACCATCTCCCTTCCTGCTTCAGCTGATGCAGGCCTTCTATAAACCACTGGGCCCTGTGTCGCCTATGCTCAGGGACCAGATGCCTGCGAGCTATGTGGTCGATGACCTCTGCCAACAAGGTGTTCCAAAGAGCAACAAGGTCATCAAGCAATCGGCCATCAAGGTTGCAAGGTATATCCCCCAGAGCATTTTGGAACTGATCCGGTTCCATAAGTATCTGGGGGTGAACCATACAAATAGGTTCCACACCCTGCCGGGGGCAGACATACCTCAGAAGACTGGCCTGCAGGAGATAATGGTCTGTCTATGACAAGGGCACCGATGACACCTCCCCCACTAACTTAAATTAGAGGCGGCTCCATGCAAATTAAGGGATGGGTAAAATGCAGCCTAGTGTTGGGACCAAACCAAATATTCTGGCCTTGAGGACAAATCAAGTTGAGCACCCCTATCTTACTGTGACCCCAGGGGCAGTCACATTTCAGGCCCACATGGTGAGCCTTTGATACTCAGAAATTTTACCATTATGCTGCTCGAATTTCTACTGCGCTAGCAGGAGGAATTTTCTATATTGCAAAAGTTTTCTGTATTGCAAATTCTCTCAGAAAAGGAGAACATTTTATAATCAAAGTGTCTCCATTTAAGAGTTAAGGCATTTGCAAATTCAGTCCTGCTCCAAAAAGCATGAAAATTGCAAGCTAAATCCATGGCCTTAACTCATGTGCCACGAAATCAGCAAAGACTATGTACACTATCAAATTGTCCTTTACAACTTAGGGTCCATACATCTACACTTAGTCTTTCATTCCCAATCCTTTTCCCTTTAAAGGTTGGCAGTAACACTGAAGCTAGGAAACAGGAGTGAGTCAAGGGGCAGCTTTTATATGGGTTCGGGAGAACAGGACAGCCTTAATGTCCACGCCACGTAAGCAGTATAGACATTGTACAGTCTTACATATTGTGCTCACTTCCAACTTAGGCTCCATGCACCCACACTTTGCCTTATTCTTTCAGCCCCAATCTTCTTCCTCTGCAGTTTGAGGGCAGCGCTGAAGCTGGAGACAGTGCTATATAAGTGTTACTTTATATGAATTTGAAGTTGGGTACATAGTGAAATTAATAACATAGATTACCCTTTGGAAGGAATGGAGGAAACAGCAACAGCAATTTGGAAATAAATTCTATTGTAATTTGCAGATCCCATTAAGTGGTTATGTAAGCATACAATGGAGCTGCATCTTTCGCAATGAGGGGTAGGAGGGTGTGCAATAATGGGGAAGGAACTAGAGAGAGTGGCTGGAATAGGTGGGATTTATTTATTTAAATTGATTATTCCGTCCTTCCCCCAAAAGGCTCAGGAAGGCTTACAAATAAAGTATAAACATAAGATATAAAACATATATAAAAGCATATTAAAAAGTCCGTAAAAACAGCAGAAAATGAAAAAAAACAACCAAGAAACCCACCCAATACAAGTGCTGAATCTCGGTCCTCAGAAAACTTCGGAATTCACCAGGGATTCCGTTCCCCAGTTCCGAGTACCAAGGCTCGTCCCCGGAAAACTTCGGAAACCATGATTGAATGCTGGTGCCATTGTGCCACGGCGTGGCTGGAGTGACCCAGACGGTTGATCCTAGCCTCTCTGAGCTAGTAAACTAAACTTAGTGCCATATTTGGTAGGAGGAGGTATGGGAGAGGACACTTGAGTGATAGACAAGCCACAGGACAGGTTCAGAATGGCTGGCAGGAGCAAAAAATGTGGCTGTACAGCCATTTTCCATTCTCTTTGGTGAATTTGGCTGTGCGCTACACTGCTGTTCTGTAAGTAATCAGCTTATGACTGGGGGGAGGAGTGCCTGTCCTGTCCATAGGGACAATGCTGGGGGACAGGGGTTAATTGTTTTCACCATGCCATGATTTTTTTTAAAAAAATAGTGGGTGCCACACTGCTGCTGCCTGCTACCATGGAGGCCAGAGGGATCTCTGTCTTGCTCCACTTCCCCTTGCCTGGGCTGTCCAAGTTACCAGTGGCACACCTTTAAAAAAAGTGGGCGCCCCTGCTGCTTGCATTGCTTGGCACCACTTCCCCTGGTCATGGGCTGTCCATATACTAGAGGCAATGCCGGGGATTGCCTTTCCGCCAGTGCCTAATGCACTTAAAGTTTAAAGTGGGTGCTGCTGCTGCTGCTTGCACTGCTTGTTGGCATCAGAGGCCAGAGAGGGATCACTTTGCTGTGGTTTTTGTGGGCACTGTGACTACTTTGTTTGTGAATTTGCCAAGATGTGACTGACTACTGAGCAGGGGAGATATACTTTCTTCCTGGTAAAAATAATATGGTGTGTGGGGAGGGGGCTTGCTTTACATAGATGGGCACTGGGCAGGCACAATGGAGGTTCTTTCTTGTGTGTGTGTGTGTGTGTGTGTGTGTGGTTTAATGTCTGGTTTCTTTCTTTTGAGTGTTATAATTATGTCTGCTGGGCTGGCTTTTTTTTAGCTTTGTGCATGCAGTTATTGCACTTTTTGTGGGTTTGTCTTATCTTGAGCGATTGTTCCCCTCTTGCTAGCCTGCTTTTCTGGGCACTACTTGGTTTGCATAATGATTTTAAAAGTGGGTGCACTCCCTGCTGATGGTGGGCCACGCTGTAGGTATACTACTGCCGGCTTTTGGGGGATTTCCTCATGCAGTTGCACTTTTGTGGGTTTATCTTTTTGAGCAATTGTTCCACTCTTGCTAGCCTGCTTTTCTGGGCTCTGAGTTCCGAATTCCATGTCCTCCAGAAAATGTCCGCGTTTTGGCCAAGTACCAGATCTGGGTACTCAGAACTTCAGAACTCGATCTGAGGACCCGGATGGCCTATTCAGTGCAGCCCTACCCAATACCACCTCCCCATGTCCCACATCCAACCCCCCTTCAGAACCCTACCGCAAACCCACTCACCAAACCTCCATCCCCTATTCCTGCCTGCTGAACACCTTCACAAACAAAAAAGTCTTGCACCGCCTCCAAAAGACATCCAGGCTCAGGTTCAGGCTCAAATGAACATTCAGGGGAAGGGAGTTCCATAACATCAGGCAGCAACCGAGAATGCCCCCCTGAAAGCTCTTGTTGTATAAACAAGACCCACAGGGAGGCACTCCTGGCCAAACACAGGGTCATGGAAGGACAGTCAGTCTCTCAGATATGCGAGGGCCAGACCGTTTAGGCCTTTAAAGGTCAAAACCAGCACCTTGAATTGTGCCCCAAAAGCTATAAGCAGCCAGTGCAGACTGGAGAGCACCGATGTAATGTGCTCCTGGCACCCCACCCCCCAAGAGGAGGCAAGGTGCCACATTCTGTATCAGCTGCAGCTTTCAAACAGTTATCAAGGGCAGCCCCACGTAGAGCACGTTGCAGTAATCTAGCCTCGAGGTGATGAAAGCATGGATGACAGTGGTCAGATCTGAATCAGAAAGAAAAGGTCGCAGCCTCCTCACCAGACAGAGTTGGTGAAAAGTGCTCCTGGTCACTTCAACAATCTGACAATCAAGGCACAGCAAGGGCTCCAGAAGCACTCCAAGGTTGCAGACCTGATTGATCAGAGGGGGACGGACTTCATCAATAAGAGGAGTCCCAATCCTATTCAGGCCACAAGACCGGCCAACCATCATCACCAGAGTTTTGTCTGGATTCAGCTTCAATCGGCTCACCCTCACCCAGTCTCCAACAGTAGCCAGGCAACAGCTAAGCACCAAGACTGCAGGGCCTGGTTGGATGAAAAAGAGAGGTAGTGTGGTGGAAATTGCAGAAGGGGGCTCTGGGAAGAGAGTACCGAAAGGGACTCTGGGAAGAGCAAAAGTACAGAAAGAGCTTGCTTGCAGAATAGTTGCAGACTAAGACAGAACGTGCAGCTGGCTGGCTTTGACGGCAGGACACTGCGATAAGGAATGAACAGGATGTGGCTGGGAAGAAGAACATAACATGCACAGAAAAGATAGTGAAGCAACTAGAGATGTAACCCATAGCCTTGCTTCTGACTAGACAAAGGAACATTAGAAATGACATTATAGCAAGTGGAAAAACCCAGCTTATAACTTGTATTGCGCATGTGTAAGAGATGCTTCTGCAGTTTGGTATAAAGGCTTGTGGGGGCAGTCCCAAAGCCAGCTCTCCTTTGTAGAGTCTGCT
>QEPC01003493.1:718642-743417 GCA_003113815.1 Sphenodon punctatus | reverse complement strand
CGGCAGGACACTGCGATAAGGAATGAACAGGATGTGGCTGGGAAGAAGAACATAACATGCACAGAAAAGATAGTGAAGCAACTAGAGATGTAACCCATAGCCTTGCTTCTGACTAGACAAAGGAACATTAGAAATGACATTATAGCAAGTGGAAAAACCCAGCTTATAACTTGTATTGCGCATGTGTAAGAGATGCTTCTGCAGTTTGGTATAAAGGCTTGTGGGGGCAGTCCCAAAGCCAGCTCTCCTTTGTAGAGTCTGCTAACGCATTAGCACTCAATAAACTGGATTACATTTCACCCTGACTCTGTGTACAGCCTCGAATTGGTGAGCCCACCCGAACCCAGTGGATTTTAGGGAAAATCCACAACAGTAGAGCTAGGTGTCAGCGTACTGATGGCACTTCACCCCAAACCTCTGAATGACCCTGCCCAGCGGCCTCATATACATGTTGAACAAGAGGGGAGACAAAATGGAACCCTGCAGGGGAGGTCCTGAGAACATGACAATCAATTGCCCAACACCACTCTCTGAGGTCTCCCCTACAGGAAGGAGCAGAACCACTCAAGAGCAATCCTGTGCACCCCCACCAGGTTCCACAGTCATGTCAACATCACCTCATGGTCAACTGTATCAAAGGCTGCCGAAAGATCTAACAGGATCATCAGGGTAGAATTCCCATTGTCTATCTCTTCAGGTGCAGGTCATCAACCAAGGCCACAAGCACAGTCTCAATGCCATACCCAGGATGAAAGTCTGACTGAAACAGGTCCAGGAATCCAATGCTATCGAGAATAGCCTGGAGCTGCTGGGCAATCACTCCTTCGATAATCTTCTCTAAAAAGGAAAGGTTAGAGACAGGCCAATAGCTGGCTGGGGAGTTAGAGTCAAAAGAAGGTTTCTAAAGCAGGGGTCGTGCAACCGGTTTTAAGGACCCTCCCAAAGGTGACAACCCCAGCCAGCAATGGCCCAAGCATCTCCCGGCTGGTTTTCACCAGCCAGAATGGGCAAGGATCTAGTTTTATTTATTTATTTATTTATTTAAAAGATTTATACCCCGCCCCTCCTGCAAATAGCTTGGGGTGGCTAACAAATCTCTATATAAAACAATATTTAAAATATTTAAAACATCATAAAAATCTCAACAATTAAAACAGGGAAGACAAAATTATAACAAAAAATAAGGAAGGGTAGGGGTAGTTCACAATTGGTGTCCCTCACCGCCCCAAGCACCTCCTCCACATCGGTGGTTGTACTGATTGAAACTGATCCAAATAAACAGGACAAGACTGAGCTTCCATAACCTCAAACTCTGACTCTGCAAGCAAAATGGCAGCACCCATGTCATGGTGAGTACGAGTGATTTTTGTTTGCAAAGTAAATAATAAAAATGTCACAGCGGGCATTAGAGGACTTCATTTCAGGGTGAAGGCAGACCGGATTAACAAGGCCCCATACTGCCTGGAACAGCTCCGCTAGGCAAGACTTCACAGACGCTATCTTTGTTGCCATCACAGTCACGCCATAATCATTTAAAAATGATCTATGCCACAATCGGTTGGCTTCAGCATGAGTCGAGTGCCACCTGCGCTCTAACCGCCTACCCTCTCGCTTCAGTCGCCTCAGGCCCTCCATATACAAGAGGGACCTGTGCTGCTGCAGTGGAGGAAGCTAACATCGGAGTGCAACTATGTCGATAGCCAAGGTCAAGATGTCATTCCACAAAGTGACCAGGCGACCAGAAGAGTAACTGCTAAGGTCAGTAGGTAAATCCCCCAGAGAGTTTTGGATACCAATTGGATCCACAAGTCTCTGAGGACGGACTATCCTAATAGGTCCACCACCCCGATGAGGGCATAAAAGGGTAGGGAAATAGAGGTTACTTACTAGTAACTCTGTTCTTCGAGAGAGAGCTCCGCGTATTCTCACTCTTGGGATTCACTTCCTGCTCTGCAGGCACCAGAGACCTTGTTGTCAGCAGTTTCCAGGCAGAAAACCTGGAAAGATCTAGAATAAAGTGAGGGCTCTGCTCCTCCATCCCCCTCCCATCCCATCAAAAGCGTGGGCTCAAGATTGCGCGAGAACGGGACTGTATAAATAGGGGGAGGAGCCCTCGCCGCTTCAGTTCCTTCCAACCCCGTCCCGGAAGATGAATTTAAAGGCACATCCAAAACAGAGGGGAAGGAGGGCGGATCATGAGAATACGCGGAGCTCTCTCGAAGAACAGAGTTACTGGTAAGTAACCTCTATTTCTTCTTCGAGGCTCTCCGTGATTCTCACTCTTGGGAGAGTGAATAACAGTTGAGACACCTACCTCAAGGTGGAGGGAGTCAAGGTGGTTAATCAAAGAGAGATTGGAGAACTCCCTTTCCCACTAGGGTATCCAATCTAGTCGCTAGGTCCAGTGAGTAATGTTTAGCGAACGTGTGAATGGAGGACTCATCTGTACACCACCGGAGGGGAAATGTGTTTGGCTGTCCTTAAGAACTGGCGGATATGTCTGTGAGACGCAATGTCTCTCCTAGATAGAGTAGTCAGAACAGAATTTAAGGCTGATACCTATCTGGCCAGGGTATTATATTTAAGTCCCCTGTCCAGACCAGTCTGCAAGAATTCCAGGACATGAACAATCGAGGGTCTGCAGGGACCCAGACCTCTATCTAGTGCCCATAGAGGAAAAAAAATCCAGGTCGCCCTGTAGGATCTCCTGGTAGCTGACCTTCTGGCTGCGAGGAGGGTTCCAAGCACCGCCTCTGACTAGCCCTTTTTGCAAAAAGCTAAGCTTTCAATTTCCAAGCGTAGTCTGTTGGCACCCTCGTGGAGCAGAGGGTCCTGCGAGAGCAGCTCCGGAATCTGAGGGAGAGGAAGGTGACTCTCCACGCTCAGCACCATGAGGTCCAAGAACCAGGGTCGTCTCAGCCACCATGGGGTTACCAGAATGATCAGGGCTCTCTCTTGTTTGATCTTTGCCACTGTCCTTGTCAGCAATGGAAAGGGAGGAAAAGCGTACATGAGGCCCGGGGGACAGATCTGGTTCAGAGCATCTAGGGCCATGGCTCCCATAGTTCTTGCTATTGCCATGAACCGCTCCACCTGAGCATTTTCCCTGGTGGCAAAGAGGTCCATGACTGGCATACCAAACACCTCTGTTATATGGAGAAAAAAAAACCTGTTCAATGACCACTTATGTGGGTCCAATTCCCTTCTGCTGAGCCAATCCACCTGACAGTTGTCTTTCCCCCTTATATGCAGAGCCTTCAGGGAGGTCAAATGAAGATGGGCCCAGCTGAAGAGCCTTGAGGCCTCCCTTTGAAGGGCCGGAGCCCTCAACCCTCCCTGATGGTTCACATATGCTTTTGCTGTGGTGTTGTCCATGTAAACCAGGACGTGCTCCCCGAGAAGGAGGGGAGACAACTGCTGCAGGGCCAGTCAGATAGCTCTGAGCTCCAGGAAATGCATGGACCTAGAGCGATCCTCCAGGGACCAGTGGCCCTGAATGGACCGTTCTTCCATGTGAGCCCCCCAACCGGAGAGGCTGACATCGGTAGTGACTACCCTCCGGGAGGGTTCTGTTAGTGGGACTCCTTTTGAGAAAATGGCCGGGTTTAACCACCAAGATATGGGGGACTTTAGGAGGGAGGGGATTGAGACCCAAGAATTTTTCCGACGTGAGCTCTCTTTGGAAAGGCCTGAGCTGCAAGGGTCTTAGGTTGCAGCGAGCCCACTGGACCTGTTGGGAGCAGGATACCATTAACCCCAACAAACTCGCTAGAGTCTTTAATCTCAGGCGGTGGCTGGACTGGACCAGACGAACTAGAGATCGTACTGTCTTCCGCCTCTGCTCCGGTACAAACACGGCATCTAAGGTTGTATCTATGATAATTGGGACTAGCTGGCTTATGGCTAGGTTTGTCACAAAACCATGGGAATCAAGGTAACTGATTACCCTGGCAATATCTCTGGCTGCCCTCTCCTGAGACGGAGCCCTTATGAGGAGATTGTCCAGGTATGGAAAGACATGAATCCCTTCCTTGCACAGATTTGCTATTAAGGGGGCGAGTGTTTTGGTAAATGCCCAGGGTGCCAAGGAAAGACCGAACAGCAGAGCCCTGAATTGCCAATGGCTCCCACTGAAGCAAAACCGGAGCAACTTCCTGTGAGACTGAAGAATGGGATTGTGAAGATAGACCTCCAAGTCCAGGGACGCCAACCAATCCCCCTTGGATAGACTCTGACAGATGGAGCTGGTCAATTCCATTTTGAACTTTTGTGGTCTTATCCACTTGTTCAAACGTTTTAAATCTAGGACTGCTCTACATTGGCCCGTCTTTTTTGGAACCAAAAAAAATTATAAAGACCCAGGCCTCTCTCGACTACCAGAACCTCTACTATTGCTTTTATGTGTAATAATCTTTTTATTTCTGAGGACACTGCGAACAATTTTGGGGAGGTCTTTGGAGACTGGGGAGGGGAGAAACTTGCTTCTTGGGCTTCCTCGGAGTTCTGACTCACAATTTGCAAGACCCATGCGTCTGAAACTGAACTTACCCAGGCCTTGTAAAAAAGCAGCAGCCTCCCTCTATGTCTCCATCCCCCTGCAAGTCATGCTTGTTTGCCTGACTGGCTGTTGGTAGGCTCTCGGGGCCTGCCTTGGTCTGATCTCCGTTGCCTTTGGCCCCTCAAATGAAGGACTGCCTAGAAAAATCCCTCCCCGTAAACTGGTTGCACCTCTGGAAGGAAGAAGCAGCCGATGAGGGGCCCTTGAATTTAAAGGCTGGAGCTCGAAAGGCTCCTTTCTTAGCCCCGAACTGTTGTAAGGTTTTTGTTTTTGATTTATCACTGGTCTCCGTCAAGACCTTATCCAAACAGGTGCCAAATAACTTAAACCCCTTGTAGGGTCCCTCTACTAAAAGATTTTTTGCAGTGGCGTCTCCTTGTCAGGATCTAAGCCAAATCCTTCTTCTAGCCACCACTGTCAGGGAGACTGCTCTAGCAGACCAGGAAAGGGCATCTGTGGTGGTATCAGCCAATAGCGCGCTAGCCAACATAACCCGGGAGGAGAGCACCCTGGATCTTTTCTCCGAAATGCCCTCAGACTGCATCCTGCAGCCATGCCATATTGGCCCTGGCTAGGTATGAAGACAAAATATTTATACGGAGGAAAAGAGAGGAGACCTCTAGGACCGTCCTCAAGGCTCCTTCGATTGCCCTGTTTGAAGGATCCTTAGGGAAGCAGCGGCGACGACCACCTTAGGGTTCTTGAAAAGACCCTCCTTTCTTCTAGAAAAAATGTAAAGCGTCTCCTGAGTCTTATTCAACCTGCATGATTTTGTCGGAGCTTTCCACTCTGCCAGGACTAATTTTTCAAAAGCCTTGTCCAAGGGGACTCCCATGTCCCTTCCCTGAACCAAGGGGATGAGCTGCCGTTCACCCTCCTCCTCAGATTCTGAGGACTGCTCCTTCCTGTGTCTTTCCTCTAGTTTTAGAGTTTTTATTACTTGAATCATTAGGTCCTCCCTGAAATTTAGGTGGAATTGCCAATCCTGAGCCCTGCTTGAGTGAGGGGGCTCCAGACGTTCTCCCTCCTCTAGTCAGACTGATGCAAGACAGACTCTGAGCCAGAATCTGACTGATTACTATTGCCAGCCACTGCTGCGCCCATACCCCTTTCCACATCCTCTGAAGAGCTGCTGCACTGAGAGGTCTGCGGGGAGGCTAAAAGGCGGGAAATAGTGTCCCCTGTAGGACGAGGATGTTTTCCTGCCCTTTTAAGGTGCCTCTTTTGGTAGTGGGGCCTTCCTCTTTCCTGGGGGCCCTTTCCACTTTATTTCTTGTCTCTCACAAAGATGAGAGACTGGCATTTAGGGTTTGGAAGGTCTTGCTCTGAGTGCCCATCCCCTCTGGGGTGGCACTAGCAGCGGTAGCGGTTCTCCTTGGAGCTCAGCCTGCCGGGGAACAAAGAGAAGCCAGGTCACTAGCCCTCAGGGCTGGTCCTGTGCCCCCTGTGCCCCGGTGAATGGGGGAGGGGGTCCAGGATCAGCATCTTACCTCTGATCTGGAGGAGTTTTCCATGTCTGGCTGCTCTCCCACCGTGTCTGCGTGGGAAAGTACAGCAAGCCTTGGCTGAATCCTCACCTGAGAGATCACTCGAAGGGGCGGAGGAGCTGGGCTGAACAGCCTTGCTGCCGTGGCAGAAGGCTTTTTGGGACGGAGGGAAAGCCTGTTTTGTCTCCTGTGCCGCCTTCCCCTTGCTCTCAGACTGCTGTGTGAGAGCTGGCCGGGGTGCTTCTACAGCTCTGCAGTGACTCCCGCCTCAGGCCCTGTCAAGTCGAAAAACCCTTCTCTTTATGTCTCTTCTTCACTGGTGAATGTAAGGAGGAGTAGCACAGAGGGTGCATGCGCGCGCAAAGGTCTTCTGATTCTTCTGCCTCCTGCTGGTCAAAAGGAAGAGCTACCCTGGCCGGAGGACTTTCTGCAGCAGGGGGAGAATGGGCAATTTGCATCCCTTCCTTCTGCGTAGCAGCTATTTGATTAGGATCAGTGGTCTTGCTGACTTGAGACCGGAGCCAGTGTTGATATCCGCACACAGCGGAGGCATAGTTGAAGGCCCTGAGGAACAAGGTTTCAGAGGAGAAGATCTTCCTCCCCAGGACATCCAAACGTCTTCCTTCTCTATCTGAAGGGGAAGTCTGAAGGCCCCTTTCTCTGGACTTGACAGATGCTGCTACGATCACCAGAGTTAGGGGGAGGGTGCCTATAGAAAATGTTAACACCTTCCTTAGGGATAGCATAGAGTTGGTCAACTTGTTGGTGGGAACAACTGAGGATGGTTTGCTCCACACAGAAGTAGAAGTTTCCATGAGTTGCTCAAACATGGGGAACATGATATGCCCTGATATCCCAGTACCAAGGATCCCAAACACAGGGCCCAACTGGGTCTTCCTGACCACCTTACGGGCAGCTTCAGCAGAGCTGATAATAGTCTTTTTAACATGGTCTGGAAGGCCTTAATATCCTCCGTAGCAAGGACAAAATTGGGGTCTGAGATAGTATCTGGAGAGGGAGGTGAAATAGTTTCATCCTCCTCTAGGATAGGAGAAGAGGATGAGGATGACGGGGACGCCGATCTCCCTGATGAAACCTCCAGGTCGGGTAGAGGTTGCTCTGAAGTAGGGCGGTTGGGTGGGGGGTTTCCCAGAAGGGAGCTCAGTAAGGTGGTCCCAAGAGGCTGTGCTGACCTGTGATCCTGTGCTTGCTCTTGGAACGTAAGAGTGGGTGGAGCCACTGGAACTATAGAATGGGACCAATGCATTTCATCCCTTGTGGCTTGAAGTGGTTCCGGGGCCAGGCGATGGACCGGAGCCGACACTACTTCAGTAGGAGGCGGTCTAGAGATGGTAGCGGTAGGAGGAGCACGAAGAGGCGCCGGCGGTATGTATCCCCCAACACGCAGTGGGGCGCTCATGGTTTGAGGGTGGTTTGCACGCTCCAGATCTTCAAAGTTAGTTTGTGATGTGTACGGAGGGGATCTGCTCCGTGATCAGGAGCGGTACCGGTATGGCACGGTATAGCCATATCACCAGTACCAGGAATCAACATAGGGTGAGCAGCAAGAACAGGGGGAGCGTGTCCTCTGGTCCCTATGGTACCACATAGATGTAGCTGTTGGTCTGGGAGGGGACCTGTGCACAGATCTGCTCAGTCTTCCCGGGTGCAGCATTCTATACCTAGGAGATCTGGAACGCGACTGGCGATGTCTGTGGTGCGCACTGTGGTGAGAGACAGAGCGAGAGTCCCTTCGCTGTTCACGATGGAGTGGCAGGGTTACTATCAAAGGTGCAGTCGTTCATGCAGGTTGTGGGCTAGTTGATGGTACCGTGGGAGTCGGTACCAGCGGTGTCTGCGTGGTGAGAGTTCATTTGGGTTCCAAGAAGATAGTCTCAACTTCCAGGGTACAGGGGGTGTCATTCACCTCGGTACCCTTGCTCTCTCTCTTTCTTTCCTCACCAAGTCATCTAGTACTACGCTCTCTGGTGCAGGAGGCGCTCTTAGGACGGGAAGCGCCTCTGGTTGAAGCCGGTATCATAGCCGGAACGTCCCCGGCATCTGTACCAGCGGTACCGGGGGCAGTCTGTGGCTCCGATGGAGCAGCAGGACCCAGGGATTCAGGGTTCATCCTGGGAGGTATTGAATGCCCGGCGGGGAGCCAGAGAGGCCCCTGTTCACCACCCTGAAGTGCCTTTTTTGTTAAGATGTCTTGGAGCCGGAAGGTTCTAGCCCATTTTGTCCTGGTGGAGAGGGCAGTGCAGAATTTGCAAGTGCGGGTGTTGTAAGTCTTTCCCAGGCAGGCAGGCACTGGGAGTGTTGATCACTCATGGAAAGCGTTGCTGGGCAGGAGCGGCAGCGTTTGAAGCCCGCCTGCTTGGGCATAGTCCGGCACACCAGCGGAGAGGCAGGCAGGAGAGGGGGACAAACTCCGCGGACTAAGGCACGGGCACTCTAGAAGTTATCCTTTGTACTCTCCTTACTTCTTAAACGCTTTAAATTATTAATATTCTTTTTTTTTTTTTTTTACTACTACTGACAAGCACTGAAAGTGCTAAGGTCTTCCAAATGCGGCGTGGTTAGAAGGAACTGAGGCAGCCAGGGCTCCTCCCCCTATTTATACAGTCCCGTTCTCGTGTGATCTTGAGCCCGCGCTTTTGACGGGATGGAGGGGCGGAGCCCTCACCTTATTCTAGATCTTTCCAGGTTTTCTGCCTGGAAGCTGCTGACAACAAGGTCTCCGGTGCCTGCACAGCAGGAAGTGAATCCCAAGAGTGAGAATTGCAGAGATCCTCGAAGAACGGTTCCTTCAGAAGGTAATGATCTGACCATGACAAAGGTGTCATAACACCACCCCTGATAATTGGAACCCCCATTTCCAGGCTGGTGCAAAACATCAAGTCCAACGTGTGTCCTGCCTTATGTGTTGGGCCAGATATTACCTGGGATAGGCCCATGATTCTCATGGCCGCCATGAATTCCTGCTCCGTCCCTGAAAGACTGGAAATCACCCAATCTGGGCAACTTCAATACCACCTCTGAGACCAGTTCAGCTAAAGCAGTCAGGGAGTCAACAGTGCAGCGGGGTGGTCAGTACACCACTAGAATCCTTAATCTATCCCCGCTAAATCTAACATGAGGTGGACACACTCCATATTGGGCGAATCAGGCACCAGATACTTTCAAAAAATCGTGTCTTTACAGATCATAGCCACTCTGTTCCCTGTCACTAGGCTGATGCCATACTGAGTACCTGGCTGGCACCATCTGGGACAAAATTGGTCCAGATGCCTCATCCAGCCGTCTCTGTAACGCAAAAGAGGTGAGAAGCCTCATCCTGAATAAAACCATACAGGGTTGATGTTTTATTAGCCACCAAACTTAAGCAGCACCAGTGACAAATCAGGGGCTCTAATGGCCTTAGCCCCCAAATATCCCGAAACAAGGAGGGAGCAGGACACAGTGACAGACACCAAGCGTCTCTTCTGGGGGACCCAAGAGTCTATCCTCCCCCGCGCCATACCTTCCCATGCCCAACATGACCCCAATAGCTGCCCCACTCCCAATCCCTTCCAAACAGCCTTTTCCCTCACGCATATGATTCTCAAGCTCCACCCCCCAAAGTGGTCCACAGGAACCCGGGTAGCTGGAGAGGGTCTCCCAAGCCCAGTATTCCCAGAGGTGTAATGACAAAGGTGGCAGGCAGGGAAACTATTAAGGAACTGGGTGCAATGACAGGAGGAATGCCATGTCAAACAGATGGAATGACAACTGAAATAAATAACTGATTAAGACGATTGATAGGATACCCTGGGGAGCACACACCTGTCATTTCCACTCAGGTTCCATAGCTGGTTCCCTGTTCCAGTCCCTGTTGATTTAGCTTTTCTCCAGTTTCTTTTTTGTTATTCCACACACACCCGTTCTCTTGTTCCCTATCAAAAATACAGCTGATATTTACCACATTTCTCTATGAATTGTGGGCCTAGTGTGTTGGGGGGGGGGAGAGGGACTAGAGGTCAGGGCTCTTGGGTTCTCTGTTACACAGTTGAGAGATGTAGATTAGTGCAGGGGGAGGGCATGCTAGGAGACAGGACACTTGGTTTCTCTGGCAGGGAGCGGGGGCTAGTGGGTTAGAGCAGGGGGAAAGCTGGGAGCCATGACTCACAGGTTCTCTTTGAGTGGGGGCTAGTGGATTAGAAGCCACTCTCACTTGCACACACAGTGTCTCTCTTTGATCACATCATCTCCACATGTTTAACACAAGTTTGGTGTGACCACTTGTACATGTGCTCCCAGCTAGAGGTGTGTGCCACATAGGCTCCTACTCAGGCCACAATTTTGGCCGTGATTCCTAGGCCCAGTACAGCTAACATGTCCAAGCCCCATAAGGAGCACAATGATGTCACAATGCTTTGTAGGGGGCAGCACTCAGTCACCATTATAAAGCATTAACATTCTATTGCTTATAAAACTGACACCATTTATCCCATTTGTCTGAGGTTTGGAAGGGAGGGTCACTTGGATGTGTGGGTACAACCTGTCTAAATTTCATGCAAATCATATAATAGATAAAAAAAAGTTATAGCAGTTGAAAAGCTCAATGAAGTAAATGTTTTCACTTCAGGGTTTAAGATACTTTTTGGGGGTGTCATTACTTAACCTGCAGAAGAGGAGAATTGGGGCTGAAAGACCAAGGCAAAGTGTGGGTGCACAAGTTGGAAGCGAGCACAATATATGAGACTGTATAATGTCTTTACTGCTTACATGGCATGGAAGTTAAGGCTGTCCTGTTCTCCCGAACGCATATAAAAGCTGCCCCTTGACCCACACCTGTTTTCTAGCTTCAGTGTTGCTGCCAACCTGGAAAGGGAAAGGACTGGGAATGAAAAGATCAAGGCTAATTGTAGAGTATGGACCCTAGGTTGTAAGGGACAACAATTTGATAGTGTACGTTGCCTTTGCTTCTTTTGGGGCACGCGAGTTAAGGTTGTGGCTTTAACTTACGGTTTCCATTCTTTTTCGAGCATGACTAAATTTAAAAGGGTCTTATCTCCTTTCTTAAACAGAAAGGGTTTTTTGGTTATAAAATATATGCAATAGAAGCAGCTTATTTACCGTGTCATAATTCTAGAACACGAAGACACTTAATGGCATTAGCAGGCAGCAAATCTGAAAAAACTAAAAGGACTTTTTCACAAAACAGTTAACCAGTGGAATTAACTGCCATGGAATGTTATGAAAGACAATACTTGGGTTCCAAAAAAACCCAAACCCACGGTTGATTAAATTAATAAAGGATAGGTCCATCAATGGCCATTAGCCAAAATGATCATGAGATTCAGCCTCAGAATGCCAAAAGTGATCATCATCAGATAGATCACTCCATCTAAGCTATTTATGTACATTTCCTCCAACACGGGGCACTGTTAAGAAACATGGTACTGTGCTAGATAGACCCAATGGATTGGCAGAACCCCATGCTGAAAAGTGGATGGGGATGAATGTTTGGTATTAGCTTTAGAAGTGTAGGCCTAAACACTTAGCCCTTACACAAACTGGTGCAGGGGCAGGTCCAAGAAACCTGTAACAGCAGATTTGTGAGCCCTTAACAGACCAAGTTGTCTTAGTGCCAAGGGAAGAACAAAATCTAGTGTTGCCTGGTGCTTGGGCAGCTTTTCCACTCAGCATGTATAAGTTCTGCCTGGTTGTGAATTCCTTGGAGACTCAGCATCTTTCCAGAATATGGGATCCTTTAAGCATGTTAAGGGAAGGGCACATTTGTCACAGACGAACATGAATCCCTTCCATTTTAGATACTTTTCCAGGTCTGGGCTTTTCTTCGTCTTAGAAAGACTAAAAGCTGGAGACAACGATGAACAAAAAAATAAAATAAAAAAGAAATAAAATAAGAAAAAGCTAAAAGAGCAGAGTGCTGGGAGAGCCACAGAGCAGCTAGTTTCTATACAGAGATGTGCTAACTTTGGCAGCAAGAGGAGCTGGAGTGTGGGCAAGGTTGCGCTGCCTACATACTTTCATCTAGTGGCACGTGCCAAGCTCTCAGCATACATAGGCCCCATAATGAACACGGTTTTCTAGTTTCTGATGGATGGGCTTAAGACAGGCAGGTCACACACAGGAGGCTCCATAAGAACCATCTTCCCAGTTGCTTCCCACCTCTGCCTCTACAGCCAAATAGGTCTATTGTGAACAAGTGTTAGTCAGCTGCTGTCCTCTCTCTCCCGCATATGCTAAGCAGCTCCCGCGCTACATAGCCATAGAGGGAGGAGAAAGCAGTTCTGGCTGCTCTGTTGTCTGCTTGTAACTTCATTGACAGTTACATGTACTTAGCACCTCTAGTAATCAGGCCACTATTAGCTAAGTGCCCAACTATGCAGTGTGAACATCAACTTTCAGCACCAAACGGAAAGTTTTAGCTTCTTGTCCTGTCCCCCATCTGTAAAATAGAGGAAATAGCTAATTCTCTCACAGGGGATTCACATGAGAACCGTGATCATAATGAATTTTTTAATGTTTATGAGGTGCTCAAATTATAATGTGACAAGCACCATGGAAAAGTCTATATCTAAAACAAAGAGGAACCCGGGAAAAGTAACTTCCATTCAACATAGTCAGAGGGAGAGCTGTTCTTTAGCTTTCACAAGGAAGTGCACTTATTAGATCTCCTGAATCTGAAATACATGTCACTTTCCTGGCACTGTACCTGCTATCATGAGCAGCTTCTCCAGATCTTTTATAAGGTGAATTTGGAAGACGGCACCAATTCCTGGGATGTGCGTTAAGGAATTTTTCAACACATTCAGGGCATAAAGACCTTCCTCTGTACCCACCAGAACAACCTACAAAGAGAGAGAGAAAACCAAGTCATTACTGCAGGAGGAGTACCACAAACCTAAACCTTCCTTCATGCGCAATACCATCCAATGGAAAAAGAAAATCCAAACCTAGCCATATTTCCACTAACAAATATGTCTATACTCTTGATGCATGTTACAAAGTATCCAGCTGGGTGGTGTGCACTGACATTACCTGGTCACTAAAAGGCATTGTGCAATTTATATCCAGACGGTCTTCCCCCTCTAGCTTCAACAGAGAATTTCCAAGCAGTTTCTTTAAGCAAGAGAAAGAAGATATAGTGTTACTAAGCAGGTAAAGACAAACTCAGCAATAATACAAAACACACTGCTTTTCCCCACCCATGCTAACAAGACCCTATTTCAACAAATGTGCAACAACTGCACATTTCCCACAGCAATGGCATTCATACACAACACTGCTCCATGGCACTTGGGTTGCAATGTCAATTCATTGTAGTGTCAGTTTCATTGTAGTATCTTGTGGCCACGGTAATGCAGGATATTCCTACTGTAAAATCTTATGAAGAAATAAAATTAACTGGTTTAAAACAATTTGATGTTAGCATCTCAAACACACACACACACAAAATCGAGTTTGCGCGCCCTTCCAGGATATTTTATTATTAAATACATTTATACTTACAGCATCAGCCTCAGCTTTCTCCCTGGAAACTCTGCCCCCTGCCACTATGGACTCCAGTGCCGTGACCCAGCGCTGCTTATCAGGGAAACTGGGTGCGAGTAAGTAGAGTGTTCGACCAGGCCAGCAAGTATTGTGTGGATGAGATTCCAGCTTTAATATATATGGCACATCTAAGTTGTTGCAGAGAAAGAAAGAGCAAGTTCTTGAGCAGCACAACAACAGTTTTACTGGGCTAGAATAATCTCATTAAACCTTGTCAAGGGGTATGTTACATCGTTCACCATCATGGAATGTTACTACTGTAGACTATACAATCAGGAAATATGGGTACTTCCTTTCCAGTGCTGCGGGCTAAGTATTAAAATATAAAACTAGACAGTACCGTGCACACAGTTTTCATCTTCCTACACAATAAAGATCAATCTATCACCTTGAGAGATGAAGATAGGAAAATTTTGTTTTTACCTGTGAATTTCCTTTCTTCTTTCATGAAACGTAGGGTACTTTCAGACGTTACGGGCGGCCGGTTCACCACAGCGAACCACCAGGGGGGGCGAACAGCGCAACCACGCCCGGGGGTTGGAAAACGACCCAAACAGACGTGCCGGGAACGGGACCACGGCCCGGAACCGGGCCGCACCATCACGGCCCGTGGCAGCACAACAGACGTGCAGCCGAACCCCCGGCGGGCGCTAAACCCCCACAAGGCACCGGGCAGGGGCGGGACACAGACATGGCCGACTGAGGGCAAACGAAGCCACAAGGCACACAAGGGAACGCCCACACAAGGGAAACGGGAAGGGAGGGGGGAAGAGCGAGAACAGGCTGACAGCCGGCTCACACAGCGGTCCCGCAGCGGGGCACAATGCACGGCCACACGCCCGGGCACACACACACACACACACACACACACACACACACACCAGGGAAAGGCCGGGAAGGGGCGCCCGGAAAACCCCACCCGGAACACCGGCAGGGGGGGGGGGGCACCACCACGGGGCAAGGCACAGACAGCAGCAACCCCCACCCCCACACCACCCCAGTCCAGTCCAGTCCAAGGAGGTGCCCCCACAGGAACAGAGGCAGTCTCGGGGGGGGGGGGCGGACCCCCGGAGCAAGGCACGTTGGGGGCCCCCAAAGCACAGCGAGGCCGGCGGAGGGGCGCCAGGAGGAGGAGGAAGGGGGCCCCACAGTCAAAGGCTGGCACAGGCAGGGCAGCCGGGTCCAGCGGTGCTCCTCCGCAGCACCAGCGACGCTCAGGCAGCACCCACGGAGTCACGGGGATGGAGGGGGCCCAGGACCACGGCCAGGGGCAGCAGCAAGCAGCGAGGCGGGCGGGAGCTCACCGAGGTGGGGTCCGCAGGTCGGGAGCGGCCAGCGGGGACCAGGGCCCCCCCCCGGGCCGGGGCGGGAGCCCACACGGGGGCACCACGCCGGGGGGGGCAGGCCAGCGACGCGGGGCTCACGGGCCGCTGCCGGGGGCCCCGCTGGCCCCAGGGCCCGGGTGGCCCGCCCGGTGGACCAGGTGGGGCCAGTGCAGCATGCCCCGGCGGTACCCCTGCAAGGACATGTAGTGGGCGATCAGGTAGTAGGCCTCGAAGGGATCGGGCATGGTGAGGGCCAGCTGCACATCCACACGCGCCCACACCGCCAACAGGGATGACATCTCCACCGCGGAGGGCTCCGGCACACAGCAGGCAGCAGAAGGGGGCCACGGAAGATGCCCCAGCTCCAGAAGCCGCTGGAACGCCGCCCCACGGGTGCGCTGGTACCCACGGGCCCCGTGAACACAGGAGAAGTAGCTCACGGCCAAGGCAGGGCCACCCTCGGCCAGGCACTCCGAGTAGGCGCCCAGACCACACACCACCAGCGCTGACACGGTCTCCGAGGCGCTCCAGGGCACATGGGCGCACAGCACCTCCGGGATGCGCCCCTCGGGGAAACGAGCCAGCCCCAGGGCCTCCGCATGCAGCCGGCAATCACGGGCGCTCACCACATGGCCAAAGTAACGGAGCCCGGAGCTCAGGCTCTCGTAGGCACCTGCACGGCTCCCCGGCCCGGCCAGGAGCAGCTGCACGGCAGGGGTGTGCCACAGGTCGCACAGAGACATGGTCTCGCGGAAGGCCCAGATATGGGGGGCCCCTTGGGGGCCGGACAGCGGGAGCCCCATGGATGGGCAGCCAGCCATGGTCCAGCACAACAGGGAATGGGACACGGAGCCCGGAGGGCACACAGACTGCCCAGGGCCGGGAGAGGCTCGGCCCGGCCCCCGGGACAGGGAACACGGGCCCGCACCGCAACATTGTAGCACAACAGAGCGAGGCGTGGGGTGCGGGCCCGGCACAGCTGCAGAGAACAACAGCGAGCTCTCTGTCTGCCTAATCGCACCTTCAAGGCCATCCCGCTACAAACAGCGAGGGGAGGGGGCCCGGGGTGCTGGGGGCGGGAGCAGCCGGAACGCACCGGCACAGGGCGCGCGCAGGCCCGCGAGGCCGACCCCCGGGCGGAGCCACCAGCACCGGGCCGCCATAAGCGCTCCCAGCCCCCACCGGGGCCCCAGCACCATGGAGCGCGATAGGGCAGGTGGGAACTGGATGTTCCTCGCGCTCGCGGCTGAGTGGCACCGTGACCACACTGAGCAGCTGTGCCTCCTGACCGAGAGGGTGCACCTGGCCGTCCGCCTGCGCTATGTCCTGGCCCTGCGGGCTGGCGTGCGCCTCCGGGGCCAGCAGGCCCGCAGGAGAGTCCGTGCCCGGCTCAGGGCTCGGCGCCGGGCCTGGGGGGCGTGGCTGGCCGCCTGCCGGAGCCTCACCCGGCCCGCTGCGCTCCGAGGGGCCGCGAGGCGGTTCCGCTGGGCAACGCAGACCCTCCGCCGGGCAGCGCTGCTGGCTATGCCCATAGCGCGGAGCCTATGGGTCACGGAGCGGCCCCAGGCCT
The DNA here is from genome assembly GCA_003113815.1 of Sphenodon punctatus. Lineage (NCBI taxonomy): Eukaryota > Metazoa > Chordata > Lepidosauria > Sphenodontia > Sphenodontidae > Sphenodon > Sphenodon punctatus. Next base: position 726,914 of record QEPC01003493.1, on the reverse strand, counting down.
GGTGGGAGCGGGCCCAGGCCCACTGGGGGGAGGCCGAGTGGGGGTCCCACTTCCGGATGGGCAAGGCCACCCTGCTGCGCCTAGCGGAGCTCCTCACGCCCTGGCTGGAGCGGCAGCACACCTCCATGCGGGAGCCCATCCCCATGGTCCAGCGGGTGGCCATAGGGGTCTGGGCCCTCGCAACGCCCGACTCCTGCCGCTCCGTGTCCCAGCACTTCGGGGTGGGGCTCAGCACGGTCGCCTGCATCGTGCGGGATGTGTGCGAGGCTGTGGAGGGCGTGCTCCTCGACAGGACCATCCAGCTCCTGGACCAGGGCGCTGTGATGGCTGGCTTCGCGGCCGGGGGCTTCCCGAACTGCATCGGAGCCGTGGACGGCACACACATCGAGATCCTGCGCCCGGCCGCGGGGGAGGCCCTGGAGTATGTGAACCGGCACGGATACTACTCCCTGCACCTGCAGGGGGTGGTGGACCACCGGGCCCGCTTCATAGACATCTACACGGGCAACTCCGGCCGGAGTCACGACGCCAGGATCATGACCATCTCCCCCTTCTATGCCCGCATGTACCGGGGGGACTTCGCGGACATGGGCATGAGGTGGATCGAGGGTGTTCCCATGCCCCCCTGCATCCTGGGGGACCCCGCCTACCCCCTGACCCGCTGGCTGATGAAGGTCTACCCTGTCCCGAGCACCCCTGCGGAGCAGGTATACAATACCCGCCTGTGTGCGAGCCGGACCGTGGTGGAGCGTGCCTTCGGGGCCCTGAAGCAGCGCTGGAGGAGTATAGCTGGCCGCCTGGACTTCACCGTCCCCACCTCCGCCCTGGTGATCGGTGCCTGCTGCGTTCTGCACAATGTGTGCGAGACCGAGGGGGCGGCCCTGGAGTACCCCGAGCCCCACCGGCCCCCCGGTCCTGTTCCCCTGTACGTGAACGCAGGGAACCCCCGGGAGTACCGGTATGCCAAAAGGATCCGGAACGCCCTTGCAACCCACATCGCCCGGGGGGGCCCGCTGTGAGGGCCTTCCCGCCCCTGGGGGCCCCACCCCCCCTTCCGTGCCAATGCCCCTGTACACGCGGTCCCACAGCCCTGTCCCCCCCACAAACGGGCCGGGGACAACTGTCTCTTTACAACACTTTATTGCCCACACAGTTCACACAATCACCCTGTGCCCCCTCCCCACCCCCGTGCCCGTGACCCCGTCCACCACCCGCCCTCATGTGGCCCTCCCCCTCCCCCCCCTTCCCACCATCCCCCCGCGTTTCCTGGGCCGACCCCTCGTGCGGCCGCTTGGGCCCACCGAGCTCTGGGAGCTCCCCTCCCCCCCACTGTCCGTGTCCCCTGCCGTGTCCTGGGCCGGTCCCGGCCCCGGCAGGGGGCCGGGCGGCGGATGGGCAGCTGTGCCCGGTGCCCCGGTCGCGCCCCGGGGGGGCTGGACCCTCCGGAGGCCCGGGGGCACTGGGAGGCGCATGCGAGGGCCCTGGGGCCGGGGGGGCGCCAGGGGCGGCAGGGCTGGGCCCGGGGGCGCCGAGGGGCCCGGCATGGGGACCTGGGCGGGCAGGGCGCCCGGAGGTGCGCCGGCCATCACGTAGGCACACATGGTGCCCGCATGCAGGAGCAGGGAGGTCCCAATGTCGTGGGACCTGTCCATCTTTGCACTGTGCTCCCGCACCATGCCCTGTATGTCCTGCCGGAGGCCCCTGAGCAGCCCCTGCTGCCGCTGGTGCTCCCGGCGCTCCCGCCTCCGCTCCAGGCGCACCTCCGCCTCCAGCCGGCGGTCTGTCTCCAGGGCCTTCTCCATGGACCGCTCTATGGCCGCCTCCATGCGGTCCACGGAGGCGATCATGCGCTCCCCCTGTTCCTCCGCCCTGCGGACGATGTCCTCCGCTTGCTCCTCCCTGCGCCTGCGGACCCGCGCCCGGTACTCCCGCATCCGCTGGGCTGGGGCCGCGGCCGGCGGAGGCGCCGCGCGCGGGGGCTGCCCTGTGGAAATGGGCGGGTGGGTCAGTGCAGGGCCCTGTCCCCTAGCGGGGTCGGGTCCCGGGGCCCCCTGCCCCCCCTCCCCCACTGAGGCCGGAGGCCCCCCTGGGCTGGCGCCCGGGGGGCCCTCCCGCCATCCCAGCCCTCCCGCCTTACCTGGGTCCGGCACCTGCTCTCCTGTGCCCTCCGCGGGGGCCTGCACCGTCTCGCTGGCCCGGTCCTGGGGCTCCCCATGTCCTGCGGGCGGGAGAGGGGGGAGCGGGTGAAGGGGGCTGGTTGTGGCCCCTGCAGCAGGGCCCCCACCCCCGCCCCTGCCACCGGCCCCCTGGTCGTGCCCCCCCCTGCCCTGGGGGCCCGCTTACCCTCTATGTCCGTCTCCGAGCCTTCGGAGCCCGGCGCCTCACCCTGGGAGTGCTCCCCCTGGGACCACTGGCTGAGGGTGGTGAAGGTGCCGACCTCCGACTCCGCCTGGCCGGCCCGGCGTTGGGATGTCTCCGGGCTGCTGCTGGGGGGGGGCCTTGGGGCTTCTGCGGGTCCCGGGTGGTCCTCCTGGGGGTGGGGGTCCCCTGAGCTCGTGTCTACCGGGCGGGCGGCGAGGGGAGGGGGTACCTCGGCCCGCTCCCTGCCCTGGACCACAGCGCTGCCCACCAGGCGTGGGGCAACGATGGAGCCCTTCATGTGAAGGATGCGGTCCAGGGCATCGTAGTAGGGGGCGGTGCGGGCCCCGTGGCCGGAGCGGCTGTTATTGTCCTTGAGGGCCTTGTACCCCCTCTTGAGCTCCTTGGCCTTCGAGCGACACTGGTTGACAGTGCGCTCGTGCCCCGCCGCCTCCATGTCGCGCACGATGTCCCGGTAGACATGCTCGTTTCGCTGGTTTATTGCGAGCTCCACCTGGTACTCGAGGGTCCCCCAGATCCGTATGAAGTCCCGGGTCTCCTGGAGGCCCCACTGTCCCCCTCTGTGATAGGCCTTCCTCCGGCTGGGCCCCTGCTGTTCCTCCTCCCGGTGCAGCTCATGCTGCACCTGCCTCTGCTCCTCCTCCACCTCCTCCTGGGGGTGCGCCTCCGGGGGCCGGGGGCCGGGCTCCTCCTGGGGCTCGTCCGCCCGGGCCGACTTTCGTGTCTGGGGGGGGGAAGGGGGGTGGTTGGTTGCTGGGTGAGGGTGTGGGCCCTCTCGGGGGCCCCCTGCCCCCCTGCCCTCCGCCCGGGGTCCCCCTGCCCCCCTGCCTTCCGCCCGGGGTCCCCCCGGCCCCCTCCACAGGGGGTTCCCCTGTGCCCCCTGTTCCCCTCCCAGTGGGTGCCCTTACCCGTTTCCTGGGTGCCTCCTGTGGGCCTGTTCCGGCCGCTGTCCCCGGGGCGGCGCGACCCGGCTGCAGCTGTGGTTGGTGTTCCCGGGGCGCCTCCCTGGTCGGGTGCTCCCGTGTGCCCCCTTCCTGCACCTGTGCCCCCTCCGCCTGCATCGCTGGGCCTGGCTGCACGTCCTCCGCCTCCTGTCCCGCCGCTGTCGCTGTTTGTGCCTCCGCTCTCTTCCGCTTCCCTCCTCGCTCCATCCCGCCACGCTTGCTTGCTGCTGCTCTCGCTTTAAATCTCCCTCCGGTGTTTGTGTTGGTGCTGGTTGCCTGGCAGCGACGCTGCGTGCCTCGTCCCCGGCCGGGGCTCTTTTTTTTTGGTTCCGCTGGGGGATTGGCGTCCAGACGTTACTTTTGCTTGGTTCCCTGTGGGGGTTCGTTTGACCACGCTTCCCGGGACCTTCCCCCGGCTAGCCCGGGAAGCGTGGTTGAACCTGACCCCATGTGGGTATTGAGCGTGATGAACATCTGGCGCGCGCCGTTCAGACGTTCAGGGCCCTTTGGCCCCGCGGGGGGGTTGAGCGTGGTTCAGTGTGGTTCAGCGTGATCTCGTAACGTCTGAAATCACCCAGAGTCTAGAAGCTGGGTTGAAAACCCTCTTCCTGGATAGTAGGCAGGATATCTAAGATGACTGAACGTCTCTGCTCATGGGAGGAGCTATTCCCCTTCACAGTTTGTCCCACAAGAATACCCAAAGTGCAGAGCTATGTAAAGTTTATTAACATACAGCAGAAAAAACCCTAGAAAACAATAAGATACCACACCTCGCCTTTGGGCAAAAGGCAGCAGTAGGGCTTCAAGAAAAACAAAGACAAACAGGAGGGGGATCCACAAACTAAGAACCCCAAGAACTCCCTCAGCTGAGAGGAATGGAATCTGATTCGGGTAGGTAAGACTCTGCCTTGTAAGGGAGAAGAAAAGAAACTCAGGTAAGACCAAATTTCCCTCTTTCATTCTCTCCCAATGTGTATAGGCCAGAAGCTGGGACTTATGAAGCACTTCTCCACAACAGCGTGGGTAGATTACAGACCCAAGTACCCTGGCTGGTGGTATTAATATTCCCACATCAGTGTTGCAGAACTTTTTGGTCACCCTGTCACGGAGGAACAAGGGTCACACACGTGTGATACTGGCCTACATGTAGACTACAAGTCTAGTAAATATGTAAAGCAAAAGGTGCAACATGTATGTAATGTTACAAGTGAGAACTGTAAAAACCCAAATCACGACTGTGACACTGACCAAACTCCAGGAAATACAAAGAGATAAAAAGAATGTGTATTGGGAACCCTGGCCAGACAGACCTGTGGAGATGCAAATTGACCTTCACGTTTGCCTGGGTTGCCTACGTGACAGACCTCAGGTTTCTCCAAGGCAGGAACGAGAAACAAAGAGACCATGAAAGGTACTTAAGCGAGGGCCATTAAGCCATCTCTCTCTCGCTTGGCCATCTTGAGCAACTGCGTCTGCATCCTAAAACCTGCCAGCAAGCAAGGCTGGAAACTATGGACTGAGGGGCATGATTTTGCTTTCTACCAACTAAGAGACCAGTGCCCAGTCATTCTACATCTATGACTGAGGAACCAGAACTTATGGACCTTATAGGGTAAAATGCTTATTTAGGAATTCAACCAGTATGATATAGGAATGCATTATATTTACCTTTGATTTCTAGTAACCACTCTGTATCAACAATCTTGCTTATCTAATCAATAAACTGACTTCTTATCTTTATGAAGAAGTGTCTGCATCTAACATTGGAACACAAGTGAACAACAAGGGTTCTCAAACTCTTGCGAACCCAGAGATTAAAGAGTCTGTAAACGGGAAGGATCGGGCCCTTGGTTGACAAAGGGGTTGTCCCTGCGGCAGGCTTGAATCGGCCAGAGAGAAAAACTGATTCAAGTGGGCTGTACGCGAGGGAAACTGAGTCACTCAAACCCGGTAGAGTGGGGGTGCACACCTCCAACCCGTGATACGCCCTGTGACCAAAACAGACACTAGGAGTATCAATTATTTAAGGAGAAGAATGGGAAATTTCTTACCTGTGAATTTCCCTTGTCTCTTTCTGCAGAACAGATAGTCTATACTGATGGAATGTGTTCCTCCTTGTGCCGGATAGGCAAGATTAACTTGATTGATAGCCTTGACCCATGGGAGGGGCACATCCCACCAGAGACTCCCAGGACAAGACTGCCAAAGCCAGTAATAGACTGAAAACGTAAGAACTTCTATAAAAAGACCACCACATATTCATCTGAGGAACTATAAGTTCTAAGGTTCCCCAAAGGTAGGAAACTCAGGTGTAGCAGATCACAGAGGAGAGAAAAAGGGATAAAGTTGGACCTGTCCCCCTACCTCCCCCTTAAAAAGCAGGTGGAATCCAGCAATGGGAGGAAAGTAGATTATCTGTCTTGCAGAAGAAGAAAAATTCAAAGGTAAGAAATTTCCCATTCTCTCCCTCTTCAGGACAGGCAGACTATACAGATGGGATGTCCCCAATCAGGGCCTCTCCAGGGAGGTCAAATTCCCACCAATATCCAAAGAAAAATCTCCCATTCTGGGAACCCCCCGCATGTAACTAATAAGTATTCTCCTAAAGTCTAATATATGCCAAGCCTCCTCCCTTGGATACTGGGGTTTGGGACAAAGGGATGGTAGTACCAGTTCCTGTTCCCTATAGAAGGTTGAGGTGGCCTTATAGCGAAACAAGGGATCAAGCCCCAGTACCAGTTTGTCTTTGTGGAAAATACAAAGGTCTGGCACAGAGGAAGTGGGTGGGAAGGAGTGTCATGGTCCCTTGGTGATGGGGGTGGGTGGGGGGTGTCCAAGCACAAGGGGAAAAGGCTGGGGGAGAAGAGTGTCTCCCTGCCTGCCGTTTTTACTGCACCCCCTCTGGGGATGCGGGGCTTGGGAGACCTTCTCCGGCTACCCGCTTCCCAGGGTCCTTGTGGGCCATTTTGGGGGGCGGGGACTGAAAATTACATGCCAGAGGAGGAAGCTTGCATGGAGGGAGTTGGGAGGGGGGAAGCTACTGGGGTTATGTTGGGCATGGGAGAATAAACCATCGGGGCTTTTGGGAGAGATATCTGGTGTCTGTCCCTGTGTCCTGCTCCTCCACTCCCTCAGTTTCAGGACATTTGGGAGTTAAGGTTGGTAGGGCCTCTGATCCGAAACGGATGCTGCTTAATGCAAGGTTGGTGGTTAATAAAACCAATAATACATGATCTTATTCAGGATGAGGCTGCTGATCTCATCTGCATTACAGAGACCAGGCTGGAAGAAACATCTGGGCCGATTTTGTCTCAGATGGTGGTGTAGCATCAGTCTAGGATCAGAGGCCGAGGGGGGGAGGCTGTTATCTGTAAAGACAACTTGACTTTTCTAAGGTACCTGGTGCCTGACTCGTCCAATATATAGTGTGTTCGCCTCACGTTGGATTTGGCTGGGGATAGATGAGGGATTCTGCCAGTGTACTGACCACCCCACTGTACGGCTGACTCCCCGACCGCTCTAGCCGAACTGGTTTTGGAAGTGTCGTTGGAATCTCCTAAACTTATTGTCTTGGGGGATTTCAACATGCATGCTGAGGCCAGCCTTTCAGAGGCTGAGCAGGCATTTATGACCACCATGACAAACATGGGCCTATCCCATATAGTATCTGGCCCGACACATGAGGTGGAATACATGCTGGATTTGATGTTTTGCACCAGCTTGTAAACAGGGGTTCCAATTATCAGGGGTGTTTTTACGACACCATTGTACGCACCATTGTCATAGTCAGATCAGTACCCTCATTGGAGCGGTGGACCCATTAGGATGGTCTGCCCTCGGAGACATATTAATCCAATTGGTTTCCAGAACTCTCTGGGGGTTCAAGATGCTGGTTATGACCGTTAAAGCCCTAAACGGTCTGGGACCCACATATCTGAGAGATCACCTGTCCTTCCATGCCCCATCACGAATGGGAGCGCCCTCCTGTGGGTGCTATCAGTTAGTCTTGTTCGTACAGCGAGGGCTAGCAGGGGGGCATTCTTGGTTGCTTCCCCAATGCTGTGGAACTCCCTTCCCCCTGAGTTTTGGTTGAGTTTGAGCCTAGCTTTTCGAGGTGGTGTAAGACTTCTTTTTCTCTTTGTAAAGGAATTTGGCAGGCAGGGATAGAGGATGGGGGGTTTGTTGGGTGGTTTGGGGTAGGATTTTGAGGGGGGTTGGAGTGGGATATGGGGAGGTGGTATTGGGTGTTTTGGGGGGGATGTGGGGGGGTTCTTTTGTATTTGCTTTTATGGATTCCATGGAGCTCAATTGTGCCCTCTCAGCATCCAGGCTGTGAAAGACAGCTTTCAGACTTTTAGGTGTTGGAGTGACAGTAGGTCCCTTCCATGCTGGAAGACACAGAGGTTCTGCTATCGCCAGATCCAGGATGTCCGATCCAGGAGGTCTGCACAGCCAATAAAGAGTCACCAGAATCAGAAGGGCTCCTTGATCCCTGGCTCGGTGAAGAACCCGTGCAGCAGGGGAGGTTATCGCCCAGTCTCAAGGAGGCTGTGGTGCGCCCCCTGCTGAAGAAACCATCTTTAGACGTGGATGCCCTCGCCAGCTACCGACCTGTCTCTAACCTTCCCTTTTTAGGGAAGGTTATTGAACGGGCGGTGGCAATCCAGCTCCAGGCACATCTAGATAGCATTGGTTTCCTGGACCCATTTCAATCTGGGTTTCGCCCTGGCTATGGCACCGAGACAGCGTTGGTGGCCTTGGTCGACAACTTCCGCCGGGAAATGGATGCAGGATGTTTGACATTTCTCATCCTGCTAGATCTCTCGGCCGCTTTTGACACCATGGACCATGGGCTGCTGTTGAGACGGCTGTGTGACCTGGGGGGTCTGGATGGGACTGTTCTTGAATGGTTCCGTTCATTCCTCTCGGGGAGGAGCCAGCGGGTGGTG
>QEPC01003493.1:699249-718324 GCA_003113815.1 Sphenodon punctatus | reverse complement strand
GGGGGGTTCGCCCTCCCGTAGCTCAACAGGTCCAGAGTCTGGGGGTGGTGCTGGACGCTGACCTCCGCCTGGAGCGGCAGGTGGAGGCAGTCGCAAAGGCTGCCTTTCACCAGTTGCATCTGGTGCGGAGGCTGCATCCGTTCGTCTCCGGTCTGGACCTGGCCTCCCTCATCCATGTCTTCGTCACCTCGAGGCTGGACTACTGCAACGTGCTCTACGTGGGGCTTCTCTTGTTCCTGGTTTGGAGGCTGCAGCTAGTGCAGAATGCGGCGGCCCATCTCCTTTCGGGGACGGGTGGTCAGGAGCACATAACACCTGTGCTCCGGGCTCTGCACTGGCTGCCGATAGTGTGCCGAGTCAGGATCAAGGTGTTGGCATTGATTTACAAAGCCCTTCATGGTCTCGGCCCCTCATACCTCAGGGACCGCCTCGCCCGCCGCGCCCTTCGGTCTGCCGGGGGTGCCTTCTTGGAGGTCCCCCGTGTTAAGCGGGGGGGCACAATGGAGAGGGCATTCTTGATGGCCGGGCCGCGTCTCTGGAACTCCCTACCGGAGGAAGCTCGCCTGGCCCCAGGCCTTTTGGCATTTCAATGACAGTGTAAAACCTGGCTGTTCGCCCAGACCTTTGGGGAGGGTGGGAGGGTTTAGGAGATTTTTATCTCCCCTGCCCTATTGATTTTTGTATCCTGGGCCCTGTTCTTAATATTTTTAATATTTGAGAGTATATTTTATATGTTTTAAATTGTTTTATATTGATTTTATTGTTGGAAGCTGCCCCGAGCTGTGTTTAGGAGGGGCGGGGTATAAATTCAATAAATAAATAAATAAACAGGGGAAATGCGTACAGGAGTCTCCTTGGCTATGGTGTGGATACAGTGTCTACACTTATGGCTCCCTGGGTCTCTTTTTCATGCTATGAATCTGGGGACCTTCACTTTGCTGGAGTTGGTGAACAGGTCTATCACTGGCTTGTCGAATGTTCTCTGAATTAGCTGGAAGACTGGCTGAGAGCTTAACTATTCCCTGGGATCCAGTGACTGATGGCTCAACCAATCTGCCTGTAGGTTCAGAGACCCTGGTATGTGGATCGCCTTGATTGAGAGAAGGTGATGTTTGGCCCATTGGAATAGTAGTGAGGCCTCCTCCTGCAGTGCCTTCAAGTGTGATCCTCCCTGGTGATTGACAAATGTCATTGCGGTTGTGCTGTCTGGGTGGATCAGGACATAGACATTCCTCAGATATTCAGCAAAATGTATCAGGGCTAGACGAACTGCCCTTAGTTCCAGCCTATGAATGTGCCACCTGGACTCAATGTGAGACCACCTGCCCTGTGCTGAACTGTGACAGCACTCTGCCCCCCAGCCCCAGCTGCTTACATCTGCAGTTTGTAGCAGACACTGAGGATCTCTGAGCTGCATCCATCTCATCAATCATTGGGGAGCTGACCACCAGGCCAGTTGTCATTTCAGTTCATCTGGCACTCTAATCAGGAGGTGTTCTTGACATGCTATTTCCTTCTGGCTAAGCAATGACTGCAAGGGTTTCAGGTGAAGTCTGGCCCAGGACACCACTACCAAGAGACGAGGCTGCCCAGAAGTCTCATTAGGAACATGAGATTTGAATGAGTTTCCTTCTGTATACAGTCTAGGGGACTCTCTGGTCTCTTGTTCAAAAGAATACTTGGTCTTGAACTGTATTCAGTCTTAATCCTAGGTTTAGGATTGAGGTTGACAGTATCAGGCAGCTCTTTCCTTTGCTTATTAGAAAATCGCGGGCTTCCAGACTGTCAATTATTACATTCAGGTCCCTCACTATTTGTTCCTGTGAGTGGGATCTCACCAAGAGGTTGTCTAGATGTCGATCCCCAGGTTCTCAGATGGGCCACCAGAGCTGCCACTATCTTTGCGAACACCCAGGAAGATGAGGCGAGGCCAAAGGGGAAGGCCCAGAATGGAAAGTGATGATCGTTCACCACAAACCTCAGAAATCTTCTGTGCAAGGTCCAAATGGATACATGCATGTAAGCATCTCAAAGTCACTTGGGAGACACTCTTAAGACATCTCCTGGGTGTAGGGCTGCCATAATAGACCTCAGTGTCTCTATACAAATTTTTTGGCATCTCACCCTCATGTTGAGAAACTTGAGATTGGGGATTGCTCTCATGTTCCCGTTTTTCTTTGAAATGGTAAAGAAAATGGAGTATAATCTGTAAAGCCTGTGATAGAGAGGTACTTGTTCTATGGCTCCTATGTCCAGTAGATGCTGTATCATCTTCAAGGTCTTGTCTTCTTTCACATGATCATTTGACAAAGGGGAACGCAGGAAGGGATCTCTGGGAAGGGAGGAGAATTTTATTGTGTATCCCCCCCGAGATCGTTTTTCGCACCCAGCGGTCCACCCTGCGTTGTCTTTGCCATCTAGATCTGCTGGAGTGCTTATCCTTTCTCCAGCTGCCCCTCTGTGGTTCTGAGAGGATGCTCTGGGACGAAAGGTTTTCCTATTAGGTGGCTTAGACGGGTTCAGTGGCAGCGCCTTTTTCTTTTCCAACTCCATGGTGAGGGTGTTGCACATAGCTTCGCCAAACAGTTTCTTGCCCTGGAACTGGGCTCCCATAAGTACTGACTTGGATGGTAGATCTACCTTCCAAGAGTGGAGGGCTATCATATTAGTTGCCCATATTGTGATGGGCTATCATATTAGTTGCAATTGCCCTGGCATTCAGTTGGATCACGTCCAAGGTGGCATCTGCTGCATATACGAACGCTAGGGCCAGCTTCTTAAAGCTGTCCTTAAGCTCTTTTTGTTCCACTTTAACAGCCAGAACATGGGCTCATAAATAGGTGGCCCTGCTAAAGCTGGAGGCTGATGCAGACACCTTTAGGGCCAAGGCTAATGCCTCATAGTTCTGTCTAACAGCCACATCAACCTTTCTATCTAGGGGGTCTTTTGGAAAACCATTCCTCTCCACTGGGAGGGCCGCAGACTTAACCAGGTCTGTAGTCCCTACATCTACCTTAGGGAGTACTACCAACTCCTCTTGGGCCTTGGGGACTGAATAATAACGGTTGATGAATTTGTGTGTGCCCTTAAACTTGGTGGGTTGCTCCCATTTCCCCTTGATCATGTCTCTGTTCAACTGGATCAGGGGAAGTTCGGGAGCTGCTGTGGAATGTCCATGTGTTCTCTTTTGGAGCCTTTTGGATCTCCGCTGAAGGGGCAGGCAGTGAGATCTGCAGCTGGAAACTGCTACAGCCTGGCAAAATGCTTTGCCTCAAAGAGCCTTTTGCCCACTGGTTCCTCCCCCATGTCTTTTGCATTGTCTCGCTGTGCCCGAGAGCTCTCCATCATCTCTTACGGGAGGGGCCTTCTTACGAGACTTGTGGGAATGCTTCCTCTTGCCCTTCTTGCTGCACTTCCCTCACCTCCTAGAGTGCGAGGATTGGGTCCTCTTTTTACCTTTCTTATCATTGTGGTGAGAGCGGGAGCAAGAGGAGGAGAATGAAGTAGAGGAGCGATAGGAAGAGGAAGAGTTGTCTGTTTGTCTGTCCCCTTATCCTGTCTGTCCCGCTTGTGCTCCCTCTTAGGGGGGAGGGGGAGTAAGAGCTGGGATCTTTGTGGCTGCTCTCTTTCCTCATGGCCCTGGTGGTCATCCCCCCAGTCTCTTCCATGGGAGATGGACCCCTCGGGAAGCCAGAGAGTAGCTACCTCCTGCCTCCCACACTAGGACAGCCTCCAGGATGTCCGCAGTGTGTGAGGGATGTGCTGCAGGGTCAGGATCAGCCTGAGTGGGCTGACTCACCCCACCCGGTGATTTCTGCTGGCTGGTGCTGGGCAGGCTGCTTGGCTGTCAGGTTGGCTCTGTAGTGGATCTGCCGCCCTCACCAGAGCCCAAGAATTGCACCTGGCTCCATGGGGAGGGGCGAGCCTGCATCTCAGCACTGGGTTTTCCCAGCTTCCAACACCATGTCAGAGCACGGGAAGGAGGAAACTGGTGGGCAGGTCCGCTGGAGTGCCAAGAGACACTGATGCTGCTTGACTCCCTGCTTGCAACTGCAGCAACAGAGGAGCTGCTCCAGACGTGGCTGCTCCCTCTTTAGCAGGGCCCAGTCGCGAAGGTCTCTCACCGCGGGATGCAGGGAAAGAGCCCCTCCTGGTCCCCTGCCAACAGCTCTATCCAGTCCCAGTCCCCCAAGGAGGGATGGGAGCAGGGCCAGACCTAGGATTTTTGCTGTGCTAGGCATTCCTGAGGCTGCTGCCCCCCAAAGCCATGCCCCTGAGGCCAGATTCCCAGCCATGTCCCTCCCCAAATCACACCAGGCAACCCTCCCTTAGGATTAAAATAAAAATAAAATAAATACTAAAACAAAATAATAATAACAAATTCTACTCACCCAGATTGGGGGGGGCATCCTCAGCTGCTGCCCAGAAACCCAGCCTGACACCCCGGCACCACCCCTGACTGGCTGGGATGGCTGGGGCTGGAATGGCCGGGTGCTAGGCTGGAGGCCCATAGCAGCTGACCCCAAGGCTCCGAACGGACTATAGCAGAATCATCCAGGTTTAGAATGTGGAGATATAGGTGCTGTGTTCCACAGCTTCCCATTGGCTGCCAGGCATGAGGGAGCAGGGTGGTTCCAAAGGAAGGGGGCCATTAACTGCTGCATCCTGAACCTATTGAGGCTAATGGCTTTTGCCGACTTCAAATGGGGAATTTCCTGCCTCCCTTCCCCCCCACAAACAGCTGCCCAAGGCCAGTGCCTAGTTTGCCATTCCCTGATTCTGGCCCTGGATGTGAGAGGGGAGTGCCCAAGCTAAATAAAACAGCAAAGGAAATAAAAGGCCAAAGAAAAAGACCATGGCCTACATAGAGCTTGCTCCTGAAGTGGGAACTCTGATCCTGCTTCCTATCCTGAGCAAAACAAAAACAGAACTGGGAGTCTGTGGTGGGCTGTGCCCCTTCCACATACCGAGGCTGTCACTCAAGTTGATCATGCCTATCCGGTGGAAGGAGGACACATCCTATCAGTATAGACCATCTGTCCTGCAGGTGGGAGGAAGTTGTGAACTAAAGAACATGTTTCTGCCTTACAAATTTCCCAGATGAACAGAAGATTCTTCTCTGTCCAGGCCAGGATGGCTTCTTTCAGGAGAGACCTGGAAGGACTACTGCCCTGTACACCTGGGCAGTACTTGTAGTCTATGTGGACTGAGACATCTTGTCCTTTCATCAATTTGACAAACTTTATTAGTACTAGACAAACTGCTATAAGTGCCAGTCAACTGATGTGCTGACCATGACCTCTGTGCAGCCGTGCACAGATAATGCACTGTCCCAGCCTGTTAGGCTGGCATTGGTTGTGATAACAATCCTTGATGGGTCCCAGATGGATGAGCAATGCCTGTATCTGTCTGGATCCAGGCACCACAAGAGGTATCCCGTGACCCCCACAGGTCAAGAATAGTTTGGTCTTGTTGGATACACCACCCCAGTAATGTATCAGGTGGAGTGATCCAAGATGAAAATGGGACAATCTCGATAAAGAAAAAACTTGGTTCCCAAGAACTGGCCAGTCTCATAAGGCTTGAGGGCCTCTGCATTGTTTGAACCTCCCAAAGAGTAGATGTAAGTTTCTCTATATGTTCCTCAGGTAGAAGAACTCTCTCGCTCCAGGTCACTAGGGTGATGCCTAAATAACACTTCTGATACCAGAACGTCAACTTTCCCCCCCAGTTACAATGAACCTATGCTCTTGGAAGAACTGAATGGTCATTCTGAGATCCATCTCTACTTGCTGGAAAGACATGTGAATGAGAACATTGTCCAGATATGGGTGCTATAAGGACACCCTTGGTTTTCTCAGTGCAGCCACTAATACCACCAGGATCTTGGAGAAAACTCAGGGTAAAGATGCTCAGTAGAACCTCATACTAGAAATGAGAACTGGCCTAGGTAAATCGTAAGAAACGACAGTGACAGGGCCTGATCATCAGGGTTCTTAGTTTTCTCTGCCAAAAACTGGGAAATTCTCTGAACCTCACCCCCACCCCCCAATTCTCAAATTAAAAAGACTAATATCTGTGTTTTTCAGCTGCTAAAATTAAAAATTGTTTATTGCAAATTATTCATTTTTTTGGTGACAATTTGATACATTGGTTGCCACTGCCACTCAAATAACAAAATAAAACAATATCCCACACGTCAGCCCTCGCATGGAGCCCAAGTCTCTCCCTCTACGGGTGCGTGTCGGGGTGCCGCTCCAACTCCCTCCTCCCTGCCAGCCCTGGTACAGACCCCAACATACCTCTGCCTTTCCAAAAGCCAGATGTGGTTATGTTTTCACACCAAATCTCTTCTCTCAGACTGAGGCACACACCAGAACTAGGGATGTGCAAACATGGTTCAGACGTTCGGATGCCCAAACCCAGCCAGTTCGGATGCCCGAACCAAACGCAAAACCCCCTGAACAGTTCGGGCGTGTTCGGGTGGGAAAAACCTGGCTGGCAGGCCAGGGGGGGGGGCAGCTGAGGAGCAGACTTCCTGGTGCCAGGGGTGGAGAGGCTTGGATCAGCAGCCAGCCTGACCAATCCCTCTTTTCCTCAGACCACTGGCTTTGCAGTCTGCGATTGGCATGGTGCTAGGCTGCACAGAGCCAATAGGGCTTGTGGTAAGGCGGGCGCAGCAAGTAACAAAAGTCATTGGCCTCCCCCCCCTCCAATTCCTTGTGAGCCAGCCACTGATCCTGTCAAAAGGCTTTTTCAGAACTCTCCCTCTCCCAGCAGTTTGTGTTCCTAATCCATTGCCATCCTCCTCTTATTTCACCCATTCCCCACATTTACTTCCATAGTTTCATTTATTTAGATTAGATTAAATAGCTTTAGGTGTTATTTTTATTTTTTACCTCCCCCCCGGCTCCGCATTCTTTCCCCCTACCCTCCACTGAATCCTTCCCTCCGCCCTGTATATATTCCATCCCTGATTCCCTTCCCCTGTTTTGGATTTATTTAGAGTAGCATTAGATGGATTTAGTGTGTAGTGATTCAGTTTTAATATTTTATAGTGTGTTTGTAGGACTAGGCCTTTGTAGATATTAGATAATATTCTATTTAGTTCCATAGGTTTTAGAATAGTTAATAGAAGTTAGAGTTAGTGTAGTAGATATATAGAATATTCAAATTTTGAATAAATAAATAGAAAAAATATAAAATCTTCCTCTGCATAATTTGGAAAGGAAAAATGAAGAAGGGAAGCAGGAGAGGGCGGTCTGCTGCCCGTAAGGCAGGCAATGGGGCCGTGCCAGTGGAGTGGCAGCAGGCATCAGCAGCAGACCGAGCTCACCACCACGCCCCAAACTGCACAGGCCTGATTTTGGCAGACAGGCTTCAGACTCCCAGCAGTGGCACTAGGGGTGTGGTTCAGCGGCACCTTCTGCCAGCGTCCTCCACTGCCACGCAGGGCACTGGAAGGCCTGCAATCAAGGAGACTGCAGCTGTCTCTGCTGCGGCTGCAGGAGCAGCTGCAGGTGCTTTGGGGTCGGATGTTCCTCCAGGGCCACCAATGTCCCCAACCCCCAGCAGATCACCAATGTGTTCCCCAGCAGTCCAGGGCTGGTGGATTCCACCCCAGCTGCTAGAGGCAGGGACCGATCCCCGGGCAATGGCAGCAGGGAGAGGAGCAGTAGCAGCAGCAGCAGCTATAGGGGGCACAGGGAGAGTGGTAGCAGCATGGGCAGTCACTCAGCTTCAGGGTCCCAGTACTCCCCTTTGCGGGACCTATCTCAGATTGGGGACAGCGAGGCAGACACTAGTCCTGTGGAGGAGATGTCTGGTGCTGAGGCAATGGCTGTCCCTCCGAGAGCTGTCTCGCCACCATGTTCTTCCCCTCCCATCAGCGCTGTCAGTGGTGCGTCACCCGGTGCGGGCCAGAAGGCAGGAGGGGGCAAAAAAAATAATCCTCCGTATGGACGCATTTTAAGTTGGTGCGGGCGGATGATCCCAGGGAGGTGCAGTGCACTTTGTGCCAGAAGGTGGTGAAGCGTGGGCAGGTGCTCACCAACCTTGGTACAACTGCCATGGCGAGGCACCTCAAGGGATGCCACAGCGCTGTGCTGCTAAGCAGGCAGGCAGGGGCAGTGGACGCCAGCGGGTTGCCAACTGCAACAGCCAGTCGTCTGCCTCTATCAGCAGGCAAGCGTCGTGCTCGAACAGCTGCCTCTAGCAGCAGAAGCCATATTGCTGCTAGGGGGGGAGCAGCAGCAGCTTAAGTGCACCATGGAGGAGCTGGGGTGGGGGCAGCTGGCAGGTCCATCGGCAGCTGCAGGACGTGGAGGGCGGAGTGGTTTTCAACTGAAAGCCACGCATGCCTACCTGGCAGTGACTGCACACTGGTGGCAGGACCCAGAGACAGCGTTTGGGAGTGGCAGGAGGGGTCCCGAAGCAGGGTATAGGTGGGCCTTACTTCAGGCAGAAGTAATGGACGGCCTCCACATGTCTTGGAACATCAAGGCAGCCCTGACCGCCATGGTGAAGGAGTGGATCACGCCAGGTGCGCCCTTCACCAAGGGGTGCATGGTGATGCACAACGTGGCCAACATATTGAGGGCAAATTTGCAAGAGGGGCTTCACCAGCATCCCTTGTGCCACACACACCCTTTACCTGGTGGTCAGGGACGCTCTGGGCTTGGGGGAGAAGGGGATTGGGGCAGGCACCCGTAGCTCCCTGATCGAGTGGGGGAGGAAGCTGGCTGTTTTCTTTAACTGGAGCGTGAAGGGCAGCAACCCCCTCCGGACAAAGCAGGCCGAGGAAGGCTCCCTAGTGCACCAGCTGGTGCAGAATGTGTCCACCAGGTGGAATTCGACGTTCATGATGCTCAAGCGGCTTCTTGAGCAGAAAGTCGCCTTGCATCAGGTTCAACTGGTGACGGACAGCAAGGCACCTCCAGGGTACAATGGGGTGGAATGGGAGATCCTGGCTCACACGGTCTTTGTGCTGAGACAGATTCTGGCCGTGACGGAGACCATCAGCTCCTCCACAGCCACCATCAGCCAGGTGACCCCTCTGGTCCAGAGTTCTCCATGGGTGGGATTGTGGCCCTCAGGGCAGGAAGCTGGTGGATGAGGCGGTTGACCTGGTGCGGCAGCTGAAGGCAGGGCTGAAGGTGCGGTTCGATGAGCTCCTGCAGCAAGAGGAATACGTTTTCGCAACCATGCTGGACCCCAGGGTCAAGGGCAACGTGGCACGCCAAACAGCACTCTATGGGCACTGGAAGGGTGACCTGGTGGAGAGGATCTGGCAGGTAGAGCGGGCTCTTGAGAGTGCATGGCAGCAGCAGCAGGATGCCTCTGGGAATAGTTGGAGCAGCCATCTCTTTCAGCCGGCGGGGTCTATACCTGCCCCCATCCCTAGCAGTAGCAGCACCAGCAGCAGGCTGAGCAGCAGCAGCACCCCTATGGTGAGCAGCAGGGCCCATTAAAGCAATAGCGCTTACAGCCTTGTTTAATTTCTGGCTGAAGGCTAGGATTTTTCCACCGGCCGCAAATTCACTTTTGTCTTTCCTTTTGAATTCTGAGAACAGCTGGTGCCAGGCAGTGGAATTGGAATTTTCCAAATTGGGAATTCCAAGAGATGCTTTGATTTCATTGGGCTATAAAGGAGCTGCACTCTTAATAAAACAGAGAATATATGATCAAACCCTTCAGTCTGAAAGTAGTGCATTGGCTGCCCAGAGGATTATCCCGGGTTATCAGCATGTGACTTCTTCACCCGCCGATTACCTAATTCGGTGGCCTATGGGTCCCCCTAGAAGGGCTTTTTTGATGATGCGTTGCAATATATTCCCCTCGGCCTATGTGTCGGGTAGGTATCATGGAATCCCTAAAGAGCAGAGAGTATGCCCACACTGTAGGTGAGTCAACTTCAGAGACGAGAGCCCATATTCTTTTACATTGTAGAGTGTGTGTGTCAGCGCGCGTGTCCCTCCTGCTTGAAATCCGCACTGTAAGACTGTTTACCTGGCAACAGCCCAGCTTCAGAGGCTCGGCAGGAGCAAGGAACGCGATGCTGGGGAGCTGGGAGGGCGGGGTCACCTCACGCTGAGGCATGCTTCTGGTCCCGCCCACTGTGGCCTCGTGGAGGCATTGGGCTCGGCGGTAGGGAGGAGCCCTGCCCTAAGCACACCTGTCTCCATTTGGGCATAGCTATAAAAGGTACCGGCGGGGCCTGACTCCCCCGCCGGTAATCATTCTTGAGAGACTGGCCCCCTTTGCCCTCGGAGATCCTGTGATTCATTCCTGTGGTTAAGTGGAGAGAGTGATTATTATTATTATTATTATTAAACATTTATAAAGCGCCAGTAGTAACCTGGCGCTGTACAGAACATACAATCAGATGCGGTCCCTGCCTGTGGCTTACAATCTAAAAGACAAGGAGGGGGAGACAAGGAGAGGGGACAGCGGGAGAGACATGGGAGAAGACAAACAAACATTCAGGCGGATGCGAAGTCTCAGGTGCGTGTACTTGGCTTGGTTACAAGGTGGTCGGTAGCAGCAGTCAGCAGAGGAGGGCTGACAGTAAGAGCAAGGGGAAAGACTAGAGGGCATTGGGAAAGGCAGCATGGAAAAGGTGGGTCTTGAGGAGGGATTTGAAGGAGCGGAGGGAGGAGGCAAGGCGGATGTCGGCAGGGAGGGAGTTCCAGGCATGCGGGGCAGCGAGGGAGAAGGGACGAAGGCGGTTGGGCGAGCAGGAGAAACGAGGGAGAGCGAGGGAGGGGACAGAGGAAGAGCGGAGAGCGCGCGCAGGAGTGCGTAGGGCGATTAGGTCCGAGAGGTAAGGGGGAGCTTGGTCATGGAGCGATTTGAACGTGAAAACCAGGAGTTTGAACAGGATACGTTCAGGAAGGGGGAGCCAGTGAAGGGAGAGGAGGAGAGGCGTTACATGGTCGAAGCGACGGGCAGAGTGAATGATCTTGGCGGCAGAGTTTTGGATCGCAACAAGGGGGGACAGGTGGGAGCGAGGGAGGCCAGCAAGGAGGAGGTTGCAGTAGTCGAGGCGAGAGATAACCATGGCATGAACAAGGATTTTGGCCGAGGAGATAGATAGAAAGGGGCGTATGCGGGCAATGTTGAGGAGAGCGAATCGGCAGGATTTGGCCACAGAGTCAATGTAAGGTTTAAAGGAGAGGTGCGTGTCAAAAATGAAGCCCAAGCTGCGGGCACGGAGAACAGGACGGATGGTGACCCCATCAATGCAGACGGTCAGGTCAGAGGGAGAGGAGGGGGATGGAGGAAAAATGAGGAGTTCAGTCTTGGCCATGTTCAGTTTGAGTTGGCGTCGGGACATCCAGGCGGAGATATCAGAGAGGCAGTCGACGAGGCGTGAGCGGATAGAGGAGGAGAGAGAGGGGGTAGAGAGATAGAGTTGGGTGTCATCAGCATAGAGATGGTATTGGAATCCGTGGGAGGCAATAATTTCGCCAAGGGACAGGGTGTAGATAGAGAAGAGGAGAGGGCCAAGGACAGAACCTTGGGGAACCCCAACCGAGAGGGGAAGGGAGGGGGAGGTCGACTCGGGGAGGGAGACATTAAAGGAGCGGTCAGAGAGGTAGGAGGAGAACCAGTCAAAGACAGAGCCACGGAAGCCCAAAGAGTAAAGCGAGTCCAAGAGGAGCGAGTGGTCGACAGTGTCAAAGGCAGCAGAGAGGTCAAGGAGGACAAGAACGGAGTAGTGGCGCTTCGATTTAGCGACAAGTAGATCATTGGTGATCTTGGCCAGGGCAGTTTCAGTAGAGTGGAGGGGGCGGAAGCCGGACTGGAGAGGGTCCAGGGAGGAGTTGGCAGAGAGGAGGTTCAGGCAGCGGGAGTAGACGACACGTTCCAGGAGCTTCGAAGCAAAGGGAAGGAGGGAGACCGGCCGGTAACTAGAGGGATCGGAAGGGTCCAGGGTAGGCTTTTTGAGGATGGGGGAGACAGTGGCATGTTTGAAGGCAGAGGGGAAGGAGCCTGTGGAAAGGGAGAGATTGACAACAATCTCTGTGTTCCCTTCCCTTGCTGAGTGAGAGCCTAGAGTGTGAGTATTGTCTCGTGTCGTCTTGTTGTGTCCTCTGTATACAAGGAAGTCGCTTCCCGGTGTTGGCGGTTACCTTTTCCATATTCCTGAGCCTTTGATTCCATTTCCCTGTGCTGCCCCTTGCAAGTACCTTGTACGCTAGGCCCATCCCCTCCACATCCCTTGTTTCCCTCTGCCCTCTCCCCTTTCCCTTCCCCCTCCCTCTGGGATCCCTTGCCTCTCCCTTCTCCCCCTCACGCTGTTTTACACGGTGCCCAGGGCCTCGAGCATTCCCCCGATTGTGTGGTTTCCCCCCTTTGTTTGTGAGTCTAGTTCCGTTGAGGCAACTGGTTACGTCTTGCTCTGTCCCAATGATGAAAAGGGTTGCCTTCTAGTACCGAGGGAAAGCCCACCCTACACCCTGAGGGACCCTAGCCTTACCGAGCTAGGTACCAGCCTTAGATGTATCTGCCTCTGTCCGTCCATCTCTGTGTTCTATCTGTGGAGTCGTAGGGGTAGGGATTCTCGCTCCCTTGCTATCCCACTGCTCCTTCCCCATCCCCCTGTGACAGTATGACCATTGGAGGAGCACCTATTTGGGTGTTTTCCTAAATGGGTGCTATAAGGGCTGGCAAACAGAACGTATACTTAAGTCGCTCTTAGAAGAGAGAGATTCATCTGTTTCCAGAGCAACTGCTGCGTTGTGTGGTCATATCTATTGTTGGAAACAAAAACAGAAGGTGGTGGTTCCACCATAAGGAATATGTTAAACTAGAAATGGGGAGTGAGTAAAGGGCTTTTGTGTGTTTGGTTTGTTCGTTTTATTATATTATATATTTTATATTTTATTTTATCCTGTCTAGCCTGGGACGAATCTACCCAAGAGTTGATGGTGTATGTTATGTTTAAGTATAAATTATTGTGAACGTTAGGAATTGTTGTAATAGCCATTTGGCTGACAATAAATGAACTACTACTACTACAACCTTCTGGTGAGCAGCAGCTCCTATGTGCAGGTCATTCTGGCGAGCATGGGCTCGTACACAGAAGGGCAGGCAGCTTGGCTGAGGGGAGTGGTGGAGGTGGTGCCCAGGCAGAGTTACGTGAGGGAGTATACAGCGCCTCAGCAGCGTGGAGAACTACCTGGAGAAGGAGCCGTGCATCGAACCCAGCAGCAATCCCTTGGCCTACTGGGCCAGCAAGACCAACGTGTGGCCGGCCCTGTCCAAAGTGGCCAAGTGTCTCTTGTCCTGCCCACCAACGAGTGTCCCCAGCAAGTAGGTGTTCTCCATGGCGGGGGACATTTGCTCGTCGCACCGCCTGAGACTGGGGGCCAAGTTGGTGGAGCAATTGCTCTTCCTGAAGGTGAACCTTCCGCTGCTGGGATTCCCCAAGCTGCCCCTGGACATGAATTGATGGTGCAGTGGCACACGCCATCCCATGCCAGGGGCAGTCTTGGGATGGGGCTCCTCCTCAATCTGGGTTGCAGCTGCTGAGGTGCTGTCCCTCCCTCCCCTCCCCCTCTCTCTCTAGACGGCCTCGGCTGGCCTGTCTGACTTACCTCATGACGCAGAGTGGCACTGAGAAGCGGTAAGCCTACCAGCCGGCCTTGCACTAGATGATCTCGGCCGCCTATCTGAGTGGCTCTCTCTCGCACTGCACAGTCTTCGCCAGCCTATCTGAGTGCCCTGCCAAGGTCCCAGCCTGCCTTCCCTTGCCTCTCATACCACACTGGCTGGCTGCCCGCCCACCCAGGCTGCCAAGATCAAAGCCTGCCTCAGTTTGCCTTCCGATGTTCATGCCACACTGCCTGTCTACCCACCCAGGTTGCCAACCTCGAAGCCTGCCTCTGCTCATGCCACGCTGCCTGTCTGTCCGCCTTGGTTGCCAAGCTCGAACCCTGCCTCAGTCTGCCTTCTGCTCATGCCCAAATGCCTGTCTGCCCGCCCTGTGGGCAAATCTGAAGCCCTGCCCCAGCCTGCCCGCCTCTCATGCGAAGGTGCCTGCCTGCCCTGGCAACCCTGAGTGATGTGCCCCACTGGCCTGGTAATTCCGCTACTGCTGTCTTCCAGTAAATGGGTGCTCTGCCCTGGCAATTCCAAATGTGCCCACACAATTATCCTGCTGCTGCCGTCTGCTGCTGTATGGGAGCTCTTCCCTGGCAAATCATGCCATCTTGACTCCATGGCTGCTGGACACAGGTAAATCCTGCTGCTGCCGTCTCTGCTGTTCCACGGGTTCTGTGCCCGGGCAATCCAATGTCTGCTGCTGCTGCCGCTTCTGCGGTGCCACAGGCTCTGTGCCCTGGCCATCCAATCTATGCTGCTGCTGCCAAAGCCACCTCTGCTGTGCCACGGGTTCTGAGACCAGGCAAGCCAATGTCTGCAGCTGCTGCGCCAATGCTGCCTCTGCTGCCTGTGCCATGGGCTCCATGCCCTGGCAATCCAATGTCTGCTTCTGATGCCTCTGCTGTCTGTGCCATGGGTTCTGCTACCAGGCAAATCCAATGTCTGCTGCTGCTGCCAATGTTGCCTCTGCTGTGCCATGGGTTCTGCTACCGGGCAATCCAACGTCTGCTGCTGCCGCCAATGCTGCCTCTGCTGTCTGTGCCATGGGTTCGGTGTCCAGGCAATCCAACGTCTGCTGCTGCTGCCATTGCTGCCTCTGCTGCGCCCTGGCAATCCAATGTCTGCTACTGGGTGGCCACGTGATTCACCACCGGGCAAGGCTTGACAAATTTGCAAAAGAGCTTGTTCAGATCCAGTGAGTAGGAAGGAAGGCTGCAATGCCCGGCCAAGTAGGGGTGCCAGCCACCAAGCCCTGGCTGGGCCTCTGCTGCTGCTCCGCTGATGCCTAGCAGTCTGCAANTTACCGAGCTAGGTACCAGCCTTAGATGTATCTGCCTCTGTCCGTCCATCTCTGTGTTCTATCTGTGGAGTCGTAGGGGTAGGGATTCTCGCTCCCTTGCTATCCCACTGCTCCTTCCCCATCCCCCTGTGACAGTATGACCATTGGAGGAGCACCTATTTGGGTGTTTTCCTAAATGGGTGCTATAAGGGCTGGCAAACAGAACGTATACTTAAGTCGCTCTTAGAAGAGAGAGATTCATCTGTTTCCAGAGCAACTGCTGCGTTGTGTGGTCATATCTATTGTTGGAAACAAAAACAGAAGGTGGTGGTTCCACCATAAGGAATATGTTAAACTAGAAATGGGGAGTGAGTAAAGGGCTTTTGTGTGTTTGGTTTGTTCGTTTTATTATATTATATATTTTATATTTTATTTTATCCTGTCTAGCCTGGGACGAATCTACCCAAGAGTTGATGGTGTATGTTATGTTTAAGTATAAATTATTGTGAACGTTAGGAATTGTTGTAATAGCCATTTGGCTGACAATAAATGAACTACTACTACTACAACCTTCTGGTGAGCAGCAGCTCCTATGTGCAGGTCATTCTGGCGAGCATGGGCTCGTACACAGAAGGGCAGGCAGCTTGGCTGAGGGGAGTGGTGGAGGTGGTGCCCAGGCAGAGTTACGTGAGGGAGTATACAGCGCCTCAGCAGCGTGGAGAACTACCTGGAGAAGGAGCCGTGCATCGAACCCAGCAGCAATCCCTTGGCCTACTGGGCCAGCAAGACCAACGTGTGGCCGGCCCTGTCCAAAGTGGCCAAGTGTCTCTTGTCCTGCCCACCAACGAGTGTCCCCAGCAAGTAGGTGTTCTCCATGGCGGGGGACATTTGCTCGTCGCACCGCCTGAGACTGGGGGCCAAGTTGGTGGAGCAATTGCTCTTCCTGAAGGTGAACCTTCCGCTGCTGGGATTCCCCAAGCTGCCCCTGGACATGAATTGATGGTGCAGTGGCACACGCCATCCCATGCCAGGGGCAGTCTTGGGATGGGGCTCCTCCTCAATCTGGGTTGCAGCTGCTGAGGTGCTGTCCCTCCCTCCCCTCCCCCTCTCTCTCTAGACGGCCTCGGCTGGCCTGTCTGACTTACCTCATGACGCAGAGTGGCACTGAGAAGCGGTAAGCCTACCAGCCGGCCTTGCACTAGATGATCTCGGCCGCCTATCTGAGTGGCTCTCTCTCGCACTGCACAGTCTTCGCCAGCCTATCTGAGTGCCCTGCCAAGGTCCCAGCCTGCCTTCCCTTGCCTCTCATACCACACTGGCTGGCTGCCCGCCCACCCAGGCTGCCAAGATCAAAGCCTGCCTCAGTTTGCCTTCCGATGTTCATGCCACACTGCCTGTCTACCCACCCAGGTTGCCAACCTCGAAGCCTGCCTCTGCTCATGCCACGCTGCCTGTCTGTCCGCCTTGGTTGCCAAGCTCGAACCCTGCCTCAGTCTGCCTTCTGCTCATGCCCAAATGCCTGTCTGCCCGCCCTGTGGGCAAATCTGAAGCCCTGCCCCAGCCTGCCCGCCTCTCATGCGAAGGTGCCTGCCTGCCCTGGCAACCCTGAGTGATGTGCCCCACTGGCCTGGTAATTCCGCTACTGCTGTCTTCCAGTAAATGGGTGCTCTGCCCTGGCAATTCCAAATGTGCCCACACAATTATCCTGCTGCTGCCGTCTGCTGCTGTATGGGAGCTCTTCCCTGGCAAATCATGCCATCTTGACTCCATGGCTGCTGGACACAGGTAAATCCTGCTGCTGCCGTCTCTGCTGTTCCACGGGTTCTGTGCCCGGGCAATCCAATGTCTGCTGCTGCTGCCGCTTCTGCGGTGCCACAGGCTCTGTGCCCTGGCCATCCAATCTATGCTGCTGCTGCCAAAGCCACCTCTGCTGTGCCACGGGTTCTGAGACCAGGCAAGCCAATGTCTGCAGCTGCTGCGCCAATGCTGCCTCTGCTGCCTGTGCCATGGGCTCCATGCCCTGGCAATCCAATGTCTGCTTCTGATGCCTCTGCTGTCTGTGCCATGGGTTCTGCTACCAGGCAAATCCAATGTCTGCTGCTGCTGCCAATGTTGCCTCTGCTGTGCCATGGGTTCTGCTACCGGGCAATCCAACGTCTGCTGCTGCCGCCAATGCTGCCTCTGCTGTCTGTGCCATGGGTTCGGTGTCCAGGCAATCCAACGTCTGCTGCTGCTGCCATTGCTGCCTCTGCTGCGCCCTGGCAATCCAATGTCTGCTACTGGGTGGCCACGTGATTCACCACCGGGCAAGGCTTGACAAATTTGCAAAAGAGCTTGTTCAGATCCAGTGAGTAGGATGGAAGGCTGCAATGCCCGGCCAAGTAGGGGTGCCAGCCACCAAGCCCTGGCTGGGCCTCTGCTGCTGCTCCGCTGATGCCTAGCAGTCTGCAATGCCCGGCCAATTAAGGGTGCCAGCCACCAAGCCCTGGCCGGGCCTCTGCTCCGCCAATGCCTGGCAGCCTGCAATGCCCAAACAAGGATGGGTGCCAGCTGCAGTTACTGTGCCCTGACAATCCAATGTCCGCTGCTGCTGCTGCTGCTGCACCATAGGTACTGTGGGCCGGCAATGTGATTTCTGCTGCTGCTGAGGCTGCCACTGCTGTGCCACGTGTACTGTGCCCTGGCAATCGAACATCCGCTGCTCCTGCCTCTGCTGATGCTGCCTCTGCTGTGCCACGGGCTCTGTGCCCGGGTAATCCAATGTCTGCTGCTGCTGGTACTGCACGTCAGCCATTTGCTCCTCACTCTTGTAGACAGGCATAGCTCAGATGAGTACATCAGTGGGCGGGGGCTGGGTGTCCACAAGATTCACCACCAGGCAAGGCTAGTCCAATTTGCAGTACAGCTTCTTAAGCTCGGTCGAGTACGGTGCCAGCCTGCAACGCCCGGCCAAGTAGGGGTGTCAGCCACCAAGTCCTGGACAGGCCTCTGCCACTGCTCCACCGATGCCTGGCAACCTGCAACGCCCAGCCGAGTAAGGGTGCCAGCCACCAAGCGCTAGCCAGGCCTCTGCTGCTGCTCCGCCAATGCAAGTAACATAACAATAGTAATTACCCTTCCAATTCGTTCTAAGCTAGCCACTGATCCAGTCAGAAGGCGTTTTCAGAACTCTCCCTCCCCCAGCAGTTTTTGTTCCTCCCAATCCATTGCCAACCTCCTCCTATTTCACCCATTTCTTTCCACACATTTACCTCCATAGTTTCATTTATTTAGATTAGATTAGATAGATTTAGGTGTTCTACCCAGCATCAAGAAGCAGCCACTCAAACCCCAGGTCACACCATCAGGGTTCTGGGGCCTACGTTACAGGCAGGGAGGCTTGTCCATCCACTGCATTCAGAAGCTGACACTCCAGCCTCAGGACCCACTGTCAGGGTTCTGGGGCCGTCATTCCGCTCACAGGGAGCGGTCATTCCACCACATGAAGAAACAGCCAGCCACTCCAGCTCCAGGACCCACCATCAGGGTTCTCGGGCCTACGTTCCAGGCAGGGAGGGCTGCCGTTCCACTTCACTGTCTGCCAGTACTCCACCAATGCCAGCCAGCCTACGTTCCAGGCAGGGGAGGGCGGTCGTTCCTTTTAGTCCCAGGACGAGAGAGACCACTGTCTCTCCTATCCTCAAAAAGTCCACTCTTGACCCTTCTGGCTACTGTCCTGTCTCACTCCTTCCTTTTGCTTCCAAGCTTCTTGAATGTGTTGTGTACTCCCGCTGCATTGACTTCCTCTCCACCAACTTCTCCCTTGACCCCCTCCAGTCTGGCTTTTGCCCCCTTCACTTTACTGAAACTGCTCTTGCCACCAACGATCTTCTTGTGGCTAAATTTAACCACCTCCATTCCATTCTTGTCCTCCTTGACCTCTCTGCTGCCTTCGAAACTGTTGACCGCTCACTCCTGCTGGATTCACTTCACTCCCTTGGCTTCCGTGGCTCCATCCTCGATTGGTTCTCCTCCTACCTCTCTGACCGCTCCTTCAATGTGTCTCTTGCCGACTCCACCTCCTCCTCCCTTCCACTCTCGGTTGGTGTTCCCCAAGGCTCTGTCCTTGGCCCTCTCCCCTTCTCTATCTATACCCTGTCCCTAGGCAAACTCATTGCCTCCCATGGCTTCCAATATCACCTCTATGCT
>QEPC01003493.1:686598-697635 GCA_003113815.1 Sphenodon punctatus | reverse complement strand
GGGGGGGGGGGGGGGGACACTCTGCGGCACCGAACTCACGAACCCGAACTAAGTTTTCGGGCCGAATGGCTGAACATCCGAACTCCGGTCTGTTTGCACATCCCTAACCTCCACAGAGCATCATCTCCTTCAAATTTCCACTGCCACCGCTGTTGCCAGTGAGTTTTTGCAGGCAGAAATTTCCCCACAAAACCCAGAATTCTGTGTTTTTCTCTAAGAAAGAAGAATTGGTCACCTACCTCGGTGAATTCTTTTCTCCTCTGTCTATGGATAATCCTCCGCACGGGTAGTTTTGCAGATGGCTGCCGGGAGGCAGAAGAAAACGCCTTGATTGCGCATGCGTGTAGAGCTATCCCCCAACTCTCTTCAGTCCATATCCTAGCCGAGGGCATAGTCTCTAAACAAAACTTGTAAACTTGCCAACAGTTTAACCCTGCACGGTAACGGAGAACTGGTATTTGTTTTAACCAATAAAAAATGTATAACTTGTTACTCCCCCGATTAGGCCTCTAAATTCTATGTAAAATTCCCCTTCAATATTCTGCAATTTTAAAGAGTTTCAATCTTTTTGTCTTGTTTGCATTTATCCCTGACGCTGTTTGGTAGGGTGGGTTGGAGGATTATCTGTAGACAGAGGAGAAAAGAATTCACCGAGGTAGGTGACCAATTCTCCTTTCTCCCTCTGTCTCTGGCTAATCCTCCACACAGGATATACCCGAGCCATCACATTCCCTAAGGGTGGGGACAAACAGCGCCAGGTGAATCCAGCACTGCCTGCAACACCGTCCTGCCAAACGCCACCTCTGCAGATTTGAACACATGCAGTTTGCAATGTTTAACAAAGGTATGCAAGGACGACCAGGTAGCCGCCCTGAAAATCTCATGCGAGGTCCTTGCCTTAAAAGCATAAGAGGTAGTTGCACTCCTTACTGAGTGTGCCCATATCTGGATAGGTAGAACCCTGTTCTTCGCCTTATATGCCTCTACAATGCACTGTTTTACCCATTTAGACAAAATTGTCTTTTTGACGCTTTTGATCCACCCTGTCTCGGTCTGATATTGATAAACAGGGCTGTAGTGGATCTAAGACCCCGAGTTCTAGCCAGGTATATTCTTAGTGCCCTATGGACATCTAACTTGTGCCATATTCTTTCCTTTGGGTGTGATGGTTTTGGACAAAATGAAGGTAAGACAATTTCCTGGGCCCTATGGAATAATGAGTTAATCTTAGGGATAAAGGCCTGGTCCATCCTAAGAATCACTGACTGTTCCTGAAAAGTGCAAAAGTTCTCCTCCATAGAGAGCACTCCTAATTCTGAGACCCTTCTGGCTGAGATGACCGCCACTAGAAATACCACTTTAATAGATAGCATATATAAAGATACATGCTTTAACGATTCGAAAGGTGGTCTGGTTAGAGCATTTAGAACAAGATTTAAGCTCTATGAGGGGCATCTATGTACTACTGGAGGAAAGATTGACCTAGCTTCTCTCAGGAACTGTCTCACATGTCTATGAGATGAGACCTGTTTTTTTGTAACCGCCCTTAAGACTGCGTTGATTGCTGCTGCTTGTCTCGCCAACGTGTTAGGTTTCAAACCCCTATCTAAACCCTCTTGGAGAAACTGCAAAATGACTGCAATCTCTGTTTTACAGGGATCATAACCCCTCTGAGTTGCCCACAGAGCGAAAGTTTTCCAAGTCTGCCCTTCTGGTGGCTGGACGTCTGGATTGTTGTAGAGTTGCCAGAACCGCATCCGAGTAGCCCTTTTTCTTAAGGCTGAGCGCTCAAGAGTCATGCTGTCAGTCTTAAGACGTGCAGGCTCTCGCAGAATAGAGGGCCCTGGTAGAGAAGGTCTGGTTTCAATGGAAGCATTACGTGTGGTGCGAGACTGAGCTCTATCAAGTCCGAGAACCATGGTCTTCTGGGCCACCATGGGGTTATCAGAATCAGATGGGCTTGTTCCTTGATGAGTTTTGCCACTGTCCTCGCTATCAGGGGGGTGGGAGGAAATGCATAGAGTAGGCCCCTTAGCCATGTCTGGTTCAGAGCGTCCACTGCGACTGCTGTTCTGCATGGCTCCTTGGACATGAAGTTCGGTAGTTGTGTATTTTCCTGGTTGGCGAATAGGTCCACCCTCGGAAGTCTGAACCTCGTCACCAGGTCCCTGAACACCTCCTTGTGTAGGGTCTATTCGTGTGGGTCTATTGACCTTCGGCTGAGCCAGTCTGCCTGTCTGTTGTCTTGTCCCTTGATATGTAGTGCCTTGAGGGATAGGAGGTTCTTTTGTGCCCAAGAGAACAGTCTCAATGCCTCCCTGTGCAGAGTGGGTGCTCTGGATCCCCCCTGGTGGTTTACATAGACCTTGGCTGTCACATTGTCTGTGTAAACTAGGATGTGTCGTTTGTGGAGATTTTGAGACAGCTGCTGTAATGGTAGTCTGATCACTTTCAGCTCCAGGAAGTTGATACCGCGATCTTGATCCCTCCTGCTCCAGAGGCCCTGTACTGACCTGGAGCCGGAGTGTGCTCCCCATCCTGATAGACTGGCATCCGTTGTAACCATCTCCCGACTTGGTTCCACCAAGGGAGTTCCTGTAGCAAACGTTTCTGCTCTTAACCACCAGGACATTGAGCGTGCGAACCCTCAGGGAATGGTTGCCCCAGGGTTGAATCCTAGCGTGAGCTCTGTCTGCATAGGTCGCAGCAGCTGTTGTAAGGGCCTGAGGTGGAGACGGCCACACTGCACTTGTCTGGTGCACGATATCAGGAGCCCTAGAAGCTGAGCCAGGTTTTTTAGACTCGCTCTCCTCTGATGGCGCAGAACAATTAATGTTTGTATCTTGTGTTTTCTGGCAGGTGGAATGAATGCGACTCCTAAGTTGGTATCGAGGATGACACCCAAGTGTTCTAGTCTCTGCGTGGGGGAGAAATGTCTCTTCTCCTTGTTGATTAGAAAGCCGTGTGAGTTGAGATAGATTATAGTCCTGTCCAAATCCTCTAAGATCTTTTGGTGGGACTGGGCTCTGATCAATAGATTTTCCAGGTAGGGGTATAGGTGAATCCCTTCCTGCCTGAGATTCGCTACCAGGGGTATCAGGACTTTGGTAAGTGTTCTCGGAGCTGATGACAGCCCGAACGGAAGGGATCTGAATTGATAGTGACTGTTTTGGTAGCAAAAATGGAGCCACATCCTGTGTGGTTGCCAATGGGTATATGGAGGTATGCTTCCCAGAGGTCGAGGGAAGTCATCCAGTCCCCTGACCTTAAGCTCTGACAGATGGCGATGACTGTCTCCATTTTGAATTTCTGTGCCCTTACTGCTTTGTTTAGCAGCTTTAGGTCTAAAACCACCCTCCAGGATCCCGATTTTTGGGGAACCAGGAAAATTATTGAATATAATCCCTGTCCTGTTTGTTCTGGGGGAACCGGTTCTATGGCCTTGATGTGTAAGAGTCTCTGAATCTCCCCTATCATGACACTGTGTTTTTCTGGAGAGTTTGACGTGGAGGAAGCGAGGAATCTTTGCTGGGGCAATAAGCTGGTTCTATACGGTAGCTGTGGGCTACCGAATTCAGCACCCAGGCTACTGACTTTTCCCAGAGTTCTGAGAAAAGTTGGAGCCTTCCCCCTACCTCCAGCTCCTCTGAATAGTCATGCGTCTTGTTTATGTTGAGTTGGGTTCGAGCTTTTTTGTTTCTGTCTATTGAATCTACGTCCCTGTCTGTTGACTCTATTACGAAAGGACAAGTTTCCTGCTGACTCCCTAGTCTGTCCCGGAAACCTCTTAAATGCTTTGTACACCCCCGGGTTTGTATGTGGTGTTGCAAAAATACCTCTTTCTTGCCCCTACTTGTTGTAGGTTCTTGTGTTTGGCTTTGTCATTAGCATCTGCCAACACTTTGTCCAGGCATATGCCAAACAGTTTTAGACCCCTGTAGGGGGCTGCCACTAACAGGTTCTTGGTGGTGATGTCCCCCTGCCAGGACCAGAGCCATAACCTCCTTCTTGCAGAGACTGAGCTAGCTAGTGCTCGTGCTGCCCAGCCCATGGCGTCCATGGTGGCATCTGTCAAGAAGGCTGTTGCCAGGGAGATGCGGGATGAAATGATGCGGGATGAAATGACCTGGGCCCTCTTATCAGAGATCTCTGGGTCCTGTACCTCCTGCATCCACACTAGCAGTGCCCTCGCTACATATGAGGATATGATATTAATCTTTAGCAAGGAGGCTGATAAATCCAATCCCCTAAGTAGGGCTGCGTCTATGGCCCTGTCTGTGGGGTCCCTGGGATAACAGTCCCCTTCAGTGAGGAAGATGGTTTGCCTGGCTAGGCAAAAGTCCTCTTTTGCCGCAGCATCTGCTTTTGGGTTTTTAAACATTGGTTCCTTCTTGCTGTAGAAGGGGTACAAGGAGGCCTGTGTCTTGTTCATCCTCTGGGTCTTGTGAGGGTGCTTCCACTCCTGTATGACCAGTTTTTCAAAAACTTTGTCTAGGGGCACTCCTGCCTCTTTCCCATGGAGGGAGGTAATGTAGTCTCCCTCCTCTTCCTCCTGTGAGTCCGAGGAGTCCTCTTTTCCCAGTTTTTCTACCAGTTGGAGGGTCTTAGCCACTTGAGACAGGAATTCCTCTCTATAGGCGAGAGGAAACTGCCTATCCCTATCTCTCAGTTTGGGTCAAGTTTCCTGGAGAATCTCTCCCTCCGTGTCACTCCACTCCTGCCCCGATTCCTGTTATGAAGCTGAGCTTACCAGGCCTTCCTCCACCTCTCTGCATTTCTTAGGCCGGGATTCAGAAACACTCTCCTCCGAAGAGTAAGAGGATTTCAGGAGTCTAGCCATAGCGCCCCCCCTGTGGGCCCTTTCGTCTCTTGTTTCCCTCCTTGCGAGATGCTTTTCCTGCCCTAGCTTTGGTTGCTACAGCTGTGGGAGAGGGTTTTTTGTGGGGACCTTTCGTTTGCAGCTCACACAGTTTGTCAAGAGACTGTAAAATTTTCCCCATTGTGGTAGCCAGGAAGGGCACGTCTATTTGCGTGCTCTCCTGGATAGTTGTCGCTTGTTGTGCTCCGTTTCCTTGAGTCCCCTCCATCTCGGCCCACACGAATCACGCTGCTGTGGGGAAGATGTGCTGCGGCTGGAACGGTTCCCGCAGTGAGGTGCTGTTCCTCGGCGGGGGGAGACTTGGGTTGAATTCCTTCGCTGGTGGGGTTAATAAAGATATGCCCCCTGCTCCCCCGTTCCCAGGCGCTTTGTGAGGGAACGGGCCGGGCGTCTCGCGTTCACCCGAGACTTGGGGAATCGGTGCCCCGTAAGCCCGGCCTGCTCGCTAGTTGTTGCCCTGGTTTTTTCCTGGGTTTGTGAGCTCTCTTTCCTGATCCTCTGATTTCTATTTTCCTTTCAGGTCCGGAGAGAAGAAAATTGCGATCCCGACGGCACGAAGGCAGAAGATGGACTGAAGAGAGTTGGGGGATAGCTCTACACGCATGCGCAATCAAAGCATGTTCTTCTTCTGCCTTCTGGCGGCCATCCGCAGAGTTACCCGTGCGGAGGATTAGCCGGAGACAGAGGGAGAAAACAGGAATTCCGCATTTTTCTTTGATAAAACAGGTATTCCCTCTTCCTCTCTGTTCAAGCTTATCTCACCAACTGTCTCTCTGATATTTCCGCCTGGATGTCTCAATGCCAAAGTCAAACTGAACATGGTGAAAACTGAACTCCTTATCTTCCCTCCTAATCCTTTCTCTCCCTCTTCCCTGTGTCAATTGTCATTGACAGGGTCTCCATCCTCCCTGTGCCCCAAGCCCGTAGCTTGGGCTTCATCTTCGACTCGCACCTTACCTTCAAACCCTACATTGACTCCGTGGCCAAATCCTGCTGCTTTTCCCTCCACAACACTGCTAAGATCCACCATTTTCTGTCTGTCTCCTCAGCCAAAACTCTCATCCACGCCCTAGTCATCTCACGCCTCGACTATTGTAACCTCCTCCTTGCTGGCCTTCCCCATTCTCACCTTTTCCCCTCATCTCTCTTCAAAACTCTGCTGCCAGGATCATCCACCTAGCCCATCGCTTTGACCATGTGCAGCCTCTCCTCTCTCCACTGGCTCCCCCCTCCTGAGCGTATTCTGCACAAGCTCCTCGTCTTCACCTACAAAGCCCTTCATAACCTCGCTCCCCCCTACCTCTCTGCCCTGATCTCCCTCCGAACTCCTGTTCGAGCCCTTAGCTCCTCTTCCATCCCCTCCCTCACCCTCCCACGCTCCTCCAACTGCCTTCGTCCCTTCTCCCTCGCTCCCGTGTCCGCCTCGCCCCCACCCTCCACACCTTCAAGTCCTGCCTCAAAACCCACCTCTTTCGCTCTGCCCTTCCTAACTCCTGCTAATCATCCCCACTCAGGATTATCCCCCACCCGTTATCTGCAAATTCCCAATTTACTGTAACCAAGCCAAGAAGGTGTACCTGAGTTCTTGCATCCTCATGAATGTTGCATGCCTTGTCTCTCCCTCTGTTCCCCCTTTGGTCTCCCCTCCCAGTCTTTAGATTGTAAGCTCTCGGGCAGGGACCGTGTCTATTTTATTCTCTGTAAAGCGCCAGGTATACTTCTGGTGCTATATAAAATCAATAGTAATAATAATAATAATAATAATAGGAAAACTAGGAACCCTGCTGATCAGTATATGAAGATAAGCCTCTCTAACCAGGAGACTTCCAAAGTCTCCTGGTTAGAGAGTTCCCATAATAGACTTTATGGTCTCCATTCTGAACCTGTGCATTCATATGTGCTGGCTCAGGCATTTTCCACTCTTGTATCTCCATTCTTCTTTTGCATGGCAAGGAAAAAGGAGTATATACCCGAGTATCATTCTGATCAAGAATTGGCTCTTCTTCATTAACGGCCACAAAATGCTGAATAGCATCAACATGACGTGGTACTTGACTTAGCTGGTGAATTTCAGGGTGCTTAAGCAGCTGTCTTTGCAATGTTACTAAACTATTGCATAACCTTTGGTGACAGTCTCCTTCACCTTCGGGTTGGACCTGGAGGCTGTTAACTGACTGGCAAAGAGCTGCAGCTGACCCTCTATGATAGGGCTGACTGAGCCCAGAGTCTAGCCATATCAAACATACACCAGGAGCACACTCTCCAGACAGTGTGCAATATTTATTGAGTGACACAGAAGCCTTTGCCAGGAAGGATCTTCTTGGACACTGCAATCTGTAGTTGTCCCCTTGGCAAAGTGAGATCCTGAAGCCTTTGATCTGCCCTGTCTTTTACAATCTCACCTTGGAAGAGACTTTCTCCTCAGATTCATTGTTCAGGGTTTGCTTCATTGTCTCTCTGAAAAGCTCTCAACCTCATAGAATTGGAAGGCATGGTCACTTCAGACTGACGCAGTGTGACGTGCCACTATACTACCCTAGCCATGAATCCAAGTGAACCAAAAGTGGCATCAGCTTCAAAGGAGTCCACTAGAGAGAACCTCTTTTACCTCCTTCATGGTGGTCATCTAGCCAAATCTTTTAGCCAAATACTGAGCTCTGGTGAAGCTGGAGGCCACTGTCAAAGTACAAAGGGCTGATGAAGAGGCCTCAACATTTTGCAAAGCTTCTATTTTTCTTTCTAGATCTCTGGGAACCCCACCACCCATCAGTGTGTAAAACTGAAGACCTAACCAGAGATCAGAGGCTCCAGCATCAATTGTATGGAGGAAGAACTGCTGTGCCTGCCTCTTCAAGGAGGGCACAGAAATGCTTTGGCAGGCTGTTGGAATCTCCGTATTTTGTTGGCTGTGACTACTCCTGTTTAATAATTTTCTGGTAGAAGGCATAAAATGAAAGGGCAGAGAGAGCTGAGTCAAATGGAATCAACAATTCTGCATCCTATGCTGGGTTCTGGTTCTGTGGAGCAGGGGGAAAATGAGTCTGGAGACCCAATCCGATTACTATTTCCTTGAGTATTCTCTCAAATTACACTGCAGGGACAATCCTTTCTCTTTCTTCCTTGACAAAATGAGGGAGTTGGGGAGGAGGAGAAAGAGAGTGTGAGTGTCACTTCCTATGAGTAGGCTCCTTGGGTGGGAGATGGGAGTTTCAGCACTGACACCTGAACTCCCTGCCCTTCCCAGAAGGGAAGGAGATCAGAGCAGGTCGCATTGAGACTGATTTTCCCGCCTTGCCACCCTAAATGGTTGCTCTAGACCGAGATAAGGAAAGAGGAGACTCAGAAAAAAGGGTGGGGAGGAAAAGACTTAGGGGAATGACCCATCCCCTCCCCACCTTGGCTCAATCCCTACTCACTCAGACAGGGGCAGAGAAAGCAGAGGTAAAAAAAGTTTTTTTTAAAAAATGGGGGAAAATATTAAAGTTGAAGGCCTAGCTCTTTCAGGAGAGCACAGGGATCTTAACGTACTCTGCCAGGGGTAAAACACATTTGGGGAACTGTAACGGGAGTAGCCACTCCCATGAACACAAGACATGAATCATTTTAGAGATCCTACTTACTGTCCACGAAGAGGGGCATAACCCAGAGGCTAGGCTGTCTCCCTTGGGAGTTGAGTGAAAATGTCTGTAATTTAAAAAATCCCTCTACAAAGAAAGTAACCAGCTAAAGAGACCCCCTACGGGTTCCACACCACACACCACATTGTACCATGCACACACACTCCAACAACCCATGTGCTTTACTGCCAGTTCCCAAGGCTTCCTTATGCTACAAAAGAAAAACGTTTTTTCTTTAATTGTTATTTAATCTATTTTTTAGAAAGTAACAAAATGTTCTTTCTTCTAAAAATTTAACTCTGTACTCTGTAAAATCACACCCAAGGAAGTTAACTTTAACTCGTTCCTTTTTCTTTTATACAATCATTACAAATGTGCAGTATTTTCTCTGGAAAGAACAGATCCCAGATGCCCCAGAACATTTCTAGTTATTAGCATCTGAATGCCCATCATGACAAAAGCATGTGTGTTATGAACTACAACTGGCAGAGAACACTGAAATAGGAAGTTTACATTAAGTATTTTTAGAAGTGCTTTATTAACACAAATGTTGAGCCATACTGACATTTTCCTCAGTTTAAATAAAAAGTTCCTAACAGTTCAGCTATCAAAACCCTGGTCAACAGTGTAACTAGTCAATAAAACTGATGTTTAACTTTGAAGCATTCACAATGCCTACTCCAGAAGATTTATGAGTTACAGAACAGTTGATTAAAAGGCTAGCCGAAGAAGGAATTATTTTCTGCCAAAGTTAGCTATACATTAGCACCAAAACATTTTTATCTATCCATCAGATGAAATCCAGTCACTCACCTGTTTTTGCTGTATTTGTAAGTTCAGTGGCTCCTACAGCTCCATGAATAGTTACATCCCCATCAGAAAGGCACAGCTCAAACTCCTCCACAGGCCTCTGACCAGCTTTGCAAAAAAGTGTGAGAAAAATGAAGACGGAATGAAAATAAGACACAAGCTGTTTTTACACAAGGCTTGTTTCTTGCATATTTCTAAATTCCTGGAGAAACCAACTTGCGAGGGCAGTTTAGAATTTCCTCCTAACTACCAGAAGGGAGCTGGGTGCCATTGAAAACAGCGGGTGCCATGAACTAGCGCAGGCTTGGAGCGATATGATTGGATTTGAAACATGTTCCTCCCAATACTGAAAGAATGTAAGCTTTGAAAGAATTAAACTTTCAAATTCCTATGAAAATAAAACCTTTTTCATATGACCATTTAGCTCAAAATTCTGAACTAATTAACAATCGTTTTCTGTATTGAGAGCACTAAAGTCAAGACAGACAAGACCACTGGCGTTAACAAACCAGACGGAAGCATACACCAGAAGGGTGTCCACCTGCTCATTTATTAGGTGTTTGTCTCCAATGGCCACGTGGTCACCACCCACCCGACATACAGCCCCCACTCACAGTAGAGTCCCGGAGCCTGCCACGTGAGCGAACGTGGGCTAAGGTGTGCCCATGTGTCCGTGTCCCATCAATTAGGTTGTGTGCAGTACCACATGTGCATGGATCAATAGAGAAAGTCATATGGTGCGTACAGTACCATAAGGTCATGGGTGAAAAGCCTCAAGTGTTCCAAGGAGTGATCACTTCCAGCTGCTGTATTCCCAAGCATCTCGACAACAACCAGCACCACTTGCAACACTGCGTAATCAGTTACCCTCCATTTACCAACCCACCTGCCAACGCTTCATTCCTGGGACTGAGGAAGAGACCAAGGCCTTCATTTCTCTATGGGGGGTGTGGGGAGCAAAAGGTTCAATATGGCCTGGTGAAATGCTACAGAAATGAGGCAGTGTTCCAAGAGATCTTGGTCCAAATGGCACAGCAGTGTTACACCCAGAACATGAACCAGTGCTAGCAGCGAGTCAAGAACTTGAGGTGCAGGTACAAGGAGATCTGAATCAACAAATTTGTCTCAAGCTGTGGGAGGCAAACATCACCCTAGTACATGCTCCTTGACCAGATCTTCTGTGTAGATGAACCCATTGTGGATGGATACTGCTCTCCCACTGCCACCACTCCTGTTTCCCCCACCGAAGCAATGACCACCAGCAGATACCCTTCCGTACCAGCCCCTGCCCCAGAGACAGCATGAGTCGATATGGACATGGACACCATGGCTCTCATGATATATCCTCTCAAGAACGAGAGCCAGCCCTTGTTCAATGAGCCATTGCTGGCTCTGGTTGAAAATGCTGGACCTGAATGCCACCTTTGTAGAGGCGGTGGTGGAAGTGGAGGAGAATGGTACTGTATGCACCTGGGAGTGGGAGGGTGGTTGTGTTTACACACCTGCATGATAAAGGCTTCAGTTTATTATCTAATTATGTTCTTTATTGTTTACTGTGTTGACAGGTGACCAGGTGAACATGAAGGGACAGCAAGAAAGCCCCCAGGACACAGCTCCACCAGACAGGAATGGTATGCATGGGAAGTGGGTGGGAAGGCACCATGGCAGGACAGGGGGCTGGAACATGGTGGGGGAGACACCATGGTGGGCTGGGGGGGGGGGGGGGGGGGG
>QEPC01003493.1:667705-686590 GCA_003113815.1 Sphenodon punctatus | reverse complement strand
GGGGGGGGGGGGGGGGGGGGAGGAAGAAGTCAAAATGGTGGCAAGCGGATGGGGGGATGGCACGAATGGCAGTATTGATTTCTGTATGTTCTTTACTCCTCCACAGTGATCATGGGGAGAGAACTGTATGGCTCCAGCAGCCACATAGGCCATATGCTCATTCCCGCTTCCCTTCAGGTGGGTGAAGGGCTGAAAATTGCATGGGCAGGGGCCTGAAACAATGGGGCAGGAAGGTGGGTGGAGATGTCTGGCTTTCCTTGTTGCCTTGCTGCAGGACTGCCAGTACAATGGGCGCAGATGGAACCCCCAATCAAGAAAGCTCAGTGTGACCAGAACCTGTGGGTCTACAACTAGCTGCACAGGGAGGATTTGGCAAGGGAGCTGCTTGGGGAGACCATGCAGAAGGCAGACAAGATCCATGACACCATTAACAGCATGGCCAGGGAGCATAGGCAGCCATGCAAGGCCTTTGCTATCAGGTCCTCCTGGACCACCGTTGAGAAGATAGGCACTGGGCCTGCCTCTGGCAGTAGTTTGAGCTGTTGTACAGCATGATCGAAAAAATGAGCAAGGAGATGAGTGAGATGCAGGCACAGCCACAAAGCAGTCTCTCCGTCCATTCAGCTCTAGAGCTCCCTTCTGAAGCATGTTGCTGCCATGACCGCAAGCACTGTTACTCGAGGGCAGGTGCAATTTCCTATCCTCCATCAGTCGTTTATACCTGCCTACATGGAACCCAACTGCCTGCCCTGGTTCCCACTGCGTTCCACCCCACAAAGAAAACACCCAAGTCCTCTCCACATTGTGCTCATGCCAGGCAACAGTTCTTGGGCCAGGCACAATTCCACCCCTGCCACCCCCACAAACACCCCTTCACAGTTGGATCTCTGGGAGGAGGGATCAGGAAGATTCCACCCTCCCCCCTCCAGCCAGTCCCACTGCCCAAGCAAAAGCACCAAGCTGTCTCCAAAAGGAGCAGGCAGAAAATTTAAATAAATAAATAATTTCATAATGTTCTTACATTTTTCATAATTCATGCTTTCTGTGCTTCTTCTGGGAAAGGAAGGAAGTTTGGGGGATGTGGGGGCCATGGAGAACGACAGTGTGGCATAGCAATAAGTCAATTTGGGATCTGGGGGTTGAAAGGGAAGGTAGTTCGCTGGACATGGGCTTGCACACTTGACGGTGGGGATCCCCAAAGTAGCCCAGTGGAGTAAAGCCTAGATGGAAAGGGAACTGTGGGAAAGCCAGAGGCAAAGGCCGGGTGCTGGCCAGCCACAGGGTAGCTGGCTGCATGCCTATGCTTCTGCACTTCCTATTGGCATTCCCAGACTGGCTAGCCTGCGACTGCCAGCTGGTTAATCTGCAAATACCAATACGGAATGCACATGGAAAGGCTGCTGCGCGGGAAATAGGATATGGAAGACAAGGAAGGAAAATATGCCATCCCAGTGTTGAGTGGGGAGCTGGATGGTACAGAGGAAGACACAGTGGCACACACAAAACATTTAAAAAGCTTTATTATATTGCAAAAAGATAATTTAAAACAGTTCAGTGATGCTCATCAAACTGACTCTGAAGGTGGGCATTGGGGATAACATTGTGGTTGATGTGCTAGCACAAGGCGTCCCGGATCTCTCTGGCTATGCCCTGCTCCGTTCAGCTGATCCCAAAACAGGGGTGCTAGCCTGCTGGAGCTAACTGGTGTGTATGTGTGTGGGAGGGGGAGTTCTCAAACATGGCCCTGCTGGTCTCAGATGATGCGGAGAACATAGGCAGAGGTTGTTCGTAGGGAGTGGTCTGGAAATTAATCTTAGCACCTATTGATCTCCAGCGCTGCTTTGAAAGCCCCAAAGGCCTCTCCACAACAGAGTGAGTGGTGCTGAGCTGCTGGTTGAAGTATCTTTGCTCTGGGGTGTAAGCAACGCTGTAGGCCTTTATAAGCCAAGGCTTCTGGAGTAGGCAGGGTCCCTGAGAACAACTCTTTAATGCATGTTTCACTGAAGGATCCAAAGTCTCCTGTGTCCATATTTATTTATTTAAATTTATACACCATCCTTCTCATAGAGGCTCAGGGTGGCTTACAATTCATAAGACAAAATAAAAACTCCGACCTTCCCCTCAAAACTCCCAACCTCCCACACAACCCTACCCAAAAACTCAACCCAAACCTAACCCCACCTGCTAAATGCTCTTTCAAATAAAAATGTTTTACACCACCTCTGGAAGATGCTTGGGCTCAGGCGAATCTCCTGTGGAAGGGAGTTCCACAAAACTGGGGTAGCAACCGAGAATGCCCTCCTGCATACCTCCATCCCACAGAGAAGGGTAACAATTGGAACCTGCAAGAGGGCGCTCCTGGCTGACCATAGGGGCCACAATAGGACATGGTAGGACAGGCAGGACACAGACCGTTTAGGGATTTAAAAGTCAAATTCAGCACCTTGAATTGTGTCCAGAGAGCTGTAGGCAGCCAGCGCAGTTTTCAGAGCACCGGTGTAATGTGCTCCTAGCAACTCAGCTCCAAAAGGAGCTAAGCCACCACATTCTATACCAGCTGCAACTTCCAAACAGTCATCAAGGGCAGTCCCATGTACAGCGCATTGCAGTAATCTAGCATCGAGCTGATGAATGTATGGATGACAGTGGCCAGTTCCAAATCGGAAAGAAAAGGCCACAACCTTCTCACTAGATGGAAGTGGTGAAAAGTGCTCCTGGCCACTGTCACCACCTAATATTCCAGGTTCAGTGAGGGATCCAAAATCACCCCAAGGCTCCGAATATGATCGACCAGAGTGGTCCTGAATCCATCAGCAACAGGTGTCCCAATCCCCTCCAGGTCACAAAACCAGCCAACCATCATCACTTCAATCTTGTCAGGATTCCGCTTCAATTGGCTCACCCTCACCCAGTTCCTGACAGCACCCAAACATCAAGTAAGCAGAGAGACTGTGGGACCTTGGTTACATGAAAAACAGGTACAGCTGAGTGTCATCAGCATATTGATGACAACTCACCCCAAACCTCCAAATGACTTCACTGGACAGCCTCAGATACACATTAAACAAGAGGAGAGAGAGAATACAACCATGCAGGACACTAAAGGGGAGGTTCCGAGGGGACGATGAACAATCACCCATCACCATCCACTGGAACCTCCTAGACAGGAAAGAGCGGAGCCAATCAAGAAGGGTCTCATACACCACAATCAGGCCCTGCAGTCGTTTCAACAACACTTCATGATCAACTGTATCATGGGCTGCTGAAAAGATCTAACAAAATCTACAAGGTAGAATTTCCCTTGTCCATTTCAAAGCACAGATCAACCACCAAAGCCACAAGTGCAGTCTCGGTGCCATACCTGGAACAAAAACCTGACTGAAACAGGTTCAGGAATCCGATAGCTTTGAGATGAGCCTGGAGCTGCTGGGCAACCACCTGTTCAATAACCATCCCCCAAAAGGGAAGATTAGAGACAGGTCAATAGCTGGCTGGGGAGTCAGCGTTCAAAGATGGTTTCTTAAGCAGGGTCTGGGCCAGGGCCACCGCTGTTTTAAGGGTGCCCCACAGCCTTTTATAGGGAAGTGTTGGCAACCCCAGCCAACAACAGTCCCAATGTCTCCTGGCTGGATTTCACCAGCCAAGATGGGCAAGGATCTAATTTACAACTGGCTGCCCTCATCACCCCAAGCACCTCCCTCACATCAGTAGGTGATACCAATTGAAATTGATCCAAACAAACAGGACAAGACTGAGCTTTTATAACCCCAAACTCTGACTCTGCATTTGAAATGGCAGCTCCGAAGTCGTGGTGATTAGGAGCAATTTTCTCCACAAAGTGATTAATAAAAATATCAGAGTGGGCATTAGATGACTCCATTTCCTGGTGGAGACAGGTTGGGTTAACCAGGCACCTCACCATTCGGAACAGTTTTTGCCAGACGAGACTTTGAAGACGCTATGATAGCGGAGAAGAAAGCTTTCTTTGTCGCCATCACAGTCACGGCATAGTCTCTCAAAAACTATCTTTGCTGCAATCAGTTGGCTTCAGCATGAGTCGAGCACCACCTGTACTCTAACCGTCTACCCTCTTGCTTCAACCACCTCAGGTCCTCTGTATACCAGGGAGACCTGTGCTGATGAAGCAGTGGAAGCGGACGCCTGGTTGCAACCGTATTGATGGCCATGGTCAAGATGTCATTCCACAAGGTGACCAGGTCGTCGACAGAGTAGCTGTTAAGTTCAGCGGATATATCCCCCAGAGAGTTCTGAAAACCAATCACATCCATCAAACTCTGGGGTGGATCAATCTAACCATTCCACTACCCCGACGAGGGCATAGGAGGACTGAGATCTAGACCTTCAGGAGATAATGATCTGACCATGACAAAGGTGTCATAACAACACCCTAATAATCGGAACCCCCCACTCCAGGCTGGTGCAAAACATCAAATCCAATGCGTGTCCTGCCTCATGTGTCAGGCCTGATATTATATGGGATAGATCCATGGTTGTCATGGTGGCCATGAACTCCTGCTCTGCCCCTAGAAGGCTGGCCTCAATGTGTACGTGGAAATCACCCATAATAATAAGCCTAGGTGATCTCAACACTACCGAGACCAGCTCAGCTCGATTAGTCAGGGAATCAACTGTGCAGCGGGGTGGTCGGTACACCAAGATGATTCCCAATGTATCCCCAGCCAAATCCAGCACAAGGTGGACACACACTATATTGGACGAGTTAGGCACCAGATACCTCCAGAACACCAAGGTGTCTTTACAGACCATGGTCAGTCCGCACCCCACCCCCAAGCCTCTGCCTGGCACCAGTGGGTGTGGCTGGCCTGGAAGGGGTGAGGCAGTTTGTTTGCTGTCTGCTGCCTGGGTTGCTTCGACCCCTCCGACACCTGTGTTTTTGCTTTGCCCCACTCCCAGGTAACTACCATAAGAGGGTGCTGCTTCCCAGTGGGCGGCGCCCAAAGGGCGCTGACAAAGGGCAAAGACACCTTGGCAGGCTGTTCGCAGGTGGTTGTGGCGGTGGTGGCTGGAAATGTACATCTACATCCTCGCTCCCTTCTCCCAGTGCCAGAGCAAGAGGGGGTAGGGCCAGGAATCCCTGCAGTGGCTTCCAGCAGGGACGGCCCCTACAAGGGTTGAACAGTAGTAGGGCTTGTGGTAGTGCATTGCGGGGTGGGAGACTGTTTGTCAGGCCTGTAAGACCTGGCTGTTCGTCTGGGCCTTTGGGGGCGGGGGGGAATGAGGGTGGGGGTTTTACCAGTGGTTTTTAGGTCTTTGTTATTGTTTTTATTGTTTTAGTAATCCCTCGATGTAGTGTTTTTATATATTGTTTTAAATATTTTGTAAGCCACCCCGAGCTGCTGTAGGGAGCGGGATATAAATCTTTGAATAAAATAAATAAATCCTGTCCCAGATGCCTTGTCCAGGCAGGTCTCTGTAACGCATATGTGGTGACTTATGGGATGGTAAGATGTTTTATTTGCCACCGACCTCGCGTTAAGCAGCATCAGTGTCAGATCAGGGGCCCTGCTGGCCTCAACTCCTAAACATCCTGAAACACGGGGCAGTGGGGAATGGGAACCAACACCAAGTCTCTCTCCCAAGAGCCCCGATGGTCTATCCTCCCCTCCCCTCCCCATGCCATCCATGACCTCAGTAGTTGTCCCTCTCTCCTCTCCGCCCTGCCCCAGGAAAACTCCCCTCCCTGGCTTCCGATTAACAATTCCCCCCCTCCAAAATAACAGTACTTAAAGGGCCCTTCAGGGCCCTGAGGAGGGGATGGTCAGAGAGGGACCTCTGACCCCGAGGGGCAGAGAAGGATCCAGGTGAGGAAATACCTCCTCTCTCCCTACCAACCCATACCAAAGGCTTTAAGACGTGAGACAGCAGAGGTACCAAAGGGTTCGACCCTTTAGGGGCTTTTAGGGGTTATGGGGAAGATGCTGTGGGGGGAAGGGGAGGTGGAATGGGGTATGGGGGAAAATGGGGGGCGGGAGAGGGAGTGCAGGGAGCGCTTGCCCTGGGTGAGAAACAGGTCAGTGCTCCCAGCAAGGAAAACCACATGGTGTTAGCATGTGGTGGGGGGGTGGGGATATGGGAATTTTTTGTTGCTGCTGTTTGTTATATGAATTGTTATATAGAATATGAGGGGATTTGGTTCTGTATTTTGTGAGACAGATGATGTAAATGAGCTATGTTATGAGATAGGGTA
This sequence comes from Sphenodon punctatus, assembly GCA_003113815.1. NCBI lineage: Eukaryota > Metazoa > Chordata > Lepidosauria > Sphenodontia > Sphenodontidae > Sphenodon > Sphenodon punctatus. The sequence continues at coordinate 680,361 of QEPC01003493.1, read as the reverse complement.
TATGGAAGGGATCTCCCCTCCTGGGTGAGAGCAGGAGGGGGGTGAGTGGAGCCCCCCTCCCCCCCAGTGGCAGCAGGGTGGGGATGGGAGTGGGGATGGAAGGTTATAATGTTGAGTAGCGTGGGTAATAGAGGGTGTACATCAGACTGTCATATGTTATATATAATGAACTATGGGGTTTATATGATTGTTTTGGATTGTATTCTTGGTCTTTATGTTGATTTTGCTGTTCCTGTGAATCTTATGTTTTTGTATATGTTTCATTTGTTGTTAGCCACCTCGAGCCACGTTAGTGGAAGAGTGTGGGATACAAATTAAAAATGAAATTAAATGAAATACCTCCCATAGTTCCTCATATCCATATACCCCAACCCCCCATCTCTGCCAACCCCCCCTCTTACCAGGGGCCTGTGGCATCGCTCCCCACCTCCTCTCTCCTTGTTCCCCCATGCCCGTACTCTCCATTATTAGGGGGCCAGGGCACTCCCTCCCATCCCTGTTCCCCATGTCTCTACTGTCCCTCCCACAGAGGGGCCAGGGTACTCCCTCCCATCCCCACCTCTCCCTACCCACAACCCCTCCCTCCAGCAGGCACTTGTAGCAGCTTTTCACCAGCCTGCAGGCCAGGGGCTCCTTTTATAGAAGAGAAGTAGTGGGACTGATGGAAGATGCAGGCGTCATGGTTCTTCCCAAACCACCCACTCAGCACATCCACAAACCCGGCATGGTGGTCCACTACGGCCTGGAGAACAACAGAGAAAAATCCCCTTTCAGTTCAGCTAGTTGTCCTTGCTACGGGCCGGGCAAATGATGGTGATATGGCTCCTATCGATCTCCCCTATACAGTTTGGAAACTCCTCCTGTTGGAAACCTCCATCACCTCCATATAGTCAGCCAACTGCACCACTCATTCCAGCAGCACTTCACAATCACTGTGCAAACTTCCACTAGTCTGGTGCCCACCATGGAGGTTCCAACACCACATTGCTTGGCAAGAGAGCTGCAGGAGTCTGGAGTGGTGAGCTTCCAGATGGTGACAGTAACATGTTTTTCCATGGGGACTGTCGACCGCATCATTATGCTCTGTTTCTCCAGTCATGGCCTGAGGATCTTGGCTATTTGCAGGATGAGGCATCCTGAATTTTGTGACCCATTCAGCGTCTCCCGACGGAAACAGCACGTTCTCCAACCAGTTTGTGCTTTTCTCGTTCACCCAGACTAGTCTCTTGGTGGGTACAGCCTTGCAAATGGCATCGGTGATGGAAGCTGTCTCCCCCAACAGGTACATCTCAGCTCCCTTTACATGGCTGCGATCCTCTGCAACAGGAGGTAGGCAAGTGCATGGTACTGAAGCAGAGGCCACCTCTATTGGTGTGGTGTGAACCACTATTCTGGCTACAGCTCAGGTAAGAGCCTGTCCATGCCTTGAAATGCCATCGTGACAATGGCAGCAGAAGGCTTATCTGTTGGATTACTTATAGGTTCTGCGTAGCAATGGTAATAAAGGCCTAGAGCACAATGGCGAGCACAAGGAAGTTCTCAGCATACAGCTCCATGGCTGTGGTTCTAGCATCTGTGAACTCTGACAAATGTTCTAAACATTTTAAAGATCCAGGCGGTTGCCTAGCTAGGACTGTTTCTGAACTGCATGTGAGCAACTATTGGTCACTACTAGTCATGTGTCTGACTCCTCACAGGACTGGTTACGCACCGAGCATGAGTTGATATTGGCTGCTATTAGTTACAGGCTGGATATTGCTTGAAAAAGTTTTTACAAAGCTTATGCTAGCTGTGGGTGTTGCTGCACCAGCACTACCAATCCAGTTGGCTATTAAACTGCATTGACATTTCTGTCACAAGCACATCAGTGCACATGCCAACTTATCTAAAAATGTTACAGATGTTAGCACCACTGAAGCATACAATTGTTTCGTTGAGATGGGGGGGGAGAACAACTGAATGTTAAGAAATGGGCAAGTGGGGGAGATTTGCAAGGCCATGAAGGTCACTGTGCTCAAGTGTATTTCCTACAACAAAAAACCTAACCTTTTTTAAAAAAAAGATTGAAAGCAGGATCATTTCCAAAAATAACTTACCTTTCAAAAAACATTTAACGAAATACAGTTTACCAAAACTTAAATGCCCCAAAGCATAAAAATAAATTACACTTACATTGAAACACATTTAACAACATACAATGTAATAAAACTTTAACACCACAAAGCATGGAAATTATTTACACTTCATTATTAGAGTACAGGAGCGCTCTAATAGTTAAGGTGTGTTGCGCTCTACATTATAAAGCCCCAACATTATATTTGCTATAAAATTGGCATGATTAAAGTTCGGATAATGACATCTGTACTAGAGGATCACTGGGGTAGGCAGTTCATGGTTTGCAAATTACAGCCACAACAGCTGAGGTATCGCAGTATGAAACTGCACTCTGAAGCCTGTTTTTCCAGAAGTTAGACAATCTCGATCTGGGCAGGGTAAAGGGGTTTTGTTTTGGTTGGGAGGTGTAAGCCTTTTAGAAAACACAAGGAGGCTGCCGGGGGGGGTGCCTTCTGATTTACTTTTGTAAAACTGGTTAGTAGTTTTTAAGTTATGATATCGTGAAAATTCAGTGTTACCCTATGGAGACCATCCTGATTGTGGAGTGCTTGAGAACATTCTCAAGTTTAAAATAAAACAGTCTTGAATACTGGGGACTACAACTCCCAGAAGGCACTGCTTGTTAGAGCCTATTAGTGTTGGGGAAAGAGAGGGAACTGCAGCTCACAGGGGCAGTGTAAGTGACTGGTCAGCCATGTTTAGAGCTGATCTTGTGGGGAGAGGAGGAGAGCAAGGCCTGTGGAAGCGAGAGAGCTGAACGTCATTCTGATCTGATCCTGCATAGCAGGTGCCTCGGCTTGGGGGCCAGGGACACTGAGATAGCTAAACAACAGAGCTAACTAATCCCACAGTAATGTTTGGGCTGACTGATCTTGCCCCCTAAACCTGCCCAGAAACACAGAGCGCATGGATTTCAGCGACAGCCTTCCACCTCCAAAAACATGGAGTTTCTTGGCTGCAGCTCCAATGGGGCGCCCCATTTCAGGAGCATGGCTGGGGCCAGAGCGCTGGAATTTGCATAGGATGGTCCCAGGTGCAGGAAAAGGGCAGAGGTTTATCCCGGAGACAGGGACAAGAGGTTACAGGCAGGATGGAATCGATCTTTCAGTGCTTCTCCCTTCGACGTTCCCAACTCCACTAAGGACACGATGCTGGGTACTAAAGCTAGGAGTTACCACTTAAGAAAAGGATCTGGGGCTGGTTGCAGACAATACAATGAAATTCACAGCACAGTGCGCAAGCAGCAGTCAAAAAAGCAAATAGAAGGTTAGGAATTATTCGGAAGGGGATAGAGAATAAAACTGAGAATGTCATAATGCCTCTATACAAATCAATGGTGCGACCGCACCTCGAATATTGTGTGCAGTTCTGGTCACCCCATCTCAAAAAAAGACATAACAAAAATGATCAAGGGTATGGAAGGGCTCCCGTATGAGGAGAGGCTTGGTAGGTTTGGGCTCTTCAGCTTGGAGAAGAGACGACAGAGGAGATATGATAGAAGTCTATAAAATCATGAGTGGTGTGGAACTAATAAACAAGGATCAGTTATTTACCCTCTCAGCTAGTACTAGAACTAGGGGACACTCCATGAAACTCATGGGTGGCTAGTTTAAATCAAATAAAAGAAAATATTTTTTCACTCAGTGTATAATTGTGCTGTGGAATCTACTGCCAGAGGCTGTAGTAAGGGCCAGTACTATAGCTGAGTTTAAAAGAGGTTTGGACACGTTTCTATAAGATAGATTTATTAGCAGCTATTAGTCAGGCAGGATCAGGGAACATGACGGGAGCTGGGGGAAAACAACAGGGAATGGATCCTCCATTGTGACCTGTTGGGTGCTTCTCCCAAGCCACCATGATTTGCCACCGTCGGAGACAGGATGCTGGGGTAGATAGACCATCGGGCCACTTTTACACGGACGCCACCCACCCACAAACACCTGGAAACACCCATTGGATGGGTGGGAGAGTGTCTGTGTAAGTGTCCACGAGTGCGTGGGGGCGCGTGCATGACCCACCCGCCAACACCAATGGAGCAGCCGTGAGGGAGCCGGCACCCTCCGTGGGTGGAGGTGGGTGGAGATGGGTGTTCAACACCCGAGCGTCCGTGTAAAAGAGAAAACACCCACGTGGATCAGACCGGCGGAGGCCCACTGCACCGGCGCAACGGGGCCACGCACACGCCACCACGCCCACTGGGTGGGGGGACGCCGGACGTCCAGCCCGAGAGCCCGTAAAGGAGGGAGAACCAGCCAGGTGAGCAAAAGGAAACCGAAGGGGGGAGAGGGTGGGCAGGCCCCACGGGTGGGCGGAGGGGGCTAGCAGGAGCCGCAGTAACTAAGCCAGTTGCTAAGGCTTCATTCCGCCAGTTGTGTCTGGTGCATAGGCTGCGTCGGTTCGTCTCTGGTCTGGACCTGGCCTCCCTCATCCATGCTTTTGCACCTCGAGGCTGGACTATTGCAACGCGCTCTACATGGGGCTTCCCTTGTGCCTGGTTCGGAGGCTGCAGCTAGTGCAGGATGCGGCGGCTTGCCTCCTTATGGGGACGGGTCGTCGGGGGCATATTACACCTGTGCTTTGCACCAGGCTTTGCACTGGTTGCTGATAGCGTGCTGAGCCAGGTTCAAGGTTTTGGTGTTGATCTATAAAGCCCTTCACAGTTTGGGTCCCTCATACCTCAGGGACCACCTCGCCCTCTGTGCCCCAAAGCGGCTCCTTCGGTCCGCCAGGGGTGTCTTCTTGGAGGTCCCCCGTGTTAAGCGGGGGGCCACAATGGAGAGAGCATTCTCGGTGGCTGGGCCGCACCTTTGGAACTCCCTTCCGGAGGAAGCCCGCCTGGCCCCAAGCCTGTTGACATTCCGGCGAAGTTTCAAAACCTGGCTGTTCGCCCAGGCCTTTGGGAAGGGTGGGATAAGGTTTTTAGCTCCCCTACCTTATTTATTGTTAAATGGAGCCCGAGCCTTGTTGTATAATAATTTTATATACGATTTTTATTATTATTGATGGTTTTAAATTGTTTTTAAGTATTGTATTTTTACTGTTGGAAGCCGCCCCGAGCTGTTCACAGGAGGGGCGGGTAAAAATTTATAAAATAAATAAAATGCCCTAATGCACTGCCCCCAACAGGATACGACCACTACCACGGCTACCACATCCACAGGGCGGGCTCCATGCCGCCAAGTCGGTCGGCCACCCACATACGGGTCCCAAAAGGGGGAGCCCTGGTCAAGACAGGTCAGGGACTTCATACGCGTGTGGGGGTCCGAAAGGGTCCAGCATGCCCTGGTGCAAAGTTACAAGACCCAGATAGGTCTATGAAGCCATCGCCCGGGAGATGCAGTGGCAGGGGTACAATAGGGATGTCACCCAATGCATGCAGCAGATGAAAGACTTGAGGTCCGGATATAAACATATCAGGGACAATAATCTCATGTCCGGCCAGGCCATGCGCACAGCCGAGTTTCAGGAGGCACTGGAAAAGTTCCTCTGCATGGACGGGGACATCGTGGCTTCCTGCACATACGGCAGCGCCTTCGCCAGGGGCAGGCACAGGGCAACCATGCAGCCCCCCCAACAGACCCCACAGAGCAGAGGGGGGCAGGTGCCCCTGGCAAGGCCAGCCAGGAAGCAGGAGGAAACAGCCCTGTCCCACAGGGGGAGGAGGCGCCCCGGGGATCCGAGCACTGATCCACCGCACACTGCGTGCGCCGCCAAGACCCCGGCCACAGGGGCAGGGGGCGCGCGCAGAGCCAGCGGAGATGAGAGACGGCGCCCAGGAAGCGGAGGAACTGGATCCAGGTATGTGCGCCCAAGCGGAGCCGGGGGGTGGGTCGGATGGGGAACGGCCTGAATGGAGGTGCTGCGGCCTGGGCCGGCAAACACTCACGGTAACCCATCCCATTGCAGCTCAAGGCAAACTGGAGACGTACGAGGTGGAGGTTGCGGAGGAGGAGGGAGGTCCGGCAGCTCTCCCACCACCAGGTGGACGACCCTCCCGGGCGGGGCACATTGGTCAAGGGGCCACGGGGGGGCCGGTACGGGGGGCGTGGCACCCAGGGGCCTGCAACCAGCAGGGCCCATCAGGGGCTGGGCTGAGGGGGGCAGGCGGAGGGGCTGGAGGGCCCACAGCAGCTCCCCCGGCACGCTACACAGTCAGGGGCCCCTCCTGCGGCTAACAGCTGCCAGGGGGCCACCCCATGACAGAGCAGGGCTGGGGGACCCCATAGGGGAGAGCTGAGGGGAGCCATCACACTATGGGGCCGCCCCACCAGGAACCCCGGGCAGGCAGAAGTGGCCAGCATGGCACATAGGCATGATGCACTAACGTTCAGTCCAACTTCCCATTCACAGACCAGGCACCTGCTCATGTGAGGGGAGCAGCTGCTGGCAGCGTGAAGCGGAACTGGGAGATGCAGGCCCGGAACCAGTGCCGGAGGGAGGATCTCGGCAGAGAGCTGCTGGCGGAATCACAACTGTTAACCGAGGTGCACTCCCGGGAGCTCGCGCTCACCAGACAGCTCATCAGAGGGGAGGGGGATAGGGACAGGGAGAGCCTGGCTGCCATGATGGCTCAGTCCCGCACCAAGCACCTCTGGGACATGCACCAGGCTGCCGCCCTCCAACGCGAGCAGCGGCGTGCCTGTGACGGGCTGGACGGTTAGGCCGCACGGCTCGTGGACCTCATGGGGAGACCATGGAGGCCCTGCGGCATGACCCCCAGTGCGACAGGACCCACCATGGCACGGAAAGAGGACTGGTAGCCGACTAACACCATGCACCATGGCGGCTTCCCACTGGTGCCTGTGCCATCCCCCCCCCTGCACCTCAGCCACCAGTGGTTCCCCCAGCAGCAACCCTACCCGGGCCTGGTCCACGGGGTCCCCCTCCCCCACATTGGGCAACAGGACCCACTTGCGGGGCCGCCCTTCCAGCCCCGGGGGTTGTGGGGTGTAACACCGGGGGGGGGGGGGATGGGAATCCAGGGAACCACGTGAAGCTGGACGCCTGTAGGGAACACATCGTTGAACCCACGCCGAGCACACACAGTACAGGGGATGGGGAGCAACGGCCATTGCCAGAGGCATGCGTACCTACACCTTGCTGCAGTACTTGACTGGGCAGGTGCCGTGATACCATGGGTGGGCCGTCCCGAAGGGGCACCTTCAGGGAGTGCCCTACAGCACATGCCATGCTCGTGTGGGGAGTAGGGGGCTCCCCGGACACCTATGGGGCACCCAAATACCTGTGCACAGAAAAGGAACAGAGATGAGTGCACACGGGGATGCCGTAACCCATTCTTGCTCCTGCAAGCAGGGACTGACAGCGGAGGCTGGTGTGGAGCAGCTAGTGGATGACAGGGAGACCGGATCGTCCGCCTGGAGAGTACTGCGGTCAGCTGCGGCCAGGGCACGCTGACCAGCGAGCCCAGGTGGTGCAGCTAAGAGGGGGAGAGGGGCACCCCAGACGTTGACCCCCACCCCCTTCCATTGTACATGTCCCCTCCAATAAAAGTGTTGGACTTATACCTTGTTGGCGCTTCCTCTGTCTGGGGACATGGGGGTGGTGGTGGTTGTGCGGTGTGCAGGGGGGCACTGGCAGTTTGGGGGCTCTGTGCACTCCCTGCCCAGCCAACGGTGCCGGAGGCTAGACCAGCAATGCCTCATGCAGTTGAGGTGGCAGGAACAGATATGCACTGGACCTGCTCACGCGAACCGGCTTGTGTTGGCTGCCCGGCGGGCCCGTGTGGGTCCAGCGCGACCTGCGACTGACAGCGAAGGGAGGGTGCTCGCCGTCGGGCAACCCACGGGACCCGGTCCCTGGACTCAGTAGGCGACACACGGAATTGAGGACCGGATGCGGGTAACGGGTAGGGCCCAGATGTTTTGAATGGGGTCCCAGGCCTACAGACATGGGTGTGGATCCAGCGCTGGTCAGCGTTCGGCTGCCTGGGCAGCAATGCGGTGGCAGATGGCGTCCCTGTTCCCCTCAGAGCTGCGTGAGGCCATCCTTCCCAGGGCAAGTTGGTACGGGGGCACTGGCCTGGCCCTGAGCACCGGTGCAGGGACACCGCGGAGCCCAGCAGGGTGCAGCGGCAGACACCCGCCTTGCCCATCGCTGCCCTCCAGAGGTTTGCTGCCCTCCGCCACCATGCATCCAGGAGGGCGGACCACCGACTCTGCAGGCAGAGCAGGGACTGCCGGAGCAGCATGCACAGCAGCAGGAGGCCCACGCCCAGGAGGTGCAACAGCTCAGCCCTGGGCTGTGGGTCCTCGTCCCCTGGCAGCATGGGTTTGCTGCATCCCACTCCCTGCCACACTCCGCTGGCATGTGCCGTGAGCGTGGTGTGCTCTGCTGTCCGGCCTGTGCCCACGGCCCACTCTCCCCTGGTATCACAGGAGCTCCTCCGTGTGCACCCAGCCCAGGATCGCTGTTCTCTGTGTGCTGCACGGTCCTGTGCTATAGCCCGCCCGCCCGGCCGCAGCGTATCCCTTATGTACTGTGTAGGACGGTGGGGGCAGGGCAGCGGTTGGTGCTGCGCTGGGGGTGTGCTGGGGCGGCAAGTGGGTGCCGGATCCAGCTGAGCATCCCCGCAAGCGGACTGGTCACATGCCCACCGGGGGGATGGGATCGCGCGCACCCCCGGGTACCCCTGCCTCTGCAACCACACTGCTGGCCCCCAGCCTGGGTCCGCCTTTGCAAGCTGCAGCAGTGCGCGCTGTGGATACAGTGACTGGCTTGGCTCCATGCCCTGGCGCCGTGCCCAGCCATGGCCCCCTTTCATATCTCGGCAGCTGTGCAGCATCCCTGCTGTCTTGTGCATGGGTTGCGCCGCCCTGTCCACAGTGGGCCTGCCTATCTGTGGCATGCAAGGCCGTCTGTGGGTGTGGGTATCCGCTCGGTGTGTACTCGTTCCAGTTGCGGCAGCCCTCCGTCTCCTGCCTGTTGCTTCACCAGAGCGGGCCCCACTGCTGCCATGGCCGATCATTTTGCAGGGCCCTCTGCCGGGGAGGGATGGTCTCCCTGTGAAGACATGCTGTTCACGGCACTCTGGCTGAGCCCCGACGTGCAGCTGTTGATGGGTGACCCCCTGTCGGTGGGGGATGGCTTCCGTCTCCTGTCGCAGTACATGTGGACAATGGGTCACCAGGTTGGGGCCCCAACGTGCCGGGCACATTCCCTCGAGCTTGCCGTCACCCCCCTGTGCCAGCCTCCTTGGGGGCACCCGCCTGCCGTTGTGGTGCCATGGACCACTGCGGAAGTAACAGCGGCTCGCCTGCTGATGGAGCTACCTGGGTACAGCCTCACCTTGCTGTCAGGGGTCCCCCCTGTTGCTGCCCTGTACACCGGCAGCTTCCTGTATGCACGCGGCATCCCGCGCACACTCTCGGATGTGGGGGCCCTCTTGTGGGACCTGGGCTTGCTGAACCCCGATGTTGGTGGGCCGCTCTGGACTGGGGGCCCCTCCGTCGCAGAGCTCGCTGCCCTTCAATCAGTGAGGGACCTTCCAGCTGTACGGGCTGTGGTCGCAGGTGCAGATTCGCTCCTTCTGCTCTATCTGGTGGATGCTCATATGCGCTCCCGAGGCTTCCGAAGGGACCTGTTTGCGTGGGAGGGTCTAGCGCCAGGGTCGCCGCCCCAGGAGCGCTCACCGGACCATCCACGAGCAGCCCCTCGTTGGCTCCCTGGTCTGCATCACTGCTGGCTGCCTCTTGGAGTCCTTGGACCCCATTGCCCACTCTGTGTGACCACTGCCCCTTCCCACGGGACTGCCCAGGTGCCCTTGCCCACCCTGCACAGGCGCTCCTGTGCCTTCCTGTTGTGCTTCTCGTGCCCGGCTGTGGGTGCTCCTGCTCCCCCTCTCTGTGCTTGGGGGCCTGCTTTCCCCCAGTTCCAATAAAACACTGTTATGTGATGCCTTGCCTCTGTTGCTGCTGTGGTGGCTGGGTGCCCCTTCCCCTTTGGCAGCCCTCCTGCCCCCATCCATGTGGTTGTGTGCAGGAGGTGTGCCTGGGGTATATTGGTGGGCTCCGGGCCCGTGGGGTGGGCATCGGCTGTGAGGTGTGTGTTCCCCTGGCTGCTTCCTTGCTGGGTGCTGCTGCCTGGGGTGGTATTGGCAGGGGGTGGTCGCCCAGGCACCCCCTGGCCTCACCTGTGCGTTGGTGTGGCCCTGCCCCTCCCCTCCGCTGTTGCCCCCTGTTGGTGCGGGCCATCTGTGGTGGTGGCAATGGATGAGCGGCGGCACCATGGGCGCTGGGCGGCTGAGCATGAGTAGGGGTTTCTGTGGACCCAGCCTGTGGCCCGACGGATCCCCCTTCATGCAGGGGCCGGGGTGCTCCTCGGGGGGTGGCTGTCAGCGTGTGGGGGTGCCCCTGGTGGTGTCGCTGGCTCCGGCCCTCCCAGGGCCCGTTGGTGCGGGCGCTCCCCATTGTCCTTTCCCTTCTCTCCTGCAGCTACTGTTGTTGTGCTGCTGGTGATCTTACGCCTGGGTGCGATGGTGCAGCAGCTGGAGTGGGCGGCGTGGGACATGTGGGCGGCGGGTTGGCTGTTCGATGGCATTTGTGAGTGTGCTGCCTGTTTGCTGGGCCCTGTCCCTGTGTCCCTCCATGGGGGTTCTGTTCCTGGGTGCCTGGGGCCGCCTCTGATGGCTGTCTCCTCTCCCTCTATCCCATACAGTGCAGGCTATGATCGCTGAGCGGACCTGGGAGCAGGGGGAGTTGCTGGAGCTCCTCCTGCACGTCCTGGAGCGGCTGCACTGCCTGGACCGTGCGCAGGCTGAGCGCTGGCGCCGGGTCGCTGGCCCTATTGACCGGGGTTCTGTCCCGGGCCTGCCTCTGCTGCCGCTGTTTCCCCCCCCCCTTCTGTTGCCCCGTCCCCCTCCCTGCCCTTTGGTTGTTGCCACTTGTTGCTGGTTCCCCATTCGAATAAAGGCTTTTGTGTTCATTTCCTGGTGTGTCCATGTTGTGCTTTGCTGTGACCTCTCCCCTTGTGCAGGTGCCTCTGCTGGGTGTGTGTGTGTGTTGCCTGTGCTGTGTGGGTGCCTTTCCCCCTCTTTGCCCCCCGGTGGGCTGTGGGCCCATGCCTGTGTGCTTCTGTTGCCTGCTGTGTGTGTGCAGTTCTGTTGTGGGTGTGTGTTGGGGAGGGGGGGGGCAGCCTCTGGGCTGTCTGGGCTCCGTGCCGGGGCTGTGTGGAGCTGGCTCCAGGCATTGTAGAGGCTGTCATCCCATCTCCCTCCCGCCCCACCCGTGCGGGTCCTGGCGGCTGGGGGGGGCGGGGCCGCATCGCACAGCTTTGTTTGCCCTCAGTTGGCCATGTTGTGCCGTCGCTGTGCCAGGTGGGGCTTCCCGCCGGTCCCATCCGTCCGTGTACTTGCACGGGTGTTTGCCGGGTGTTCCCCGGAATGGGTGTTTGGGGGCCCCTTCCCACCCGCCCCTGCGGCACTGTCCGTGTAAATGTCTCCCTGCTCGGCGCCGCTGGGTGTGCTCACCCACCTGTCCACACCCATCAGCGCTGCTGCGCCATCCATGTAAAAAAGGCCTTGGTCTGACTCAGTACAGCACTTATGTTATTATTATTATTATAAGCATTTATATAGTGCCAGCGATGTACCTGGCGCTTACAAAGAATAAGACAGACATGGTCCCTGCTCGAGAGCTTACAATCTAAAGGCAGGGGGAGGGGAGACAGGGAAGGGGAAAACAGAGGGAGAGACAAGGGATGTGACATTCATGAGGATGCGAGAGCTCAGGTACACGTGCTTGGCTTGGTTACAGTAAACTGGGAGTTTGCAGATAACAGGTGCTTAGCAGGAGTTCGGAAGGGCGGAGCGGAAGAGGTGGGTTTTGAGGAGGGACTTGAAGGCATGGAGCGGTGGGGGAAAGGCAGACAAGGGCAGGGAGGGAGTTCCAGTAGTGCGGGGCAGAGAGGGAGAAGGGAGATGGGGGAGCAGGGGAGGTGTGGGAGGGTGAGGAAGGGGATGGAGGAGGAGCGGAGTGCTCGAGCAGGGGTTCGAAGGGAGATCAGGGCAGAGAGATGGGGGGAGCGAGGTTGTGAAGGGTGTTGTAGGTAAAAACGGGGAGCTGGTGCAGAATACGCTTGGGAAGAGGGAGCCAGTGGAGAGAGGAGAGGAGATGCTACACCTGGTCAAAGCGACGGGCTAGGTGGATGATCCTGGCAGCAGAGTTTTGAACAGAGATAAGGGAAGAAAGGTGAGAGCGGGGAAGGCCAGCGAGGAGGAGGTTACAATAGTTGAGGCGTGAGATGACTAGGGCGTGGATGAGAGTTTTGGCAGGGGAGACAGACAGAAAAGGGTGGATCTTGGCAATGTTGTGGAGGGAGAAGCGGGTGCTCTGGGCTGATACAATGGGTGTTCTGCAGGAGAGGGGGAGGGAGATGGTGGGATCCTGTGCAGAGCAGCCCTGTGGGGCAGAGTGGCAAGTGCAGTTCTCTTGGGAGGACTCTATGAGCGAGCCTCAGCCCAGGGAGGGAAATCCTTTGGGGAAGTAGCGAGGGATGGAGCATACACAAAGGCGGGGGGGGGGGGG
>QEPC01003493.1:613201-667127 GCA_003113815.1 Sphenodon punctatus | reverse complement strand
AAAGGGGGGGGGGGGGGGACATTAAGGGGAGAGAGTAGGAGCAGAGTCTCTGTAAATAGCTTCCACAGTGGAAGCCACGCACGGGGGGAGCACTTTACAGGGAGCAGCTTTATTGCGGATACAGCATATGGAACCCAGTACAGGGGGAGATCTGCAGAATGGGCAGTGTTGTGCAAGAACGGGAGCCCTGACCAAGGGGGAGTAAAGTGGGGGAGTCTTGTAGAGACAGAGAGCTGCAGAATAATGGCCGTAATTGTGCCGGGAGAAAGCCCTGGACAGAGGAGAACTGAGTGAGGGTGCTTTGTACAGGGGGAGAGCTGCAGGATGGGCAGCATTGTGCCAGGTGGAGAGTCCTGTACATGGGCACAGCAGAGCCAGGGAGTCCTGTATAAGAGGTGAACTAGTCAGGGGGTTCTGTACAGGGGGAGGTCCTTATAGAAAACAGAATGGCCAGTGTTGCACAAGGAAAAGAGCTCTAACAGTGGGGATTAGAGTGGAAGACTCCTGTACAAGCCAAAGCTTCAGTGTTGCCCCCAACCTGCAAAAAGAGGAAGAGGACTGGGGCTGAAAGACGAAGGCAAACTGTAGGTGCATGGAGCCTAAGTTGTAAGTAAGCACAATATGCAAGACTGTAAAATGTCTTTATTGCTAACATGGCATGGAAGTTAAGGCAGGAGCCTTAACTTGCAATTTCCATGCTTTTTAGTGCATGATTGAATTTGCAAGAGCCTTAACTCTTCTTGTAAACCAGAGGTTTTTTTAAATTATGGAATTATCTATATTGTGTAACGTAACATCAACATTAACACAGCTTATGTGCTTTATTAATTGCCATACGTGCTTACTCTTTTTACTATTTACCACTAACTAAACTATGACATTATCTCTTTACAGGTCATTTATTTATTATCATAAGTCACCTATGAACATTTTTCACAATGCCTTAACTCTGTCCTTTTGTGCAGAATTTCATTGCACAAGTCATTTAATTTTATAAAGTTTCATTGTAAGAATTACATTGTATAAAGTTTATACAATTTTTGTACATGTAAAGGATAGAGTTAAGGCATTGTGGGAAATGTTTGTAGGTGCATTCAGAGCTCTCGTGCCTTTCTCTGTCCACCAGTGTGCAGATTTATTCCATGTGATATCATATATCTTGTTGGTAGACTCTCTTCCAGATGAAAAGTTGTATCTAGGAGATGACCCGAGTACCCCATGGAGCTTAACTGCACCCTCTCAGCAACCAGGCTGTGAGGGGCAGCTTTTGGATGTCCAGGTGTTGAAGAGGACCTTGAGATAGTAGGTCCTGCCATGTTGGAAGATAGCATACAGCAGTTCTCTTGGTCACAGTGTGGAGTGTCCACATCTGTGGCTCTCAGGTCTCTTCTTCTTGCCATGTATATGGGGACCTTCACATTGCTGGAGTTGGCAAAAAGGTCTATCACTGGCTTGTTGAACATTCTCTGAATTAGTTGGAAGGCTTCCTGAGACAGCAACCATTTCCTGAGTCTATCAATTGACAGCTCAGCTGGTCTGCTGAATTCGGTGTCCCTGCTACGTGGACTGCCTTGATCGAGAGAGGTTGTGTTCGGTCCATTGGCCAAGCAGTAAGGCCTCCTCCTGAAGTGCTTTCAAATGAGAGCCTCCCTGGTGATTGATAAAAGCCAATGCCGTTGTGCTGTCTGTATGTATCAGGACACTGGCATTCCTCAGATGCTCTCTGAAGTGTAACTGAGTCAGATGGACCACCCATAGTTCCAGTCTGTTGATCTGCCACCTAGAATTGCTGTTTGAGCATCCGAACCATGACAGCAATGCATCCCCCAAACTCAGGTGCTTGCATCTGTGGTGAGTAGTAACCATTGAGGGTCTCTAAGTGGCATACCCCTAATTAGACGTTATGGGGGAGACCACCAAGCCAGTTGACTTTTCAGCCTATCTGGCACTCAAATCCGGAAATGATCTTCATGTGCTATCTCCTTCTGGTATGGACGTAGGAATGACTGCAAGGGTCTCAGGTGTAGTCTGGCGGAGGCCACCATCTCCAAGCAAGAGATAATGCTGCCCCAAAAGTCTTGCTAGGAACATGAGGTCTGAAAGGGGCTCCTTCCGCATACCACCTATGAGCACTAAGAATTTCTCCCATCTTTCGCTTGATAGGAACATTTGGTTCCGGGATGTATACAGCTTTACTCCTAGGTGTAATATTGCTATTGACAGTGTTAGGAAACTCTTTTCGTTGTTTGTTAGAAACCCGTGGGCCTTCAGGCAGTCTATCGTTACCTGAGGTCCCTCACTGTTTGCTCCTGTGAAGGAGATCTCAACAGTATATCATCTAGATATACTGATATATATACTAGATATATTCAGTATGCTGATGACACTCAGCTCTACCTCTCTTTTTCCATCGACCCAGGCCATGCAGTCTCATTTTCCCAGTGCCTGTCAGCTGTGGGGGCTTGGATGAGGTCGAGCCATCTGCAATTGAATCCTGACAAGACAGAGGTGATGGTGGGCGAGGGCTTGGGGAGCCTGCGGGTGGTTGAATCTCCTCGTTGGAGGGGGGGGGGTTCGCCCCCTCATGGTCTCTCAAGTGCGGAGTCTGGGTGTGCTCCTTGATTCGCGGCTCAGCTTGGAATCTCAGGTTGTGGCCGTGGCGGGGAGTGCATTTTGGCAGTTACATCTTGTCCGGCGGCTTCAGCCGTATCTCTCAGACTCTGACCTTGCCACTGTCATCCATGCCTTCATCACCTTGAGGCTGGATTACTGCAACGCGCTTTATGTGGGGCTGCCGAGAAGCTGGTCCGGAGGCTGCAGCTGGCGCAGAATGCCGCGGCCCGTCTCCTGACGGCGGTGGGTCGCAGGGAGCACACGACACCAGTGCTCCGGGCTCTGCACTGGCTGCCTATAAAGCACCAGGCCAGGTTCAAGGTGCTGGTTTTAACCTTTAAAGCCCTTCACGGCCTGGGCCCTGCTTATCTGCGGGACCGCCTCACTCCCCATGTGCCCGTGTGACCCTTGAGATCGTCCGTGGGAGCCTTTTTGGAGGTTCCCCGGGCAAGGTGGGTGGCCACCGATGTTAGATCTTTTTCGGTGGCCGCCCCTGTGCTGTGGAATTTGCTCCCGAAGGAGGCTCGGCTGGCTCCCACTCTCCTGCTGTTTCGGCGTATATGTAAGACCTGGCTGTTCCGTCAGGCTTTTGGGCGAGGGGTAGGGATGGGGTGGGGGTTTTCCCCACATATTGTATTTTAAAATTGTTTTAAAATTTTATATTGTTTTAATGAATGTTGTTCGCTGCCCTGGGCTGCCCTGTGGGCAGGAGGGGCGGGATATAAATTTTAAATAAATAAATAAATAGATATGCATAGACATGTATCCCTGTTGTCCTCAGAAGTGCTACCAAAGCTACCATAATCTTGGGGAAAACCCAGGGAGAAGAGACAAGGCAAATGGTAGTTCACCACAAACCTCAGGAACTGTCTGTGTGTGGTCTGAATAGGTGCATGCATGTATGCTTCTATGTCTATTGAGGCTAGGAAGTCCCCTGGGCTGCCATAATTGAATTCAGTGTCTCCATACAAAGTTTTTGATATCTCACTTTCCTGTTGAGAGACTTGAGGTCAAGTATTGCTCTCATGTCCCCATTTTTCTTTGAAACGGTAAAGAAAATAAAGTACACTCCAGAATGCTGGTAACAGTGAGGCACTTGTTGTATGGTTCCTATGTCCAGCAGGTGCTGTACTGCCTTCAAGGTCTTGCTTACCTTTGTCTGACCCTTTGATAGCAGGGAGGGCATGAAATGAACCCTTGGGATGGAAGGGAATTTTATTGATTATCCCTTCAAGATTGTTTCCTGCACGCAGCAATCTTGGAAGAAATTGAATCCTCCACCGTATCAGCTCCCCTGAATGTTGGGGAGGTGACCACCAGTCAGGGTGGGGACTTGGATTGCTTTTGGTTTGTGGACTGGAGTTTTTTGAATTGTTGTTGGTCTCTGGCTCTGTGTTGTCTCTGCTATCTAGGCCTGCTGGAGTACTGAACCTTCGTCCAGGTGCTCCTGCGGCTCCAAAAAGACGCCCTATGAAAGGAGCTCCTATTAGGTGGTTTCCACTTTCAATAGGTTCAAAGGCAATGCCTTTTTCTTCTCTGGCTCTGTAGTGAGGGTGTTGTCCATAACCTCATTGAACAGCTTCTTGCCCTGCAACTGGGCTCCTGTGAGCACTGCCTTGGATGGTAGGTCCATCTTCCAGGGACAGAGCCAAACAGAGCGGCGAGCTACCACATTAGTTGTCATTGCCCTGACGTTGTTGGATAGCATCCAACGTGGTGACTGTTGCATATGCTGAAGCTAAGGCTAGCTTCTTAGAGCTATCTTTAAGTTCTTTCTGTTCCACCTTAAGGGCAAGATCACTCACCCATAAAGAGGTGGCTCTACGAAAGTTGAAGGCTGATGCTGCAGCCTCCTAGTTCTTTTGAAGAGGCACATTTACATTTCTATAAAGGGGGCCTTTTGGGAAACTATCCCCCTCTGCCGGGAGAGCTGTAGACTTAACCAAGTCCATAGCACCTGCGTCTATCTTAGAAAGTAGAACAAACTCCTCTTGGGCCTTGGGGGACTGAGTAAAAGCGGTTAATGAATTAAGCAGACCCTTGAACCTGGCGGGTTGTGCCCATTCCCTCTTTTATAGTGTCCATGTAGAACTAGGCTAGAGGGAGTTTAGAGGCTGCTGAGGATTCCCTGGGGAATGCCCACTTGTTCTCTTTCGGAACCTCTCGGGTTGCTGCTGGAGCAAATGAGTGGGCAGCATTACAGTCACCTTTGCTTAGAGACTCCCATAATTTTCTGCCTCAAAAAGCCTCCTGCTCGCTGGTTCCTTCCCCTTGTCTTTGTGTCTGCCGCTGTGCCCAAGAGCTCTCCATCCTCGGTTTGGCAGGTGGGGGTAGCTGGGGAGGGTGAGTGTGAAAGGGAGTGGGCAGGGGCCTTCCTACAAGGCTTTGAGCGCTTCCTCTTATTTTATTTATTTAAATTAGCATCCCGCCCTTCCCTAAAGGCTGAGGGCCGCTAACAATATATATATGTAACAAAAATCTATAAAAGCAAAATACAAAAAAAGTCCCAAACCCCCAACCATCCCACAGCCCCCCCCAAAAAAACACCCAATACCACCTCCCCATCTCTTATTCCAATTCCCCTCACAACCCTACATTAAACTGCCCAGAAAACCCCCATCTCCTATCCCTGCCTGCCAAATGCCTTTAATGAAGAGAAAGGTCTTGTACCACCTCGGGAAGACGCTCAGGCTCAGACTCAGCTGAACATCTGGGGAAAGAAAGTTCCACAACATTGGGGCAGCAACAGAGAATGCTCCCCTGCAAGCCTTCACTGTACGAACAAGACTAACCTATGGTACTCACATGGAGGAACTCCCGGCTGATGGCAGGGGCAGTGATGAGACATGGAAGGATGGGCAGTCTCTCAGATAAATGGGGCCAGACTGTTTAGGGCTTTAAAGGTCAAAACCAGCACCTTGAATTGTGCCTGGAAAGCTATAAAAAGCCAGTACCGACAACGGAGTACTGGTGTAATGTGCTCACGGCGACTTACCCCCTACAGGAGGCGAGATGCTGCATTCTTCACCAGCTGCAGCTTCTGAACAGTCATCAAGGGCAGCCCCACATAGAGCGTGTTGCAGTAGTCTAGTCTAGCCTTGAGGTGATGAAAGCATGGATGGCCAGATCTGAATCGGAAAGGCTGCGGCCTCCACACCAGATGGAGTTGGTGAAAAGCGCTCGACAATGCTGCCACCTGACAATTCAGGTGCAGCAAGGGCTCCAGAAGCACTCCAAAGCTGCGAACCTGATTGATCAGATAGTGCCAGAAGACTCCATCAATAACAGGAGTTCCAATCCCCTCAAGGCCACAAGGCCGGCCAACCATCACCACCTCGATCTTGTCTGGATTCAGCCTCAGTCAGATCACCCTCATCCAGTCCCCAAAAGCAGCCAGGCAAAGGGTAAGCACCAAGACTCCAGGGCCAAGGTCGAATGAAAAAGAGAGGTAGAGCTGGGTGTCATCAGTGTACTGATGGCACTTCACCCCAAACCTCTGAATCACCTCGGCCAGCGGCCTCATATACACATTGAACAAGTGGGGAGATGGAATAAAACCCTGTGGGACACCACAAGGGAGGTCCCGAGTAGACGATGCGTAATCGCCCATCACCACTTTCTGGTGCCTCTTAGACAGGAAAAAGCAGAGCTACCTGAGAGCGGTCAGATGCACCACCATCAGGCCCTGCAGTCGTTTCAAAGCCTCCTCATAATCAACAGTATCAAAGGCTGCTGAAACATCTAACAGGATCAACAGGGTAGAATTCCCCTTGTCAATTTCCAGGCGCAGGTCATCAGTCAAGGCCACAAGCGCAGTCTCAGTACCATACCCAGCGTGGAAGCCCGACTGAAATGGGTTCAGGAATCCAATGGCGTCGAGATGAGCCCAGAGCTGTTGGGCAACCACCCGTTAAATAACCTTCCCTAAAAAGAGACGGTTAGAGAGAGGCTGAGAGCTGGCCGGGGAGCCAGCGTCCAAAGATGGCTTCTTAAGCAGGGGTCGGACAACACCAGTTTTAAGAACATCCAACACCCTACCTGTTGACAACCCCAGCCAGCAATGGCCCCAATATCTCCTGGCTGGCTTTCACCATCCAGGATGGACAAGGATCTAGTTCACAACTGGCTGCCCTCACCACTCCAAACACCTTCCCCGTATCGGTGGGTGAAAGCAATTGAAACTGATCCAAACAAACAGGACAGGACTAAGCTTCCATAACCTCAAACTCTGCAGGTGACATGGCAGCACCCAAGTTGTGGTGAATACGAGCTATTTTGTCTGCAAAGTTGTTAATAAAAATGTCACAGCAGGTATTAGATTACTTCCGGAACAAGGCAGACTGGATTAACCAGGTCCCTCACCATCTGGAACAGCTCCACCATACAAGACTTCGCAGACACTATAAGAGCAGAGAAGATAATTTTATTCACTGCCATCACAGCCATGGCATAGTCCTTTAAAAACGATTTATGTCGCAATCAGTCGGCTTCAGCGTGAGTCAAGCACCACCTGTGTTCTAACTGCCTACCCTCCTGCTTCTGCCACCTCAGGTCCTCCGTATACCAGGGGGACCTGTGCTGCCACAGCGGTGGGAGCGGATGACTGAGTGCAACTGTGTCGATGGCCATGGACAAGTTGTCATTCCATAAAGAGACCAGGCCATCAACAGAGTAGCTGTCAAGATCAGTAGGTAAACCCCACAGAGTTCTGGAAACCAACTGGATCCATATGTCTCTGAGGGCAGACCATCGGGGTGGAGATCTCTGCCTGCAGAAGGTAATGATCTGACCATGACAATGGTGTTGTACCACCACCCCAGATAATGAGAACCCCTGTTTCCAGGCTGGTGCAAACCATCAAATCCAACACGTGTCCCACCTCATGTGTCAGGCCAGATACTATCTGGGATAGGCCCATGATTGTCATGGCAGCCACGAACTCCTGCTCTGCCCCTGAAAGGCTGGCCTCAGTGTACAAGTGGAAATCTCCAAAGACAATGTTTAGGGGATTCCAACAACACCTCCAAGACCAGTTCGGCTAGAGCAGTCAGGGAGTCAGCCGTGCAGTGGGGTTGTCAGTACACCAGCAGAATCCCTAGTCTATCCCCAGCCAAATCCAACATGAGGCAGACACATTCCATATTGGATGAGTCAGGCATCAGATACCCACAAAAGGTCAGGGTGTTTTTACAGAACACAGCCATTCCACCCTAGACTAATGCTGCACTGAGTATCCGGCTCGCACAATTTGTGACACAATCGGCCCAGATGATTCATCCAGCCAGTTCTCTGTAATGCAAATGAGGTTGGCAGTCTCATCCTGAATCAGATCTGGATTATTGATGTCCCTCTTGCTGCGCTTCCCTTGGCCCCTGGGAAAGTGGCTGGTGGGCACTCTGAGGCACAAAGAAGTACTGCTGCAGCTCAACTCCCTGCTCGTAGGTGCAGCAATGGAGGAGTTACTCTGGGTGTGCTGTCCTCCCTTGGTAGGGCCCTATCCCAACTGAGAGAGAGAGAGAGAGAGAGAGAGAGAGAGAGAGAGACGGGAGGGACATGGGGGAAGGACACACCACCACCACTCCGCACCTGCCAGCAGCTCTACCCAGCCCGCCTCCGAAGGAGGAATAGGAGAGAGGAACAGGTCCAATAGAAGAAAAAGGAAAACGAAAATTAAAATAAAGGCCCAAAGATAAAACCTAGACCTACACAGAGCTTGCTTCCATAGTGCAAGCTCTGATCCTTCTTCCTATTCTCCGCAAGGCAGGAACAGAACTGGGAGTCTGTGGTGGGCTGTACCCCTCCCATGGATGGAAGCTGTCAATCAAGTTGTTCCTGCCTGTCTGGTGGAAGGAAGGGCACATCTCTAGATGGGGGAGAAGTATGCACTTTTCTCAATAACCTCAGCATTATGTGTATAGTATTTCCAGCATTCAAGTACTAGCAGGTATAAACCCAGGTATGAACTTCTGTAGGTGGGCGGTGATAGCAGGCTCTGGACTGCCTCCTGGAATCATAATGGCCTGGAAGGAATCAGTTGGTGTTGCTTCTTCCCATAGTTTGCTGTGGCTGAGAGTCATGACACAGGGTGAGATACTGGGTGGGGGTTGGGTAAAGTGCAGCAGAAAAGAATGCCTGCCCATGTATTAGACTTGTCACACTAAACCTGTGAGTAGGGTCTGACCAAATACACAAGGAATACATGCAGGGGGCTTACCATTTATTAGGATCTACAAGTTAAACATGTGAGCGGGGGCTGCATGAACTGAACTCTATGGGGCTATCGTCTTGTTCGTTAACACCCTATTTGTCAAAGATACGAGATTTACCTTCTCTAGCTTCTGCATCATGAATGAGCACTTTAGTTCCTTCCAGGATGATGTATTTTCTGTCCCAGCCTTGCTGTCCTCGCTTATTATTTCTGAAAATACAGAAAATATAAGAACATGTCAATAGTTTTTACCAAGATTCTGAATTGGAATGGTGAGCCAAACCTATGAGGACAAATTTCACTAGCAGCACAGACCTGAAATGGCAGCTAACCAAGATCAAAACAGAAATAGCCTCATAAAATTTGGGGTTGTTTGTGAAACAGCTCCATGTGCCAGAACTGGTGTATCAGGCACAGAGACTCACGTTTATACCTTGGCACCTTCATCCATCCTTCCAGCCGTAAAGTACTGCTTGGTTCCTTCAGCTGCAGTCCTGGAGAGTTCAATTTGTCTCGGCAGAAGGCTTCTGAGAAATGTGTGTCATATTCTGCAGGCAATCCACATGTAGCTGGCAAACACGTTGAGCACTTGGGGTGACACATCACTTGGCATTCTGACAGAAGAGGGGGAAAAATCTCATTATGGTATACACACAAAGATGTTCCAGCCTATTTAGCTTTCTGCCAGTCACCTAGAGACCCCTCTTTCTTTCATCATCTCCTGTTCAGCCTGATGGATTTCAAATGGCAAGAGAGGATATTCTTCATAACTTGACAGTTGGATGCTGCCAATTTACAAATGCAGCAAAGTCTCCAATGATCCTAGCCAGGGGTGGCCAGACTTATGGCGCACGTGATCCACATATCAATCTTACACAATCTACCAGGACCCTTCCTGATGGCTTTGGTACCCCAGGCTAGCTCTAAGGCACCTCAGTAACTGGCAGGCATGGGACTCTTGGTTTTGAAAAGAACCGAAAGTACCCAGATAATGGCCATTTCAGATTAATCTGAAATTGTGGTTCTTTTTTGGTATCAGTTGTATTGGATCTTTTGCACAGATTTTTGTATTGGATTTTTAACATTGCGGTTTGTCCCCATTGACTTCAATGGGAAAACCACAATGTTAAAAATCAAATACAAAAATCAATGCAAAAGGTCCACTAGAACTTATACCGATATGAGAACCAAAATTCATGAGAACCAAATCCAAAAGCGAAAGCGAAATTTTTCCCAGATTCCCACCCCTAGTAACTGGTCTCAGGAGTACTCCTCTAACGAGATCTTTTCCTGCTGCACCAGAGGAGCTCTTCTAGTTCATCTTCTCCCCAGAGAGACTCCCTGGGGCACCAGTCTCGCTCTCGTACCCAGAGAGAACCTCTGAGGGGCTGGTTCCCTCTCTCCCACACCATGATCTACTAGAGACTAACTTCTGAGCTTACAGTAGATCATGAACTACCTCTTGGCCACCCCTGATCCAAACTATGCTGCTCAATATTCTGGAGGTATTGAAAAGAATCAGAAGGATTCTTCAGTCCAGACAGTCAGTGCTGGTCCCAAAGACCATATAGCTGTGTACTTGCCATGTTGAGAAATCCCTGACACTCACTGTCTATGCCAATTTCGAGATGTTCTTACCTAAACAATAAGCACAAAATAACCACAAGGAATCAGCTGCCTGACCTCCCATATAAAGGGAGCAGCAGTCAGTTTCTAATGAAGCTCAACAAGTATAATTAGTGGGGCTGACACAATAACTATCAATAGTATACATTCTGCACTGAGCAGATACAAGGAAGGACATATAGCATGGATAGGTAAAATCATTAACCCTCCACTTTAGCATCTTGCTATCCCGTCACTGACACATGCACATTGCTCTTACCAAGACATTTAGATGCTTGACGTCCAAAGTGCACAGTATCTAAACACACTGCGCATTTTGTTGCCCTCATATTCAGTCCCATATTGAAGCGGTGAGGAATATTGTGATGCATTCGTTCTTTCAGACGCCGACTGAACTCTGGAAAAGGGGGGAACATTTAAAGGGACAGAGGAAAATGACCCAGCAGTAGGTTTCAGCAATAAAGAAGGTTTCAGTCTACTTTGTCAATAAAAATGAAGTCCTTATTGAGAGGCAAAAGTCAAACAGCACCATCCTCCACACATCCCTCCCAGAGCAGGGAAAAATGACACGGAGCACATTCTGTGCTGGCTTCCCTGATGTTGGGGAGTGTACTACCTGAAAATGGCTTGCAAGGCAAGCAAACGTGTGACTGACGAACCTGACAATGCAGGGTTGCTTGGCATGCGTTTAACTTGCTATACCCACCCCCGCAGCCCTCCCCGTTTCCTGTGCAGAGGAAGCCGATACAGGCTGTACTGTTTGCCAGTATCCCCTGCTCTGTGAGAGCAAAGTGAATGTGCCTTTGGTATGTGAAACTTACCACCGTACCTTGCTGTGTACCCTGTACTGTAGTCAGTTCTTGATTAGCATTTACCAATGTTTAATGGTTAAGCAGTACTGGAACTGCTGAAGACAGGAATTGAAAAACCTGACCTATATTTAGTCAAATTTCAGGCCAGCATTTAGTGTCAATCTGCATTATGTGTTGAACTAAAATTCTTTAATGTGCTGCCAACAAGCAAGTCTTTCCCCTAAGTTTCTTTTGTTCCACTTTTGTCTAATGCTATGTTTTTCCTGTGTTCACTCCATGCTGACCAAGCTTTTGTTCAACTTAGTGTGGCCCATACTAATAGGACAGTTTTCCTAATAGCCAAGTAAAACACCTGCTTGCTTGTTTGCTGTAGAAGAGCTAACAGCTTGGATGGAGACTTAAGCTTTGCGTCTATGCCAGGGGTGGGCAAACTCTTCAGCAATTCAAGTGCAGCCCTGGTCCCAGACTCCACATTGCTTTAATGGTCCTGAGTCTTACTTCATTGTACTGAAGTCTCCACTGCTGAATTGTAGCTGCTCTTCAGAATCTCAACATCCACAAAGCACTTGCTCTACCAGCCAATCATTAAGCAGAAGAGGTTGTGCATGCACACGTATCTTGTGGCTCTCGGCTATATGAAGATATTGATGTATAGCTCTTTGTGCTGGAAACTTTGCCAAACTCTGGTCTATGCTCTATAATTTTGAATTCTATACTTCACTGTAGCCGTTTCTAAGTTAGCAAATTTGAAAAAATGAGGTAGCATCAGCCTCCTGTAATTCCTTACCTTGTCAGAACAGAGGCTTGGTTAGAAGGAAATGTGGTTATATGTATAAGAAACAGTCAGCAAAGGTAAAATTCAAATGCCATCTCCTGTGTCCCAGAATAGGGAATGTTCCCAAGACATGGGGATATGTGCACTCAGGTAGTTCTCTCTCTCATGAACAGCAGCCAGCAGTAGTGTGTGATCCCACCACAGCAGGTGCCCGATTGCACTCCCCCCACCTCCTAGCACATGCACACTAACAGGAACAATGGTCACAACTAATTTTCCCTTCATGAAAATCCCTAACATGAACACCAAATGGGAGCAGACTTAACTGAACACTTAATTGCACACTAGAAATTAGTTTATTTTTTAAAAAGTCTCCAACTGATATCCCTTTAACTGAAAATTTTAAAATAAGTGATACTGAAGTTTGTTTCACTTGGTGTTTGAGACGCAAGAATCTGAGGAGTGAATTGCTCACCTATTAATGCAGATCTTTATAACAAGGAATTCCTCTAACCCAGAAGCTAGAGAAGGTATTCAGTGCCCCAAGCACCACGCAAGCAGCAACACTCAAAAAAATTTGACACCAAAAATGGCCTTCATGACATATGGGAAGATTATTTATTATTATTATAAGCATTTATATAGCACCAGCAATGTACCTGGCACTTACAAAGAATAAGATAGACATGGTCCTTCCTCGAGAGCTTACAATCTAAAGGCAGGGGGAGGGGAGACAGAGAAGGGGAAAGACAAGGGATGCGACATTCATGAGGATGCGAGAGCTCAGGTACACGTTCTTAGCTTGGTTACAGTAAATTGGGAGTTTGCAGATAATAGGTGGGGGATAATCCTAGGTGGGGATGCTTAGCAGTAGTTCGGAAGAGTGGAGCGGAAGAGGTGGGTTTTGAGGAGGGAGTTGAAGGCGTGGAGGGTGGGGGCAAGGCGGACGAGGGTTAGGGTGTGAGTTCCAGATGTGCGGGGCAGTGAGGGAGAAGGGACGAAGGCAGTTGGGGGAGCAGGGGAGGCGTGGGAGGGTGAGGGAGGGGCAGCGGAGTGCTTGAGCAGGGGTTCGGAGGGATCTCTAATCAAGGTGCTTCCCAAACTACACAGCAAGGCTGAAGTGAAACCAGCTGAGGAATTAACATTAAATGCAGACATGGAAGGGGAAAATTTCTGGGTTGGATGAACTTCTTTTTATGAGAATACACATTAAAAAGACAAGACATTTTCTAATCTCACACACACAAGTTCCTCTGGTACAAGTAGTTACCCTCAGATATTAATGGAGAGAAAGAAGAAATGGAAGAAGAGACAAGGTTAGGGGCAGACAGTGGCCCATCACTCTTTTTGTCCAAACACACCTATCAGGCAATATTCACTCTGCAGTGTCTGGTAAAAGGTCTGTACAGATTGCTAAGCAGCTGCCTTTAAAGATTTCACTGTATGAAGCCCTCACACTTAATCTAGTAGAGAAGAACATCTAATCAAGTGGCCTTGGAAACTGGTGGAGAAGGTCTTTGGCAGTCTTTTTGTAAACTGTCATTAGGAGATGTCCTCAGAATTACCTCACCTCAAAAGAACTGCTCTGATACACAGAACCTTCTAGGGAAGGTTATTGAATGGGTGGGTTGCCTTGCAGCTCCAGGCACATCTCAATGCTATCTGTTTCCTGGACCCATGTCAGTCAGGTTTTCACCCTGGGCATAGCACTGAGACTGTGCTTGTGGCCTTGGTTAATGATCTCTGCTTGGAAATCGATAGGGGAAATTGTACCCTATTGATTCTGTTAGATCTTTCGGTAGCCTTTAATAAAATTGACCATAGGGTGTTAACATAAGAAGTGCCATACTGGTCAGACCAATGGTCCATATAGTCCAGCATCCTGTCTCCGACAGTGGCCAATCACAGTGGCTTGGGAGAAGCACCCAAGAGGTCACAATGGGGGATCCATTCCCTGTTGTTTTCCCCCAGCTTTCGTCATGTTCCCTGATCCTGTCTGGCTAATGGCTTCGAATAGACCTATCTTCCAGAAACTTGTCCAAACCTCTTTTAAACTCAGCTCTAGTACTGGCCCTTACCACAACCTCTGGCAGTAGATTCCACAACACAATTATACGCTGAGTGATTTTTTTTTCTTTTATTGGTTTTAAACTTGCCACCTGTGAGTTTCATGGAGTGTCCCCTAGTTCTAGTACTAGCTGAGAGAGTAAATAACTGTTCCTTGTTTATTAGTTCCACACCACTCATGATTATATAGACCTCTATCATATCTCCTCTCAGTCATCTCTTCTCTAAACTGAAGAGCCCCAACTTACCAAGCCTCTCCTCATACGGGAGCCCTTCCATGCCCTTGATCATTTTTGTTGCCCTTCTCTGTACCTTTTCTAGTTCAGCTATGTCTTTTTTGAGATGGGGCGACCAGAACTAAACACAATATTTGAGGTGTGGTCGCACCATTGATTTGTAGAGGCATTATGACATCCTCAGTTTTATTCTCTATCCCCTTCCGAATAATTCCTAATGTTCTGTTTGCTTATTTGACTGCTGCTGTGCACTGTGCTGTGGATTTCATTGTATTGTCCACAACCACCCCCAGATCCTTTTCCTGAGTGGTAACTCCTATCTTAGTACCCAGCATCGTGCACGCAGAGTTTGGATTATTTTTACCTACATGAATCACTTTGCGCTGTGTCCACATTAAATCTCATTTGCCGTTTAGATGCCCAGGCACCCAATGTTGTAAGATCCTGTTGCAGTTCCTCACAGTCTGCTTGTGTTTTAACTACCTTGAATATCTTGGTGTTGTCTGCAAATTTGATCACCTCACTCTTAACACCCTTTTCCAAATCATTAATGAATACATTAAACAGCATCGGTCCCAATACAGATCCCTGAGGCACACCACTTTTTACATCTCTCCATTGTGAAAAGTGACCATTTAGTCCAACCCGTTGCCAGTTTCTGGTCCAACCCTTTTAACCCGTTTCTGATCTATAGTAAGACATTATCTCCTATCCCATGACTTATTAATTTTCTCAAGAGTCTCTCATGAGGGACCTTATCAGATGCTTTCTAGAAATCTAGGTACACTATATCAACTGGGTCTCCCTTATCCACATGCTTATTTACACCCTCAAAGAATTCCAACAGGTTAGTGAGGCATGATTTACTTTTACTAAATCCGTGTTGACTCTTCCCTATTAAGCCATGTTTGTCAACATGCCCTGTAATTCTGTCCTTAATGATGGTTTCCACCATTTTGCCCGGCACAGACGTCAAGCTTACTGGTCTGTAGTTTCCAGGATCACCTCTGGATCCCTTTTTAAATATCATGGTTACATTTGCCACCCCTCCCGTCCTCAGGTACAGTGGCAGATTTTAGAGAGAGGTTAAAAATTACTAACATTAGGTCTGCGATTTTATATACGAGTTCCTTCAGAACTCTGGGGTGAATGCCATCTGGCCCTGGTGACTTGTTAGTATTCAGTTTGTCAATTTGCCCTAGAACTTCTCCAGCGTCACATTGATTTGTAACAGCTCTTCCAATGTTGACATGGCTGGGGGACCTGGCTGGGGTGCATGGGACCACTCAAGTGGTTCTGCTCATTCCTTGCTGGGAGAGTCCAGAGGGTGGTGATGGCGGTGACTCAGTGCCCTCAGAAGTTCCTTTGTGGGGTCCCGCAGGGTTCCATCTTGTCTCTACTCCAGTTCAATGTGTATCCAAGGCCACTGAGGGAGAACATTCAGAGATCTGAAGTGAGGTGTCATCAATATGTGGATGACACCCAGCTCTCTCTCTCCTTTTCATCTGACCCAGGTCCAGCAGTCTTGGTGCTTACCCAGTGCCTGGTTGCTGTTGGAGACTGGATGTGGGCGAATTGATTGAAGCTGAATCCAGACAAGAGTGAGGTGATGATGGTTGTGGCCTGGGGCAGGTGGGAACACCTGTCATTGATGGGGTCCGGCCTCTCTTGGCCACTCAGGTTCACAGCCTTGGGGTGCTCTTGGATCCACTGCTGCTCCTGGATTGTCAGGTTGCAGTGGTGGCCAGAAGCACTTTTTACCAACTTCATCTGGTGAGAAGGCTGCAACCTTTTCTATCTGATTCGGATTTGGCCACTGTCCATGCATGTCTTTCTAACCTCAAGGCTAGACTACTGCAATGTGCTCTACGTGGGGCTTTCCTTGAAGACTGTTCAGAAGCTGCAGTTGGTGCAGAATGTGGCGGCCTGCCTTCTGTTGGGGATGAGTCACCAGGAGCACATTACACTGGTGCTCTGGAGTCTGCACTGGCTATAAAGCCTAAGTGGATTGGGCCCCAGGTATCTGCGCAACTGCCTCTTTCCCTACCGTTGCGGCCTCTGAGGTCGGCCAGGGATGCCCTCTTGCGAGTGCCAACTACCTGTGAAGTTGTTACAATGAGGGTGGGCATGGGGGCATTCTCAGTTGTTGCCCCACAATTATGGACCTCCCTTCCCTTAGAGATTTGCCTAAGTCCGAGCCTGTTCATCTTCCAGAGGAGATGCAAGACCTTTTCGTTTGGCCAGGCATTTGGCGGGGAGGAATATGGTTGTGTGGACTTGGGTTGAAGTGTTTGGGGAGGAGGATTGGTGGGTGGTAGGTGGATAAATGTTGTGGTGGGTGGTTGCGATGATGTGGGTTTTAAGGAGTTTTAAATCTACTTTGCTGGATTTTGTATTTTTTATGTTGTAAGCTGCCCTGAGTCTTTGGAGAAGGGAGGAGTAAAAATATAAATAAATAAAATGAATAAATAAAAATAAACTTGCATTTTGCTGACTTGCTGTTCTGAGGTAACTGCCCACAGGAAGGCAACCTTGACAGATAGATAGAGATAGATTAGCAATTAGTTCAATGAGACAGCGAATGAATCGCTCAAGAGTGAGGTTGAGATTACACTGGGTTTACCAGAAAACTGATGGGAGGTCACAACCGGGCTATGGTTATGAGTTATGTGATACATAAGGGCGAGCAGCCATGGAGCCCTTTCCTAATAATGCCCCCAGGGCAGGGACTTGAGCCTATATAGTGCTGAGGTGTTAAACGTTTGAATATTTCAAGAAAAAAATAATACAGACATAACATCACAGAAACAGAAGATAAAGAAATGTTCTTAACTCATCTTTAAAAGGTAAAAGTGTCATAAGAATGTAGGAAGTACCATACTGGGTCAGACCAATAGTCCATCCAGTCCCTGACAGTCATCACGCTCAGTCGCTTTGGAAAAGTACCCAGCAGTACTTAGCCAGAAACTCACTGCATGGCCTTGGGCCAGTCACATTATTCTCTCAGCCTAACTTACCTCACAGGGTTGTTATGAGGATTAAAAAGTTGTGCTAGTTTTATGTAAAGCACTCCTAGTGCCATGGCAGGGGGCACTATAAAAAAATCAGAATTGTTGATAAAGATGATAATAGAGTAATTCCCAGATCCTGACAGAGGTTATGTCCCTCAACGTACTTGGCTAATAGCCATTAATGGATGTATCCTTCAAAACGTATCCAATCTGTTTTTAATCCCAGCTATCCCACTAGCCCTGACAACATCCTGTGGCAAAAAATTCCGTAAGTTAATTGCGCATTGAGTGAAGAAAAATACTTTCTTTTATTTGTTTTAAAAATCTGCTGCCAATTAGATTCATGGAGTGTTCTAGTACTATTTGAAAAGGTAAATCACAGTCTCAGAGTCCTAGAGTTGGATAGGACATAGAGGGTCATCTAGTCCAGTCCCGTGCACCACCACAGGACCTATCACACCCCAAGTATCTGCACAGAGAAGTCCATCAAATAAGAAATGGAGACTATTAATAAATCTGCCACAAGTAGAGACTGGGACCAACCAGAGCACATGGATGCCTGAATCAAAAAGGAACTATATAAGGTGAGCCACACCCATGTTGCATGGGAAGGCAAAAACCTTCAGAGTCAGCTACCAATCTGCCCAAAGGTAAAATTCCTTCCCAATCCCAAATATGGCAATCAGTTAAGACCCTGAGCATTTGAGTAGGCCCCACCAGTCAGGCACCTGATATACAGCTATAATACCAGTGCTTCTGAATGCCCCATCAATCCCACCTCCAGCTGAAGACAACTTTGATGCTTCAGGAAGAAAAACGCACAAACACACACAAAAAAATATTCTTGGGAGGGAACTTTTTCCTTCTATAACATCACATAGAAACTAGGGCTGTACCGAGTAGTACTTCTGAGTATTCGGGATGAATACCAAAGTTCTGAATAATCAGCCCGAGTACTCGGCGGCCCTTTGGCGCTGTTTCTGACATTTCGGAATTCAGATTCGGAATTCCGGACCTCGGAAACTTTGGAAAGTTGTTGCAAAGTTCTTGAACCCACAACCAAAACACTACCCAGAAAAAACAGGCTAGCAAGAGTGAGACAATTACACCAGAAGACAACCCCACAAAAGTGCAACTGCGTGCAGAAATGAATAAATAAATAAATAAATAAATAAAAACAATAGTAGTGTACCCACAGCATGGTCCACCATCAGCAGTGACTGCACCCACTTTAATCGTTATGCCAACCAAGCACTACACAAAAATGCAGGTTAGTAAGGGACATTCGCTCAAAAAGAATACAACAACTCTGCAACTGCATGGAGAAATAAATCCCACCAGCAAGCCCAGGCCCCAGCAGTCACAAAATTAAGAAACCAGACATTCATACAAACACACAAGGGGCACTCTCTTGGCATGGCACTGGTAACTTGAAGAGACCATGCAAAGGGAAGTGGAGCCAGGCAGAGAGATCCCAGTCTGGCCTCATGGTGCCAAGCAGCTGGCAGAACAGTAGACGTTAAACTTCACAATTAGGCTCTGTTGTGCCAAGGCAACACACACACAACCCTGAAAAACAGTCTGCAACTGCATGGAAAAATAAATCCCACCAAAAGCCAGCAAGCCCAGGCCCCAGCAGTTACAAAATTAAGAAACCAGATGTTAATTTCACACCGCCCTCCTCTAGGGGCACCCTCTTGGCACGGCATTTGTACTGTGGCACTGGCAACTTGAATAGACCAGGCAAGGGGAAGTGGAGCCAGGCAAAGAGATCCCTCTGGCCTCATGGTGCCATGTACCAACCAAGCAGCAGGCAGAACTAGAAGCAGTGTGGCATGCAATTATTTTTTTTAAAAAACCTGCATGGCATGGTAAAAGTAACCGCACAAGCCCCTATGGGCAGGACAGGGCAGGCCAAACCAAACCACACCATGCCACGTCAGGCACCCCTCCCTCAGTCGATTACTTACAGATCTGGGAGCACTGTAGGGCACAGCCAAATTCACCAAAGAGAATGGACAAAATGGCTGCAGACACTTTTATTCTGCCCTGCCAGCCAATCAACAGCTTGCCATCTGGCTTTGCCAGCTAATCAAAACTTGCCATCTGGCTTTCAACTGTCCTCTCATATACCCCCCTCCTACAAGATATGCCACTAAGTTTAATTTTCAGAAGAAGCTCGACTGTCCACCAGCCCCCAAATGTGCAGCTGTTTCTGAAGTTTTCCGAATAATGGCTTTGGTCCTCGAAACTTCAGAATTTGGACTTCTAAATTTATTTATAACCAGCTTGTATCCATTAGTACTTGTACCCATTCTCACCGTTAGTCTGAACAAATCTCCCACTTCTATTGTATTAACTCCCATAATACATTTATACAACGTGGTCATATTAAGGCTGCACCAAATACACCATCTGAGTACTCGGATTGAGTTCCAAAGTTCTGAGAACCAGGAACTGGGTCGTTGGTCGGAACTCTGAACTTTTTCTGAGGAGCCCGGAATTCAGAACTTCGGACCTCTGCAACTGCATGCAGAAAGCCAAACAAACAAACAAAAACAAAGCCAGCACTACCCACTTTAAAATCATTATGCCAAAAAGTGCCCAGAAAAGCAGGCTAGCAAGTGTGAGACAATCACTCAAGAAGAAAAACCCCAAAAGTGCAACTGCATGCAGAAAGCTGAGCCAGCAGTACTACAGCATGGCCCACCATCAGCACTGCACCCACTTAAAAATCATTATGCCAGCCCAGTAGGCATAACACCACCCACAAGAAAACAGAGATTACTTACCAGTAACTCTATTCTTCGAGAGAGCTCCGCGTATTCTCACTCTTGGGATTCACTTCCTGCTTTGCAGGCACCGGAAAACCTCTCGTCAGCAGTATCCAGGCAGATTACGCCTGGAAAAGACTAGAACATGGTGAGGGCTCCGCCCCCTCCATCCCCCTCCCCATCCCGAGAAAAACGCGGGCCCGCATCACGAGGGATGGTAGAATAAAAAGGGGGAGGAGCCCTCACCGCCTCAGTTCCTTCCAACCCGGTCCGGAAGACCCCAGCAATGTCCATCCGAGACTGAGGGGAAGGAGGGCGGGATGTGAGAATACGCGGAGCTCTCTCGAAGAACAGAGTTACTGGTAAGTAACCTCTATTTCTTCTTCGAGGATCTCCGCGATTCTCACTCTTGGGAGAGTGATAAGCAGTTTCAAACACCTACCTCAAGGAGGAGGGAATCGAGGATGATCATTGATGAATGAGTCTAGCACTGCCCTTCCCACCTGGGAATCTGTTCTGGCTGCAAGATCCAGAGAGTAGTGCTTCGTAAATGTATGGACGGAAGCCCATGTGGCAGCTTTACAGATGTCGGATATATTTATCCCTTGAAAATTTGCCAACGATGTGGCCGTAGCTCGAGTCGAGTGTGCTTTCAGTTCTGCAGGTGGGACCTTGCCCGCCAGTCCATAGCACTTTTGTATGCATAGCACAATCCACTTAGACATTCTCTGTGAAGAGATCTTGACTCCAATCTTTTGACCTCCGTAGGAAATGAACAGAGAGTCACATGCTCTAACAGTTTTAGTTCTGTCAATGTAGAATGCTAGTGCTCTCTTGACATCTAGGGTGTGTAACGTTTGCTCCGCAACTGAAGCATGAGGTTTAGGGAAAAACACTGGTAGCGATATTGTTTGGTTCAGGTGAAAACTGGATGCTACCTTGGGAATAAAAGAGGGGTCCACCCTTAAGTCAACTTTGTCTCTATGGAACAACGTATAAGGAGGAGAAGCTCTAAGAGCTGTGAGTTCACTCACCCTCCTTGCTGAAGTAATAGCTACTAAAAATGCAGTTTTAATCGACAAGTCCTCCATGTTGCACGAAGCTAAAGGTTCAAAGGGAGGGCCCATCAATTTTGATAATACAAGGTTTAAATCCCACTGAGGGGCCAGGCGTGACCTCTGAGGAAAAGTGTTCATCAGGCCCTTCCAAAAAGACTTCATTAGGCCATGGGAAAATAACGTTTCATTACCCTCTGGTTGTAAACGTGATGATAAAGCCGCCAAGTGGACTTTTATGGATACTAGAGATAGATGTGACTTCTGTAGCTTCAGAAGATAAAGGAAAACATGGTTCATATTTAAAGCGTGTAAAGAGATAAGTTGTCCTTCACACCACTTACAGAAACGTTTCCACTTTAACTCGTAACATTTGCGAGTCGAAGGTCTCCGAGAATTTAGTAATATTTCCGAAACCTCCGGGGGTGCGTTCCTCATTGGGGTAGGATCAACCAAGCGGAGAGGTGGAGCATCTGTAAATCGTGATGCAGTATTTTCCCTTGATCTCGAGAGAGGAGGTCGCATGTCACTGGAAGATTTCTGACTTGCGATGCCATTCCCTGTAAGGTTTGGAACCAGACTTGGCGGGGCCAGAAGGGAGCGATCACAATGATGTGAGCCCTGTCTGTCTTGATCTTGCACAGTACTCTGTGAATAAGGGGAAACGGTGGAAATGCATAGAGGAATGTCCCATGCCAAGAGATGGCAAAGGCGTCCGATATCGATCCTGGTACTACTCCTGCTCGACTGCAGAATTCGGGAAGCTTGGCGTTCTCTTGTGAGGCAAACAGGTCTATCGTCGGAGTCCCCCACTCCTGAAAAATATTTGCCAAAACATCCTCCTTTAGAGACCATTCGTGCTGGTCCGTTGCCTTGCGACTGAGGCAGTCCGCTTCTGAGTTGTATTGGCCTGCCAAGTGAATGGCGTGTGCATGTATGCCGTGTTGTATGCACCAGTGCCAAATGGCCTCTGCTTCCTTGGAAAGACGAGTGGATCGCGCTCCTCCCTGTTTGTTTATATACCACATGGCTGTGGTATTGTCCGTCACGATCTGTATGTTCTTTCCCCTGATGTGGGGTAGTAGGGCTTTTAGAGCCCATCGTATGGCCCGCAATTCCAGCATGTTGATGTGTAGATATGTCTCCTCCTGAGACCAGAGCCCGTGAACTTGGGTATTCTCCATGTGTGCACCCCATCCTGTTAGGGATGCATCTGTTGTGATAGTTGTCTGAATGCTGGGGGGATCGAAAGGTACCCCTTTTAGAACCTGTTCTGCATTTGTCCACCATTGTAAATTTCGTAGAAGTCCCTTCGTTATGGACAGCTTCATGTTGAGGGGGTGGATGGTAGGGGTGTAATTGAGGGCGAGCCATTGTTGCAGTGGTCTCATGTGTAGGCGTGCATGTGGTGTTACCATTGTGGTAGACGCCATTAACCCCTGAAGGTGAAAAAAAAATCGAACCGACTTGGTAGGATGGGTTCGCAGGGTGTTCAGTGCCTGCCGTATGGCGAGAAGTCTCTCTGTGGGGAGGTACGCTCTTGCCTGTCTGGTGTCCAGAATCGCCCCTATGAAGGGTAGGTATTGAGACGGTTGTAGATGTGACTTTGTCAGGTTGATGACAAAGCCTAGGTCCTTGAGTAGTGACATTGTCAACTCTAAATGTTGCAGGAGTTCTTGTTGCGATGCTGCTGCGATCAGCCAATCGTCTAGGTATGGAAAGATTCTGACCTTTTGTCGTCTGAGATATGCCGCTACCACCGCTACACATTTGGTGAAAACGCGTGGTGCCGTGGAAAGTCCAAATGGAAGGACCCGGTACTGGAATAGAAGGTCTCCTGCAATGAATCGTAAGAATTTTCGGTGAGAAGGTCGTATCGAGATGTGGAAATAGGCATCCTTTAGATCAAGGGAGGCTAGCCAGTCGCCTTGTTGTAGTCCCATAAAAATGATGGGTAGGGAGGTCATACGAAACTTAAATTTTTTAACAAATTTATTGAGGTGTCTCAGGTCCAGAATAGGGCGAGAGCCTTTATCCTTCTTTGGGACTACAAAGAATCTAGAGTAGAACCCAATGTTAAATTCGTTTCTGGAGACCTGCTCAATAGCTCCCTTGTGCAGGAGTTTTTGAATTTCAACTAGTATTTGAGTGGAGGGGGGGGGAGCCCCTGGGGGGGCAGGATGAGAGGGGAGGAGGGGTGTGGAACTGTATGGCATACCCCAGTTCTACTATCTCTCTGACCCAGCGATCAGTAGAGATGGTTTCCCATACAGGTAAGGAAGGTAACAGGCGGTCCTGGAATGAGGGGTCATCCTCGTGTTCTCCCTTGATCCATGTTTTGTTAAAAACGAGATTTCGTCTGCTGTCCAGACGAAGAATTAGAGGATGGTTTGCCTCTGCCCCTTTGTCTATTAAACGTTTTACGTTGTTGTGTGCCTTGTGTTTGGTGATATGTTAGGGGAGTCTGCTGCTGGAATCTCTTTCCAGCCTGGTAAGTGTAGTGTTGGTAAGGAGCCCGTCGAGAAGAAAAGGGATAGCCCTGTGTGAATGGCTTTTTTCGTATGGCCCTAATGACCCCCGTGGATCTTGCCGTTTGATTCATTTCTTTTATCTTTTTAAGGGTGTCGTCAGTCGTGGCAGAGAACAGACCCTCACAATCGAACGGCAGATCCTCTATTCTGGTTTTGTTTTCTGGGGTCAGAGCTGTGGATCGAAGCCACGCATGTCTACGGAGGGCTATGGCAGATGCCATCCCTCTGGCGTTGGCATCCGCCACATGCATGTTAGCCGTTAATTGGAATTGGGCCATCTGCATACCTTCCTTTTGCAATGCTGCCAACTGGTTCGGGTCCGTTGTAGTGCCTACCTTAGACCATAGCCAATGCTGATAACCGCACATGGCTGATGCGTAGTTTGCAATTCTGAAGGACAAAGAGTCCGAGGAGAACACTTTTCTTCCAAGGACATCCAGCCTTCTTCCCTCCCTGTCTGCTGGGGATGTTTGCACTCCTCCTGCCCTTGATCTAACAGAGGCAGCAGCAATCACTAATGAGTTGGGAGGTGGGTGATTATGGAATATTTGCGCCCCTTCCTTGGGTACCGCATATAGGGAATCTGCCAGCTTGTTAGTAGGAAACACCGAGGCCGGTTTTCCCCATAAGGCAGTGGCTGGTTCCAATAGTTGGTCTAACAGGGGTAGCGTTACATGCCCAGATTCCCCCGTTCCTAGAATGCCAAATATGTGCCCTGTCTGAGACTTCTTAACAACCCTAGTGGGGAGTTTAGGGAGGGCGGATGCCATCCTCCTCAACGTAGCCTGAAAGGCTTTAGAGTCCTCGGTCACTAATGAAATATTTGTGTCCGATATAGCGTCTGGGGGTGGTGGGGAGATGGTCTCATCTTCTTCAAGGGATGGGGATGATGGTGAGGACGACTGCAATGCTGATCTCCCTGGGGAAGCCGTTCCGACTGCAGCCGGTACTGATGGTACCGGTTCCTCTCTATGGGTCCCCAATAGAGAGGTCAAGAGCTGCGAAGCTCCCGATGGAGCTAACCTTTGTGTGGTCATTACTTCAGGTCCGGAACTGCGTGTCCCGGTGCCGACGGTGCCGAGGTCCAGGTGCGCTTGTAACGAACCCGTCTCCGACGGTGGGGGGCGTGAGACCGTTGCCGTTGGTGCCGCCCTCGGCGGAGCCGGTGGTACATAGGTGTGCTCCCGTGTGGGTCGCCTTGCGTACGGGGATGGACTGCGTGATCGGTACCGATATTCATGGCCGTAGCCATAGTCCCGGTGCCCGTCCCTTGGTGAGCAACATGAGCATGGTGAGCGAGATCTGCGCTCTAAATGGTATCGGAGGGGTGTATGTTCGTTCCGATATCTCGGTGATCGGGACCGTGAGTAGTAGTGGGGTGATCGGGAACGGGACTGTCTCTGCTCCACTGGTAAGGTGAGCAGTAGGGGCGGTACCGACCGTGATAGTGGAGTCGGCGGTGCAGTCACCCTCGTCGGTTCCGACGCTGGTTGGAGCGCCTGCAGGGGTTGTGTAACAGCCGTTGGTCCCAACGGTGATCCCTGTCCCTGGGGAATTGTGCCCATCCCGGAGCGTTCTGCTGCCTCCCGTGAAGAGCTCTTCTTTTTCTTTTTCTCTCCACTCTTGGTCCCCCGCTCCAATGTGGATCCGTGCGTGCGGAGTGCGTCGGTACTGCTGTCCGCCGAGTGCCTAGAGCTGGGTGCGTGCGTAGTGGTGCTCCCTTCCGCGGAGCGGTTGGTACCGGTAGCCTAATGCACGTGGAGCTGTGCAATCCCTCGGTACCGATTTCGACGGTGCAGACGGTACCGGTGGTGTGGGGACTAGCCCTCGGTGTCGGGGCCGTTGGAGCCGAAATTTCCATCGGCCTAAAGTGCTGGGCGGGGAGCCTCAGAGGCCCCTCTTCTCCGCCCTCTAATGCCCTTTTTGTAAGAATGTCTTGCAGCTGGAGTGCTCTAGCTCGTTTGGCTCTGTTTGAGAGTACCGAGCAGGCTCCACAGGTCCGGGTATTGTGGCCCTCTCCCAGGCAGGCTAGGCAACGATCGTGCTGGTCGCTCACTGAGAGGGTGGCCGGACAGCAGCTACACTGTTTAAAGCCCGGCTGCTTGGGCATTCCGTTTGCCCCGAAGGGCGTAAAAGCCCTGGGAGCGTCCCCGCGGGCTAGGGCAGCACTCCTACTCACAAGTCTTCTTTGCTTTCTTTCTACTTGCGCTGACAAAACGCTGAAAAGCGCTGAGAAGTCTTCCAACGCCACGCGGTTGGAAGGAACTGAGGCGGTGAGGGCTCCTCCCCCTATTTATTCTACCATCCCTCGTGATGCGGGCCCGCGCTTTTCTCGGGATGGGGAGGGGGATGGAGGGGGCAGAGCCCTCACCATGTTCTAGTCTTTTCCAGGCGTAATCTGCCTGGATACTGCTGACGAGAGGTTTTCCGGTGCCTGCAAAGCAGGAAGTGAATCCCAAGAGTGAGAATCGCGGAGATCCTCGAAGAAGAACCACATACACCCCACCTCAAAAAAGCTTCCGTTGTGCCTGCCCACCTATGCAAGGCAAGCCCCATCCCCACACCATATTATTTTAAACAAAGTATCTCTCCCCTGTGCTGCAGTGCCCACAAAAAACACAGAAAAAGTGGTCCCTCTCTGGCCTCTATGGTGCCAACCTGCCAACAAGCAGTGCAAGCAGCAGCAGCACCCACTTTAAAATATATTAGGCACTGGCAACCCCAGTATGGACAGCATAGGCCAGGGTCAGTGGAGCAAGGCAGAGATCCCTCTGGCCTCCATGGTGCCAAGAAGCAGGGAGCAACATGGCATGGCACTCACTGGCATGGTGGAAGTAACCCTCAACATGGCTCCTATGGCCTGGCCGCAGGCCAACCGCCCCCCCCCCCCAAACCGAAGTACATACAGATCAGCAGCGTATAGCACACAGCCAAATTCACCAAAGAGAATGGAAAATGGCCCTACAACCACTTTTATTTTGTCCCTGCCAGCCAATCAAAACCTGCCCTGTACTTGTGCATCACTCATCTGTCCCCCCCACATTCCCCCC
The DNA here is from genome assembly GCA_003113815.1 of Sphenodon punctatus. Lineage (NCBI taxonomy): Eukaryota > Metazoa > Chordata > Lepidosauria > Sphenodontia > Sphenodontidae > Sphenodon > Sphenodon punctatus. The sequence continues at coordinate 640,369 of QEPC01003493.1, read as the reverse complement.
AGCCTACCAAATATTACACTAAGTTTTGTTTCCTAGCTCAGAGAAGCTAGGATCAACCTTCTGGGTCACTCAGCCATGTACGCAATGGCACCAGCACTGATTGAGTTTTCTGAAGTTTTCCGGAGACCGACCTTGGTACCTGGAACTTCAGAAGCAGGGAACAGAATCTTCGGTGAATTATGAAGCTTTCCAGGGACTGAGTCTCAGCACTAGTTCGTATCTCCTCTAAGCATCTTTTCAATAGGCTGAAAAAGTCAAGCTCGTTTATTTATTATTTAGCCTCATCTCTAAGCTAAAGTCTCAATTCGTCTGATCATCCTGGTAGCTCTGCATTGCACTTGTTCCAGATTAATTTCATTGTTCTTGAACATTGGTGATTAGAACTGAACACAGTATTCCAGATGCGGTCTTTACCAGTCTTCTACAGAGGCAACAATACCTCCCAATTCCTACCGGTAATATCATGCCTAATGCATCCCAGGATGGCATTTGCCTTTTTCGAACCTGATCAGTCATTTTATGGTCAGTTAAAACATCCAAGTCCCTCCCCTCCTCTGTTGTTTCCAATTAATGAGTTCTGAGGCAATAACTAAAATGCTTATTATTAAACCTCAAATGCATAGGCTTGCACTTTGTGCTATTAAATTCCATCCCATTCCCAATATTTCAATCCATGAGCTCATCTAGTTCATCTTGTAGTTAGTTAGTTGTTTATTCATGGCGTAACACAAGGTCATTGCCAATACAGGATAAAATGACACAAGTAAAATAAACATGACAGGACGTCCCACAACGGGCCGATGTAATAGCTATACTCAACAAAAAAATTACATATAAGTTATAAAGATACAGGACCCGCTCTGCCCTGTGTGGCTGTAAATCACTAGTTACCCTAGTCCACACATATTTCAAATAGCTATAGGATATAATATTTTGTGAGGGAGAGTTAAGGCTAGCTGCTATGATGTTGTTGTCCGAGAAATTTTGCCTTGCTTGGATTGCTTGGACAACATAAGAGGCCATATTCTTTATTACCTGGGAGGAATTACTGGATAGCAGCAGAGATAGAAGTAGATCAACTGATGCTTCTGGATGTTCTTGAATGAACAATGACAAGTAATGCTCCCTTAATCCATTGTAAAGATGGTAGGAAAATAAAAAGTGGGCCACCGTCTCCACTGTGAAGCCATCAAATGGGCAGAGTCTTTCTAAAAAGGGGATCCCTTGCATAGGCCCTTCCAGAACCTTGGAAGGGAGGGAGTTTGCCCGAGCTCCAAAGATTAACCTCTTGGCCCTTATAGTGATAGGGGAGTCTAAGTAACCAGGAATCCTGGGCAGCCAAGTCAGGTAGGATCTAACATGGGGAGAGGCGTTGACAGCACCTATTTCTTGTTGTCGATCAATATCGTCAGCTCGTATCTGTATCTCCCTCTAAATTGCCCCTATAGGTTTATGACTCAGATACTCAACTGACAACCCCATAGAGTTAAGATGGATGTCAATTTCCTGGGACCAGGGATTAGTACAAGAGTCCTTCAACATTTCTTTAACCAGTTCCGAGGAACGGATATAATGAGATTTCCACCAGTGCTTTAAAGCCAATTCAACTGCCCTTTGGGACCATCTCTTCTGGCCCAATTCCAGCCTGATCATGGCATGTGGGATACCTGGTGGATTGCCAAGCAAGGCGGTCAGAAACTTGGCCTGGATTTTGTCCAGCCTGTGGGCTTCTGTGATTGCCCACAGTTCAGCCCCATATAGTAGTTGACCGCCGATCTTACTGTTGAAAGCCTGAAGAGCCAAAGAAATGCCATCTCTTCTCTGGTGAGTAAAAAAGAAGAGTAAGGTATGGAGCAGCCCCTTGGCTGCCTTGATAGCCCCCAGAACATGATCCTTCCACTTGCCAGTTTTATGGAATAATACTCCCAAGTATCGGTAGGAGGAAACTTGCTGTATGGGGTGGCCCTCAATCCCCCAACTATACAGCTTCCTCCTGTTGGTAAAAACCAACACTTTGGATTTAGCATGGTTAATTTCCAATTTGGTTATTTTGCAAAACTCTGCAAAGGCTGCCATCTGCCTTTGGAGACCCACTTGAGTCTGGGATAAAAGGACAACATCGTCAGCAAACAGGAGGCAGCCGACTGGCCTATCAGCGATCTTAGGGGGGGGGGAAATGTTGATTCTCGCATTACTGGGATGATGTCATTGATAAAGTAGTTAAAGAGGGCGGGGGCCAGGACACAGCCTTGTCTTACCCCCTGTTGGATATCAACTGGCTCGGTTATATGGCCCTGGGAATCGACCTTGACCACCAGGGAGGAGCCTGCATATAAGGTCTGAATTAACCTTAAAAATCTCCCGTCCAGTGTAGACCTCCTTAGCTTATCTCACAAAATGCTTCTGTCTATAGAATCAAACGCTGTTCTCAAGTCCAAAAAGGCCGCAAAGAAGAAATGGTTCCGCGCCCGGTACTTGCTGACCACATGATTTAATAAACAGCATTGCTCTATCGTAGAGCGACCAGCCTGGAAGCCTGCTTGTTCGACATGAATGATATTTTCCTGACTGGTCCAAGATGTAAACCTGGCTAATAAAAGCTTACCATATACCTTCCCTATCACGCAAAGTAGACTTATTGGACGGTAGCTAGCTGGGTCAGAGCGTGTTCCCTTTTTGTAGATTGGAATAACTACTGCTTTAGACCATAAAATGGGGACCTTCTCTGAGTTGTTAATTGCCGTAAATAGCTTAGCTAGGAGAGGGAGCCACCATACCCTGTGAGCTTTGATAAATTCTACATGGACTAGATCGGGACCAGGAGCTTTATGGTTACGAAAAGAATCCAATGCCACCTCTATTTCTGACACCAATACAGGGGGCCATGGATAAAAGTCAACAGGGTCCTCAGGAGCTAGAAAACAGTGCTCTTCCGATTGACCTGCAAACAGAGCACTGAAATGTTCGACCCAGGTGGAAGGTAAAATGGTACTTGTTATCGGCCTCCCTACCCTACATGTGGAGGTGTTTACTAGGCACCAGAATTGTCTAGAATCCTTCCTTTCTGCCGCCTGAATAAGGGTCATCCATTGATCTTCTCCATATTGCCTCTTTTTGCTCTTCTGCAATAGTCTGTAAGCTCTTCTAGCTGCCAGAAACTCTGCAGGGGGTCGATGGCTAGGGTCCTTCCTATATGAGCGATAGCACTGGTTCGTTTTCCCTTAGGCTAGCCTACATTCTTTATCAAACCACCTGGCCATACCCTTAGAATTGGACTGGGGGGCCTTGGTAAGTCCGTGGATAAATTGAGATATATTAGCACTCAGGCGGTCATAGTGGGTTAATATCTCTTCCGAGTTGGTAGCCACAAGGAGCTGGTCCCTCAACGGCTGGTCAATGTAAGCGGTCAATCTGGCTTCCAGGGAATGATCCTATCGAGGGGCTCTTGAGGTGTCTAGTTGGGACACCTCTGAACCCAACGGCTGCACATCAGAGGTGATAGGGTGATCTATAGCTAAAAGGATTAGTAGTGGCAAATGGTTGCTAACTGACCCGTGTCCTACCGAAAAGTCTATAAGGAAGGGTAACATGGTAGGGGTTACTAATACATAATCGACTACACTTGAGCCGCTAGGCCCAAGGTATGCGAATTCACCCCTTGAATCGCCAAATCCTGACCTATTTAAGAAATACAAATTATAGGCGGCTGCTAGTTTGGCCAATTTTAATCCTGAAGAATTTATCTGTAAGTCTTTAGAGCATCTCGAGTTAAGCAGGCCAAAGGGATCGGCTGGGACTAGGTTGACATGAGGGCTAAGAGTCAAATCGTATGCCCCCATTCTGGCATTAAAATCCCCCGCTATAATGAGGAGAACCTGGGGGAAATCGGACGTGAGCTGATTCATTATGGCCTCCAAGTTATCTCAGTATGATTTCCTAAATGATCCTGCATTACAGGGCGGTACATAGACCGTCAGAACAATCAGGGTTAATGAGGCTATCTTGAGTCTAAAGCCCAGGATTGCCTGTGAATTGATAATTGTCAATGTCTCGGGAGGAGGCAACTCTTGAGAGATAAAACATCCCAACCCCCCACAGGCACGACCTCTAGGGTTGTGCTTAACAGCTGGTAAATCGATGGCCCTATAGCCCTCCAATTGCAAAGGATCTGTAGCCTACATTTCTTGGACCAGAATTATATGGTACCCGCCTATGAAAGTCAGGATCGTTTTTATGCCTTTCCCATCCTGCTATATTCCATGAGCATAAGCTTAGTCCTTGCCTTGGGGCCAACACAGAATGTCATAAAAGGCAAGACTGTCTGGCCCCTAAACTATGGCCTGCTGCCGCCTGGACTGGGAATTAGACTTCCGTGCTGATTCAAGATCTAATAGTTGTCCTGGCGGGTCACACATTTTGCCTGTCAATTCAGAACTAGGAGAGGGCACTGCTGCAAATTTCTCTCCTAAGGGAGAGGAAAGGGCAAGACTGTCTAACAAGACTGTCTGAACCTGGCAAGACTGTCTGGCCCCTAAGCTATGGGCTGCTGCCACCAGGACCGGGAATTGGATTTCCGGTGCTGCTTCAGGATCTAGTAGAGGCCCGGTGGGTCACACATTTTATCTGCCAATTCAGAACTAGGAGAAGATACTGCTGCAAATTCCTCTCCTGGGGGAAGAGTCCACCACTGAAGAATTTAAAACAGCTATGGACTCACTAGCAGGTCGCCTCGCCTGCATGCCTATGCCCTTTGAAGGCCTTAAGGATGGTTCCTGATTGGCAATGGCCAATGGCCTAGTACCTATGTTATCCAAGGAGGAATTTCGTGGGGACCTACTCCTAAACGAAGGTTTACAAGTTTTGTTGGTGAGTTGCAAGGGAGACTTGTCTAGCCCCTTCAAAGAGAGAGCATAAGGCTCTATTTCTTAACACCTTCCCAAAGTAGATTCCCCATGATGCAAATAGTCCTTCTTTGGAAAGTAACTCAGTCACCAACTGTTCGGAACTAAAGTGAATGATCACAGGTTGTAAACTTGGAGTTGCCGGCAAAGACTGGATTTTATCTATTTGGCCCGCAGACACTGGGTGACCCAGAATTTGTGAAATAAAAAAACTAATTCTAATCTTAGCCTGCCATCTTGGAAAATATTGAGTGGGAAGGGGAACTACATAAAAAACAATTGCATTGGGTACCTGAGCATTATAGGGATTATCTAGCACTGGTGAATGGTTGCTCTTCAAGGGGGTAGACTCAACAAGTCCCACTTCCTGATGGCAAGTTTGGGAGGCAACTGAGCAGTGCCCTGTTGGCTTTTGGGACTGGTTATGCTCAACCTTTTGTCTTAAGGTATTGAACAGTTCTATTATGGTATTTAATTTATGGGATTGTCCCTCCAACTGGGCATGTAAGAAATTTAATTGTGCATACAGTCTTGCTAACGTGTCCTCTATGATAAAACATTGCTTGCCCAAGGACTCGGATAAAGAACCATTCAACTCCAGTGAGTCAGCCAGGGAAATTCTCCTCTGACTCGCCTGTTGGTCAACTAGGAGTATATCTGGGTTTTGTCTTATAGCCTCCTGGGAACTTTCCTTAATCGAAGCAGAAGCAGGAGAACATATTTCTCTCAATGGAGAGTGATGTGCAAGATTAGATACCTCTGGCATGAGAGCCTGCTGCGTAGTTTGGAGATAATCTTCTAATTTAGACTGCTTTCTTGCTGCACGAGCCCTAGTTGTCATCCCCTGGGCTTTTTTCCTTTTAGGCATAATGGACACAACTGGAAGTACAAGTTGTAAGACGATTTCCCCCTATCACCGAGGAACAAAATACTAAGGAATACAAGAACAAGTACGGTTCCTACATCAAACTCCCATCGTCTCGGAAGCTCTTACACCAAACGTAACCCCAACAGCCAGGAACAAATAGGTGCTGCCCCTAAGCCCCGTCTGGCCCTGAAGGGCCCCAAAGGGCTGCACCCTTTGGCTCATGGCCAGCGGCGAAGCCGCAGGTGATGGTCTTAAATAGTCCCGGGTTGGCTTCCGGTAGCAAGCGGAGGGGAGGAGTGCCCAGGTGTACAGACCCCCACTCCCTTCACTCACAATCCTTTCCTGCCCCTGCAGATCAGCAGGAGCCCCCCAGGTGCGGGGCGGAAGAGCAGAGCCGGTCCGGGAGAAGACAAAACTCTGAAGCAGCAGCAGGGCTGGTGGCTAGTGGATGACACTCAGGGCGAAGCCGCAGGTGATAGTCTTAAATAGCCCCGGGTTGGCTTCCAGTAGCAAGCAGCGGGGAGGGGTGTGAGGGGAGGGGTGCCCAGGTGTACAGACCCTCACTCCCTTCACTCACAATCCTTTCCTGCCCCCGCAGATCAGCAGGAGCCCCCCCAGGTGCGGGGCAGAAGAGCAGAGTCGGGCCGGGAGAAGACAAAACCCTGAAGCAGCAGCGGGGCTGGCGGCTGGTGGATGACACTCCATCTTGTATGATTTTCCAGTCCTCTTTCGTATTAGCAATTCCTCCCAACATGGTATTGTCAGCAAATTTTATTAGCACACTCTTACTTCCCTCACCAAGGTTAGTTTAAAATATTTTAAGACAGATCCCAAGACAGTTCTTTGGGGAACTCCATTAGCAACGTCTCTCCAACTAGGAAGTCCACCTCTTGGCACAATCCTTTGTTTTCTTCCAGTTGAGCAAGCAACTCCATACCCATCTATCTATCTTTTTATTAATTAATTTTTTTATTAATTCCCAATTTCTCCATCTTAAGCAGTAGTTTGCCATGCTGCACGGTATCAAATGCCTTACTAAAATCTAAATACACTAAATCTACTGCATTCCCTCTATCCAAAAATCCAGTTATCTTTTTTTAAAAAAAGATATCAGATTGGTCTGATATGATATGACCTTGGTGAACCCATGCTGCATTTCATCACATTTTCCTTTGCTACCATATCACTAATTATTGTCTTTCAGAATTTGCTCTAACATCTTATATACCACTGAAGTTACGCTAACAGGTTTATAGTTACCTGGGTCATTTGTACTTCCTTTCTTAAAGATAGGTAGAACATTTGCTATTCTCCAATAACTAGGTACCATTCCTGAATTAATAGATTAAATAACATTGCTAATGGACCTGAAATTTCATGTGCCATCTCCTTCAGTGTTCTTTGATTAAGATTATCTATGTCCTCCTGATTTGAGTACATTAAGTGCTTTGAGTTTTGCCTCCACTTGTGCTGTGGTAATTCCTATTACCACAAACACATCATCAACTATCTTGTCTTCACCACATTGGTCCCTATCATTATCTTTATTAAAAACAGATGCAAAAGAACTTAATTTCTGGTATGTCAAGCCGCCCATACCACAAATTAAGAAAAATTGTCCCCTAGCAGTTCCAGTTACCCTGCACCGATCAAGTGCCCACCCACCAGGTTCTAGAGTTCACTCTGCCTCGCCACACTCCGACTACATTCCAGCCCCCTTATGAATATGTGAGCAACGCAGCGTGCTGCAACTTGCAAGCAGGATCCGACCTGGCCGCACATGCAGGTCGGCCAGTGCATCCTCAACACCCGGAAGTGTAGTGCTAGCAATCTGGGACTGTTGCGGGGCATCACAAGGGCCAGGTTGGCACCACCCACAACACCCCAATTGATGAACTGCACCTGGCCAGAGGTAGGATAAAAGCAGCTCACAAGCTGCATGTGGCTCTTGAACACCTCATCTGCAGCTCTTGGGAGAGGTGGCTGTCTGGGGGGTTGTCAATGTGGTCCCCTCAGCAACAAGATAAGCCACAGCTGGAACTGCCATAGAAGCAGAAGGAGTGAGCCCTGAGCTTCTATTGCCAGCGCCTGAATCAGCGAACTACCACTGCTGCTGGGAGGGAGGAGAAAAAAAATCAGCCAGGCCTAGCAGTAGGGGAGCCACTGTCACCAGGAGGAAGGGAGTGACAGAGTTGGGAGTGCCCAGGGCAGAGTGGAGAAGCTTCCACCACTGGGGGACAGCTGGCCAGGTTAAAGGGAGGGAGCTGGTTGGAACCTCAGGCCAGGAGTGGCAGGGAGGAGCTGCTACCACTGGGAGACAGTCAGATGGTGCCTTGCTGGTGACAGTGTGTGTGGGTGTTTTGCAGTCTCTCTCTCTCTGTCTGTTTGTGGGAGAATCCACCCATCTTTTAAATCAGGGCCCACTGAAACCTAGCTACACCATTGCTGTGCTGCCCGGCTGTGCTGCCTCTGTCTTGTGGCTGTCTGCAATTCTGGTACAAGGCTCTTGGGGTCGGGAACTTTGCACAAGCTGCTCTAGCTTTAGAGAGGACTGGATCCAAAGACAGGGCTCCAAACTATAAAACATTCTTGGCCACAGTAAAGTTCACTAGGAAATCCACCTCATAAAGTGAATGATTGATATTGAATTACGTAACAATTGAAAAGAATGTTTTTCCAAAGCACAAGTACCATGTTCAGTCTCCACATAGGGAACCCAGGGGTCACCAGAGGACTGATGAGGGCCTACACTCAAATAAAATATCTTTGATATAACATAAAATCAGAGCTGGCAGGTACCTCAAGGGTCATCTAGTCCAATCCAATGTTTTGATGCAGGAATTCAGGATGTTTACAGCTACAACATCCCTGGCAGAAGGTGTCCCAGCCTCTTTTTAAAAACCTCCTGTGATAGACAGCCCATCTTCCCAAGGCAACATGTTTCATTGTGACAACTCTTACCGTTAAATTTTTTCTGATAGCTAAAATATCCCTGCCAAGTGGCTTTCCAACATCTTTCTGAAAACCTCCAGCAATGGAGAAGCTACAAGCTTCCTAGGAATCTTGTTCCATTGCTGCATGGCTCTGTTAGGAAGTTTTCCCAGATATTTAACAAAAATCTACCTTCCTGTAGCTTGAGCCCATTATTTATAGTCTTGTCCTCTGTAGCAATGGAGAACAGTTCCTTTCCATCTTCTTTGTGGTTTCTCTTTAGATCAGGGGTGGGGAAACTTTTCTGTTCCGGGAGTCTCACTGAAAATTAGAATGAGCTCCAAGGGCCACATAGAGGTTGGGGTAGGGGCGCTTAATGGGTGTACTGAAGAAAAGCAGGACCCAGATCATAGATCTGTGCCATGGATCTGTTCCCTACCCTTGTGTGCATGCCCTCCTCTCTGCTCCATTATCCTGATCTCAGTTTTTCAGTGCTTGAGGGTACAGACTGGATCCAGGTGCCAGATTCAGGCACTGGAAAGGGGCCACATAAAAACTTGCCGAGGGCCGCATTTGGCCCCTGGGCCTGAGGTTCCCCACCCCTGCTTTAGATATTTGAAGACTTCAATGTGTTTCCCCTTAATCCTCTTGTTTCTTGAACTGGGATCTGTCTGAAAATATTTTAAACTAATCCTCTTTTCTTTAGACTAAACATACACACTTCAAATCACTTCTTTAGACTATGCATACACACTGGGGGCGAGAGGCTAGTTGTTCCTGACCCTTATTGAAGGTAACAGAGGCCAAGGAGAAGCTTGTCTTCTAAGATGGTTTGGTTTTAGTCCCTTGTCCAGCCTACTTTGCTGGAAACTAATTGTGTAACTAATTTCCAGTATAGTCAAATATGTTTTCCCCAATTTGAGTGGACCTACACGTTCACTAACCCTGAACTAGCAGGGTGTTATTCTGACGAGAAACATAAACCACATTAGCATTCTCTTTTCCAGCCCTATACTGCACTTTGAACAAGTTTGGCTGGAGAGCTAAATACCATCTGGTACGACAGAGATTTGCATCTTTCATTGTGTATAACATGGTTAGAGTGAAAGAATTTCCCATCAAGTACAAATGAAGAGCTCTGTTTGCCCAGTGAATGGCCAAACATGCTTTTTCAATGTAGAATAGTTAATCTCTCAGGCCACCAATTTCTGACTAAGGTATAGAATTCTATGCTTGCCATATTAATGTTTTTGGTAAAGTACTGCTCCAAAGGTTCGACCAGATTCGTCTGTTTGAAGAATAAACTCTTTTCCAAAAATGTGTCTACGCAAGACGGGATGAGCCCCCAACGCTCATTTAACCTTCTGTAACAACTTAGGAGCTGATTTCCATAGTCCGCCGGTAAGAGGAGCAACAGCATCAGCAAAATTCGGCACAAAGCATCGGTAATATCTAGCCAAGTCTAAGAAGGAAATAGAGGTTACTTACCAGTAACTGTTCTTAGAGAGAGCTCAGCGAATTCTCACTAATGGGATCTACTTCCTGCTTCGCAGGCACCGGAAACCTCCTAGTTATGTCTCCAGGCACAGTAGAGCCTGGAGAAGACTAGAACACAGTGAGGACTCCGCCCCTCCCTCCCCCCCCCCGGTCCTGAAGAAAGCATGGGCTCCAGCTCGTGCAAGAGCAGGATCGGATAAAAGGGGGGAGGAACGCTCACCACCTCAGTTCTTTCCGATCCCGTTGTGGAACAACTGACTAGTGGTATATCCGAGAACGAGGGGAAGGTGGGTGGGACGTGAGAATTCACGGAGCTCTCTCAAAGAACAGAGTTACTGGTAAGTAACCTCTATTTCTTCTTCGAGGATCTCTATGATTCTCACTAATGGGAGAGTGAATAGCAGTTATTACCGACCTCAAGGAGGGTGGAGGCGAGGATATCAGTCAAATAAGGACTGTAGAACCGTTCTGCATACAGAAGTATCAGCTCTGACTGCGAGGTCCAGCGAGTAGTGTCTCGTGAACATATGGATCGACGACCAAGTAGCAGCCTTGCATATGTCTTGAATGGGCACACCACGCAAGTTTGTGAAGGAAGAAGCCACGGCTCTGGTGGAGTAAGCGCAGAGACGGGCAGGTGGAGATTTCCCTGCTAGGTCATAGGCTTTCTGGATGCAGAGAAGGATCCATTTGGAGAGTCTCTGTGAGGTGATTCTGACATCAATTCTTTGGCCACCGTACGAGACAAAGAGGGCGTCTGAGGCTCTAATGCGTCTAGTCCTGTCTAGGTAGTACGATAGGTCACGCTTGACATCTAAGCGATGGAGTATCTGATCAGTACAAGATGTATGTGGCCTTGGAAAAAAACACTGGTAGGGATATGGTTTGATTCAGGTGGAAAGGAGATACAACCTTTGGTATGAAAGCAGGGTCTGTACGCAGGTCTACCTTGTCCTTGTGGAAGCGTATGTAAGGTGGGGAGGCCCTGAGGGCGGTCAGTTCACTAACTCTTCCGGCAGAGCTTATTGCCAGGAGGAATGCTGTTTTGATGGAGACGTTCTCCATGGAGCAGGTGGTCATAGGCTCGAAGGGAGGGTTCATGGATTTGGTAAGGACGAGGTTAAGGTCCAACTGGGGGGCTGGGTGAGTGTTAGGAGGGAAGGTGTTCATGATGCCCTTCCAGAATGTTTTCATGAGAGGGTGGTAGAATAAGGTGCTCCCGTTGTCAGGTTGTAGGCGAGATGACAGGGCAGCTAAGTGGACCCTGAGAGATTGCATTGATAAGCCAGAGTCATGTAGATATAGAAGATAGTAGAAAATGTGAAAAATGTTTAGATGTATTAGGGAGATGGACCGAGAGGTACACCAAGTCGTGAAACGGTTCCATTTGGCGGTATAGCATGTTCACGTGGAGGCACGTCTAGAGTTCAGGAGACTGTCTGCAATGTTGCTGGGGGCATCCTGGATTATGGACGTATCAGTCAGGCACAGAGATGGAGCATTGCAGGGTCGAGGTGGAATATGGTCCTGTGTTGGCGGGAATAATAGGTATGGTAGGAGCGGGAGGTGAAAGATTTCGCTGGTCATCTCCTGGAGTGTCTGGAACCAGGGTTGCCTGGGCCAGAAGGGTGAGATCAGGATCATGTGCGCCTGATCAGCATGTGCCTTGCAGAGGATCTTGTACATCAGGGGGAAAGGCATATAGGAAGTCCCCACTCCAAAGTATTACAAAGGCGTCCGATATTGATCCTGGTTCCGCCCCTGCTTGACTGCAGAATCTGGGGAATTTGGCGTTGTCCTTTGTAGCGAATAGATCCATGGTGAGCATTCCCCATTTGTTGCAACAGTTGTGGAGTACTGGGTCGCAGAGGGTCCACTCGTGGTGGTCTGTGGCACGGCGGCTGAGTTGATCGGCGATTGTGTTGTCCTGGCCCGCGAGGTGCATGGCATGAACGTGAATGCTGTGTTCGATGCTCCAGAGCCAGATGTTCTCGGCCTCTCTGGACAGGTGAGTGGAGCATGCACCTCTCTGTTTGTTTATATACCATATGGCAGTGGAATTGTCAGTAACGATGAGGACATTTCTTCTTACTATGTGAGGGAGAAGTGTTCTGAGGGCCTAACAGATGGCCCTGAGCTCGAGCATGTTGATATGGAGATTTTGCTCCTGAGAGGACCATAGGCTGCTCACCTGTGGGTGGTCCATGTGGGCTCCCCAACCGGTCAGGGAGGCGTCGGTGGTTATAGACCTCTATATAGGGGGCAGCATGAAAGGGGTGCCCTGCAGGACATTGTCTTGACGTGTCCACCAGCGTAGGTTGAGAATGACTTCGGGAGGAATGGAAATGTGCATATCGAGGGGGTGGACAGCAGGAGTGTAATTTCGGGCCAGCCATTGTTGGAGGGTGCGTAGGTGTAGTTGGGCATATGGGGTGACTGCGGTTGTGGCCGCGAGGAATCCCTGGAGACGGAGGAAGAAGCGGACCGTCTTCTGAGGACGTGCCTGGGAGGGATCGTGTAATCTGGCGTATGGCCCTGAACCTGTCGAAGGGGAGGTATGCTCTGGACACAGAGGTGTCGAGGACGGCCCCTATGAATTGAAGTTGCTGCATCGGGACAAGATGCGACTTGCGGTAGTTTACTATGAGTCCGAGGTTTTGGAGTAGTGAGAGGATTACCTGGTGGTGGTTCAGGAGTGTATGTCGTAAGGAAGCTACTATTAGCCAGTCGTCCAGGTATGGGAAGACTCTGATGTGCTTCCTTCATAGGTATACAGCGACTACTGTGATGCATTTTGTGAACACCCTGGGTGCAGTGGAAAGGCCAAAGGGGAGGACTCTGTATTGAAAGTGTCAATTTCCTACAATGAAACATAAATAACGTCGATGTGCTGGGTTTATAGAGATATGGAAGTAAGCGACCTACAGATCGAGAGAGGATAACCAGTCTCCCTGGCGGAGACCCAGCATAATAATGGGGAGGGTAACCATACGGAACTTGAATCTTTTGATAAATGTGTTTAAACAGTGAAGGTCATTGATAGGTCGGTATCCCTCATCCTTTTTGGGGACAATGAAATAGCTGGAATAAAACCCAGAGTTTCGTTCTGAGAGGGGAACTTCCTCTATAGCCCCCTTGGAGATCAGTTCTAGAATCTCTGTTAGTATTTGAGTTTTGGGGGCGGGGGGGGAGGTAAGAAATTGGGAGGAAAAGAGGAAAATTTAATAGAGGCTGATGACCTCTCTGACCCAACGGCCAGAGGTTATGGACTCCCAAGCCTCGTCGAAGGGTTGGAGACGGTTACCAAAGGTAGTAGGATGGTGAAGGACTCTCGATCTGCGTACAGTTAAAAACGCTGTTTGAGGTGTTGGGTGATGGAGGAGGTGGAAGGGAGTCTACCCTTCACTCTTTGTTTTGTGTACCGCTTTCTGGGTTGGGAGGGTGCGGCCTGTTGATATTGAGCGGGGAAATGCCTATTCGAATTGAAGGAGTAAGGGGCTCGTTGTTTAGACTGGTAGGAGTAGGGGGCCGAGGAGGGATAAAACCTCTTTTTAGAAGTAGGGATGACTCCTGTGGAACGAGCCGTCTGAGAAGTCTCCTTTATCTTTTTTAAAGAATTGTCAGTGGAGGCAGCGAAAAGGCCTTCCCCATCGAAGGGCAGGTCCTTGATTCAGGTTTTGTTCTCTGGGGATAAGGTGGTGGAGCGGAGCCATGCATGCCGCCTTAGGGTAATGGCCGAGGCCATACCTCGAATGTTAGCATCGGCTATGTGCATGTTCGCAGTTAGCTGGAATTGGGCTATCTGCATACCTTCTCTTTGTAGTGCTGCAATCTGACTAGGGTCGGATGCCCTACCTAGCTGGCCCCACAGCCAATGTTGGTACCCACACATTGCAGACGCATAGTTAGAGGCCCTAAGAGATAGAGTTTCAGAAGAGAAGATCTTCCTCCCAATGACATCGAGACACCTGCCCTCCCTGTCAGCAGGTGAGGTCTGGATGCCACCAGATCTAGTTCTTAGGGAGGCAACTGCAAAGACAAGGGAGTTGGGGGCCGGGTGCTTATAAAACATGCTGGCCCCTTCCTTAAGGATGGCGTATAGCGAGTCAGTCAGGTTATTGGTGGCGGGGGCAAAAGAGGGTTTGGCCCAGACTTTGACCTGGATAGTTCCATTAGCTGCTCAAACATTGGGAGCATTACATGTCCCGGTTCCACTGTCCCCAAAATACCAAATACAGGGCCAGATTGGGCCTTTTTTACAATCCTGGAGAGGAGTTTAGGTAGAGCTGCAGTGAGGCGTTTCAGCATGCCCTGAAAGGCCTTAGAGTCCTCAGTGGCCAACATGAAGTTTGGGTCGGACATAGCATCTGGGGGAGGGGGCGAGATATTCTGATCCTCCTCTGGAGTAGAGGTAGAAGAAGGTTTGGAGTCTTCCGATAGTACCTCAGCCTCAGGGAGTTGGGGGGGGGGGCGGTCCTGACAAGTAGGTTGGCCCACTAGAGAGTTAAGGAACTCAAATCCAAAGGAGTGGTCTGACCGTGTGTCCTGTTGAGTTGCAGGAGCTAGCGGTGCCGGTGGCGCCAGGAGCTGTGCCTGCAGGGTCTCTTGGTGCTGAGGTTGTTCCTGCACGAGTTGAGGTTCAGGAGGAGGTCACGAAATGGTTGGTGTGGGCGGTACCCTTGGTGGTGCTGGCAGCACATACGCGGTGGTTGGCTGTTGTGCGAAATCTGACGGTGCCGGGTATGGGGACCGGCTGCGGGAGCGGTACTCATGAGCCTCATGGTACTGGTACTGGCGGTACCTGGTGTCCCCGTAGGAGAAGCAGTGAACGAGAGTGCCATTCCCTATTTGGCGCCTGGAGTCGCGGTCCCATGTCGAACTGGAGGGACTAATCTGATCTCTCACGTCGTGGTAGAACATGGAGCAGGAGTGAGAGCGGTCATAGCGATGGGTGCACGAGGGAGAGCGTGACTCCCTCACCCAGTGCAGATGCTGGAGGACTGGAAGGTTTGCCAGGGCTGCAGGCATGGGAACGGTGAGAGGCAGTGTGGGTGCGGGTACCGGTCTCTGGGGGGCAGGTGGGTCTGTTGGTGCAGGCAGGGGTCAGGAGGGGCAATTGGGGCAGGTGTGGTGCCTTGCGGTGCCGAGGGTGGAGCCGGCGGTACCGGAGTGATCGGTACCGGGGTTAGCGGCACCACCGAGTCAGCTAGCCGAACCTGCTGTTCGGAGGAACCTGCCTCTGCATCCAGAGGGCGAGGTGTCTGTGACGCTTCCAGACTGGCTGAGCGCTTTTTCTTTTTCTTCTTCTCACCATGTCTCTTAGCATGGCGCTCCTTGGCCTGTGGGGCACCCTGGGTCTCAGCGGCAGCTACAACGGTGGGTGTCATGGTAATCGTTGGAGTGGGAACGGTCTGGGACTGCGACTCCGCGCTCATTGTATTCTGAGTGGGGAGCCTAAGAGGCTCCTCTTCACCACCCTGAAGTGCCTGGCTAGTCAAGATAGCCTATAGGCGGAGTGCTTGTGCCCTCCTGGTTCTGGACGAGAGGCCTGCGCAGTGCTTGCAGGAGCATGTGTTGTGACCTTCTCCGAGGCACGCTAAGCACCTCTCATGAGGGTCACTGATCGAGAGCGTGGCTGGGCACGAGCTACATCTCTTAAAGCCTGGTAGTTTGGGCATAGTCTGGACCGCCGTGAAGGTGGTCAGGCTCGAGGCGAGCCCCTGAAAGAAGAGAGGTCTAATCCTATCTAGATAGGTTTAAGCTGTTTCTGACTTTCTAAGTATTAATACTTTTTTTTATTTTTTTTAGAAAAGGGAGGTGTTCAAGCGCAACGCAGTTGGAAGAAACTGAGGCAGTGAGGGCTCCTCCCCCCTTTTATCCGATCCTGCTCTCACGCGAGCTGGAGCCTGCGCTTACTTCAGGATGGGAAGGGAGGGGTGGAGCCCTCACCTTGTTCTAGTCTTTCCAGGCTCTACTCTGCTTGGAGACTGCTAACTAGGTGGTTTCCGGTGCCTGCGAAACAGGAAGTAGATCCCATTAGTGAGAATCGAGGAGATCCTCGAAGAACGTACCTGTTTCTTAAATCTGCGGAGAGAGATTTCTTTCAAGAGCCTCTATCTTACCAACGAGAGGATGTACCTGTCCCTTCCTGACTAGGTATCCCAGATACTTAGCTTCACCTTTCCCAAAACAACACTTCTTTGGGTTTGCCACAAATCCTACTTTTTTAATCGACTGCAATACAGCAGCAGTATGTGACAGATGGGTGTACTAGTCCATGCTATAGATTATATCATCCAAATATGCCTCTGCATAATCGTGATGCAGGCAACAGAACTTGATCCATTAGGCACTGAAACATTGTCAGAGCACCTTGCAAACCAAATAGCATAATTACAAATAGGAAGAGACCCAGGGTGGTTGTAAATGCTGCCAACTTATGAGCTTCCCTAACCAAGGGAACTTGCCAATACTCCTTTGTTAAGTCCAAGGTTGTGATTAATTCTTCTCGACCCAGGCAATGTAACCTTCTGAAATCTATACAGAAACGTATGTTCCCATCAGGTTTTGGGACGAGAAATACAAATCACTTACCAGTAACTCTGTTTTTAGAGAGAGCTCCACGTATTCTCACTCTTGGGGATCCTTTTCCTGCTTCGCAGGCACCGGAAACCTTATTGCCAGCAGTCTCCAGGCAGAAGAAAGCCTGGAAAAGTCTAGAACATGATGAGGGTTCCGCCCCCTCTCCCCCGTGAAAAGCATGGGCTCCAGATCGCGCGAGAACAGGAGTCTATAAAGGGGGAGGAGCCCTCACCACCTCAGTTCCTTCCAACCCCGTCCCGGAAGACCTGATAAGCAGGAACTCCGAGACTGAAGGGAAGGTGGGCGGGTCGTGAGAATACGCGGAGCTCTCTTGAAGAATAAGGTTACTGGTAAGTAACCTGTATTTCTTCTTCGAGGATCTCCACGATTCTCACTCTTGGGAGAGCGAGTAGCAGTTCAATGCATCTACCTCGCCGAGGTAATTGCTAGCAGAAAGGCTGTTTTGATTGATAGGTTCTCCATCAAGCAGGAGGCCATAGGCTCAAAGGGTGGCCCCATTAGTTTAGGAAGTACTAAATTAAGGTCCCATTGGGGGGCTGGGCGAGTGGTTGGAGGGAAAGTATGTAAGAGGCCCCTCCAGAATGACTTCATAAGGGGATGAGAGAAGAGGGACTTCGCCATCCTGTGGTTGCAGTTGCAATGATAGTGCCGACAGATGTACCTTCAAGGAGGAGGTAGACAAACCTGATCCTTGTAAGCGTAGAAGGTATTTAAAGACATGAGTAATGTTGAGAGAAGTGAATGGTAGGGAGAGAGAATTGCACCACTTAAAAGAACCTTGTCCATTTGGCAGCATTACAAGAGCTTGTAGCGTCTGAGATCGAGCCGGGTACCCTGCCCGCACGGCTGCAGAACCTGGGTAATTTTGTGCTCTCGTCTGTGGCAAACAGATCGATGGAAGGTTCTCCCCATTTGGAGAAGATGTCGTTGAGGACAGAGTCGTTGAGAGACCACTCGTGGTGATCTGAGGTACGTTGGCTGATCTGATCTGCAAGGGAAGTCTCTTGGCCTGCCAGATGGATAGCCTTCAGGTGTATGTTGTTGTGAATACTCCATGTCCAGATGGCTTGCGCCTCTAATGAGAGATGCGTGGACCGCGCTCCGCCCTGCTTGTTCACGTACCACATAGCCGTTGTGTTGTCTGTGATAATGAGGACATGCTTTCTGGCTATGTGGGGCAGTAATGCTTTGGGAGCCCAGCGGATGACTCTGAGTTCAAGCATGTTTATACGAAGAGCTCTTTCCGCTGCGGACCAGAGACCATGAACCTCTATGTCGTCCATGTGGGCCCCCCAGTCTGTAAGGGAGGCATCCGTGGTGATAGACACCTGTGGGTTTTGGAGGAGGAAAGGTATGCCCTTGAGTCCCTGACTCGGGTTCGTCCACCATAGCAGGTCGAGGTAGACCTCTTGCGTGATAGAAATCCTGAGGTTGAGAGGGTGAAGGGACGGTCTGTACGAACGGGCAATCCACTGTTGGAGCGTTCGCGTATGAAGGCGAGCATAGGGTGTTACTGCAGTGGTGGAAGCCAGGAACCCCTGTAGGCGTAGGATGAACCTCACGGTTCTGGTCATTTGGGAGGGTAGATCTAGGATTATCTATTTGATGGTCTGGAATCTGTCCAGGGGTAGAAATGCCCTCGCCAGATGAGTGTCCAGGATGGCCCCTATGAACTTCAGGTGCTGCGATGGTATGAGGTGGGACTTGGGTAAGTTGATTAAGAAACCCAGACTCTGTAGCAATTGGAGCGTCTGATGAAGATGGCTCATGAGTTCTTCTTCTGAAGGAGCCGCTATAAGCCAGTCGTCTAGATAAGGGAAGACTTTGATGTGCAACTTTCTTAGGTGAGCGGCGACAACTGCAACATATTTTTTGAAGACTCGCGGTGCAGTAGATAGGCCAAACGGGAGTGAGGTGTATTGGTAGCGTTGGTCTCCTGCAATGAAACGTAAGTATTGTCTGTGTACAGGATTAATCGAGATATGAAAATATGCGTCCTTTAGATCAAGAGAGGTTAACCAATCTCCTTGTTGGAGTCCTAGCATGATGATAGGAAGGCAAGTCATACGAAACTTGAATTTTTTAACATATTTATTGAGGTTGCGAAGGTCTAAAATAGGTCTGAACCCTTCGTCCTTTTTTGGGACCAGGAAAAAACTGGAATAAAATCCCGCATTCCATTCTGTAAGCGGGACTAGTTCAACTCCTCCCTTGGACACGAGCTTCTGTGCCTCCAATAGTATTTGAGTTTTGAGGGGGGAGCCCCTAGGGGGCTGGGGAGGGTGGGAGGGAGCGGAACTGAATGGCATAACCCTGTTTATTATTTCTCTGACCCAGCTGTCAGAGGTGATGGAAGCCCAATTGTTGTAAAAGGGAAGGAGACGGTTAGCGAAGTTGGGTGGTTGCTGAGTATCGCTCTTGATCTGGGGCATATTAAAACCGCTGCTTGGAGTTTTGTCCAGATGGAGGGATGGAGGAAAATATGCCTTTTCCCCTTTGCTTTGTAAACCTCTTTTTGGTCTGGGAAGAGGAATTCTGAGGTTGCTGAAACTGATACTGAGGGGAGAAGCGTCTCGTAGAGTTAGAGGAGTAAGAGGGATGCCGTCTAGGCGGATACGCATGGGGAGTGGGTAGAACCTTCTTTTGAAGGAACGAATAACCCCTGTAGACCTGGCTGTTTGTGATGTCTCCTTTATTTCTTTCAGTGTGTCATCCGTGCTGGATGCACACAGGCCCTCTCCATCAAAAGGTAAGTCCTCTATGCGTGTTTTATTTTCTGGGTTAAGGCTGTGGAGCAGAGCCAAGCATGCCTTCTCAGGATAATGGCCGAGGCCATTCCCCTGATATTAGAATCCGCAACGTGCATGATGGCGGTTAACTGAAATTGAGCCATTTACATGCCCTCTCTTTGCAAAGCAGCAATCTGAGAGGGGTCTGTGGCCCTGCTCAGTTGAGACCATAACCAGTGCTGATACCCGAACATTGCAGAGGCATAGTTCGCAGCTCTAAGGGAAAGGGTCTCTGAAGAGAAAATCTTCCTCCCAGTAACGTCAAGGTGTCTACCCTCTCTGTCTGATGGTGACATCTGAAGTCCCCCCGACTTTGACTTGAGGGAGGCAGCAGCAATAACCAGAGAGTTATGGGCTGGATGCTTATAAAACAGGTTTGCACCTTCCTTAGGTATTGCGTATAAGGAGTCTGCTAGCTTATTTGTAGGGGTGGCCAAAGCTGGTTTGGCCCAGATGGATTTAGAGGGTTCCATGAGCTGGTCGAACACAGGTAACATTATATGGCCAGTTTCCCCAGTATCATGAATACTGTTTTCTTCACTACCTTAGTAGGAAGTTTGGGGAGGGCTGAAGAGAGCCTCTTTAGCATTGACTGAAAAGCCTTTGCATCCTCAGTCGCAAGGGTGAGGTTAGGGTCAGAGATGGCATCATTTGGGGGGGGGGGCGGGGAGGAGATATGGTCTCATCTTCCTCTAGGGGAGAGATGGAGGAGGAGGAGGAAGCTGAGGGAGATTGGGAGACTACAGAGGAGATCTCCTGGTGTTGTGTCTGAAACCCTCATGTCTGTGCTTGCCCTGTAGGATCACCAATGATGGAACAGAGGAAGGCGGATCCCGTCGGTTGGACTGACTGGTTGTCCTGTGGCTGTCTCTGTGGAGCAGGGCGGTACTGTTGGGGCCGGGAGCTGCACGCGGGGTGGCTCATCCGGGAGGGCATGCGGTGACGTCTGGTAATGCGTTATCTGGTCCTGTACCGGCACCAGGTCCAGTGGCGGTCGAGAAATGGTCACTGTTGGAGGCGCATGGGGTGGAGCCGGTGGGATGTATCTTGATCCCTCTGTGCCCGCTTCTCTGGCACGATTAGCCGCTTCAAAATTGTAGAAGTTGGACCTGGCTGGGGAGGGGGACCTGCTTGGGGAGTGGTACCTGTAGGGATCTAGGCGACGGTACCGACTGCCCCCATATGAGGAGCAGCAGGAAAAAGGTGATTCCGATCTTTGTCTCTGCGGCACCACGCAGAAAAGTCATGGTGTCCTGTCGGAGATCCTTGCTCCTGTGTCTTGCATGTCCCCATCTCTTGGTGGCTTGACGGGGAGCGGGAGCGATGGTGTCAGTGGTGCCCTATGCGGGAGGCAGAACAGGAGATTCTATGCTGCTCAGTTTGGTACTGCGTCTGTGGCTCCAGCGGTACGTGCGATACCGGGATAGGTGGTAAAATGGGAGGGGGGAGCGGTGTCCCTTGTGGTTCAGAGAAAACCGTCTCCACCTCCAGTGTACAAGGTGTTCCCGCCTCCTCCACGCTCCTGGAGCGTTTCTTCTTTTTCCTTGGTTCCATCTTCTTAGAATGACGCTCCTTTGTGTGTGAGGTGGTCTTCAACAGAATGTTGGTACACAGCAAGACCAGTGCCAGAGGCATCGGTACCGGGGCGATTGGTGCCGGGGATGCGATTGGTGCCGGGATTGCACCCGGTGCCGGGGCTGTGACCAATGCGTCCCGAGAGCTCTGGGACGGTACCTCGGGGTTCATGGTGCAGGTGGGGAGCCTAAGAGGCCCCTCTTCACCACCCTGAAGCGCCTGACGGGTTAATATGTCCTGTAGCCGGAGTGCCCTCGCTCTTTTAGTTCTGGAAGAGAGACTCGCACATAAGTTACATGTGCGGATGTTGTGGCTCTCTCCCAGAAAATCTATTTTACTTCTTCTTTTCAACTACTTACAAAAAGTACTAAGAAGTACCAAGGTGTTCCAAACACGACGCGGTTGGAAGGAACTGAGGTGGTGAGGGCTCCTCCCCCTTTATAGACTCGTTTTCGCGCAATCTGGAGCCTGCGTTTTTCAAGGGAGGGGGAGAGGGGGCGGAACCCGCATCATGTTCTAGACTTTTCCAGGCTTTCTTCTGCATGGAGACTGCTGGCAATAAGGTTTCTGGTGCCCGCGAAGCAGGAAGAGGATCCCCAAGAGTGGGAATCATGGAGATCCTCGAAGAAGAACAACTGGATTACACCATTCACGTGATTCTGAGAGCATCTCCTGTACCTTTCCAGCTACCTTCTCTTGTAGACCCTCTGGAATCCTATATGACCACCTCTGGGGTTTTGCCTCAGGGTTTAATTTGATTTGAAGCTGTATCAGAGATGTTTTACCAGGAAGAGGTGAAAAAACAACCATACATGCATCTAAAAACCGCAGTGTTTCTTCATGTTGTGTTTTGGTCTCTCATAGGGCCTGTGGGGAGGTGATTTCTGCTGCCAAGACTACATCATTAGGGTCAGCCTGTTGTGCAACCTGTGGTTCCAGGTCCTCAGGCCCTTGTTCTGGATCAATAAAACAGAGCATCCTGAGCCTTCCAAAGCTTAAGCAAGTTGATATGGAAAATCTAATGTTTCATTTGTTTATCTGGGCACAAGAATTCATAATCCACAGGTCCCACATGCCTCAATCTTGTATGACCCCTGCCACGTGGCAAGCAACTTACTCTCTTGGCTGGGTAACAGGCATACCTGATCTCCAGGTTGATATAACAAAGGGGCTCTAGGACGGGTATAAGAAATAGCTTGTTTTTGCTGTGCCTGTGATATGTTTTCTAGGGCAAACCGACACAGTTGATTCAATCGTTCATATAAGTCCAGGACATTGTGAAACATATTCTGCATGGTGACAGACCAATCCTCCTAGGCTTCCTTCACTAACTCCAAAACTCCCCTTGGCTGTCTCCCATATAAAAACTCAAAAGGAGAGAAGCCAGTGGTAGCTTGAGGTAGTTCACAAATGGCAAACAAAAGAAAAGGGAAGAGTCTATCCCAATCTTAGTCTTCAGCTACAACAATTTTTTTTATCCTCATCTTCAAAGAGCTATTGAATTTTTACACTAAGCCATCAGTCAGAGTGATATGCTGATGTATGAACAGGCTTTATTTCCAAAAGTTCTCATACCCTTTTCAACAAATTTAACATAAAATTTGTTCCTTGGTCACTCAGGATAGTCCCAAACGAGAAAACACAGCCATCAACTTTCATGCTATTACAGGCCCTGTTGCACTCGGAAGGGTAATAAGTCTCTGGATACGAAGTGGCATAGTCTACAATTACTAGGATAAATCAGTGACCTTGGGCACTCTTCTCAAGTGGTTCCACTAAATCCATGCCCACTCTCCATGCCCAAAAGGTCACAAGAGGCATGGGGATTAAGGGAGCTCTCCAGTTTTTCTTCAGAGCCACTTTCTGGCAATCTGGACATGAAGCACAAAAATTCTGAGTTTCTGTCCAGATGCCGGGCCAAAAGAAATGATGAGCCAATCTAGCATAAATTTTTTCAGTCCCTTAATGTCCAACAATAGGTACTGAATGAGTGAGTTTCAGAAAGTGGAAACACTATTTGGGCAAGGACTTCCTTAGTTTGTGAATGCTGCACCAGTTGGTACAAGACTTCTTTTAAGCTCAAAGTGTGGGTAGATTTGGAAAAGATTAGGTTGAGCCACAATTCCATTCACTATCACCAACTGCTTGTAGACTTCCCATAGTGTTTCATCCCCTTCCTGTTCCAATACCAGGTCATAATGAGCATCCAAAACAGACATCTAAAGTAAGAGCAACTCATTCCCATCTAGTTCCTCCTCTGTATCTGCCCTAAGCTTGCAGTCTAAAAACTCCTCTGGTTCTGAGAAAGGATTTTCTCCTACCAGAATTTGAGCAGCTCCAATCTTACCTCCCTGACATTTTTATCTTTTAGACTTACGCACCTTTGTTGTGGCTTCAACAAAGTCTGTAGGAAACTCCAGAAACAATTCCTAAATCCCTGACATGCCTCCATTTCCTTACGGTGGTGAGCTTCCCAGGCCCTTTTTCATAAGTAGTTTGATCTCCTAACACCTGCCTTAAAAACTTCTAATCACAACTGATAATCACGGGCAAGGGTAGTCAATTAACGTTGCCAACACAACGAAGTTCAGTTTTACCTCCCACCTGCAGTAAGATTTCCACTCTACCCTACAGCAGATCATCCCCATGGACACAACAAATCCACACGGTCTCAGCAAATTGTATCAGATGCCCCCCACACCAAACCCTTGTCAACCAGGATCTTCCCTGTCAGAGAGTCTAATAAACCCTTTACTTCTTTTCCTTCCAGTTTTACAGAAATCACAAAGGCCTGGGGGAACAATAGGTACTGAATGAAGTAAAGCCATTATGTATTAAATTGCACTTCATGAGGGGGCAGGATCTCACAACATGTCCTAGTTTCCCACTTAAAGCTTACCATACAAGGATTTCTAATACCTCCCACAGGAAACCAGCACCCTGAGAACTGCTTATTCTAGCACCCTTGACCTTCAAAAAGTCTTCCATCCATCATACAGCTTCAGTCAAACTGCCTGGATGAAAGCGACATACCCAGGTCTAAACTGAGGGGCAGTACCTCCAAATATTGCTCTAGTATTACCAGCTCGAACAGATTCTTGACAGAAAAAACCCACTGGATTCAGCCAGTGGGCAGCTAGGTCCCGAAGCCACTGCGCCATCATTTGGGTCCACTCTCCAGCTGCAAAAGCTACTCCCCAGGACTTGTGCTGGTAGGATTTCTCAATACATCCAGTTGGTCTAAAATCATTTTCTTCACCAGTCCATATCCACAACCATCCTCAGCACTGAGAGCACAATATGTTGCCTACGACTCCCCTATCAGGAAGGGGGTAATTCAACTGGCCCAGGTTATCTGCTCCCACTCAGCAGTAGCAGCAATCTGTTCGTAAGTGATCAAATAGGCCCCAAGATCATCATCAGACCCAAGTAGGCTGAGATATAGACCCAGCTCCAAAGTTCATTGTCAACTGATTGTGAAGTTGTGGGATAATAAGTTGTTCCAACAATTTCTGCATCAGTTACTGTTGTTGTTGCAATTACTGTTGCTGAACTTTCATGCTGGAGTTGTGCTTGAAAGCTGCCTGATGCTGAATCTGCTCTTGGAGGATAGCCTGCTGTTGAGTCAAAAGTTGTACTAGCTCCTCCCCTTCCTTCCTTGGTGTGAGGGGGTTCAAGATCCGCGGGACCGCCTCAGCCTCTGCGGTCCACCGAGAGCGCCCGTCTTGAAGGTCTTGAAGTCCTCCGAGTTGTTTGGGGGGCCACTATGGAGAGGGCATTCTCTATGGCTGCTCCTTGGCTGTGGAGGCCCGGGTGGCCCTGAACCTCCCCTCCTTCCATCGTCACTGCAAGACTTGGCTGTTCTGCCAGGCTTTCAGTGAGGGAGATGGTTGAAGGGGGGTGGGGTGGTTAGGTTGGGTTGATTATTTTTACGTTCCCATATTCATATTTTTTAAATTTATATATTAAAAAAATCCCACTTGACACCATTATGTAAACTAGCAGTTCTTGGACTCTCCAAAGACTTTGCAGGAGAAGGCCTATTATGCGAACCACACAAAGCCTGGTCCTTCAAATCCAATGAGAAATAGCTTCCAAGTAGCTTCAGAGCTTTCAAGCAAAACGAAACAGTTTCTCTTCTATCATCCAGGCCTCTCTGAAATCTGTAACAAAGTATATGTTTAGACCCTGGTCCTCTTCAGGGAGTACAAATTTGACCGTTTGCCACTTGGACACACTCAGATAAATCCTCTGGCCTGACTAATTCCCAAGACCTGAACCTCCTTCTGTCCACTCCCTTGTTTATGTAACCACGGAGTGGTTTTCTAATTTTCACCTCCCTACTCATAGTGTTGCAACTCCTCTTAATGGGACAGTACACACTGTTACAGGGCCCATGGGAAATTGCTTCCTTTTGGCTAGGAATGCAAACGATCCAGCCAAGTCAGATGTGCAGTGTCAGTCTCGGGGAGGTTGATGAGGTGTGACCAACCACTAGGTGAAGAGCACAGTAGTAGTAGCAGGCAAGCTTATGGATTACTCCTGCATTTCATGGGGTGAGCCAACAGGGAGGGGAACACTAAGCTAGCTCCCATGGACAATCCTGGATCCTGAGGAGTGGCATTTTTGAGAGGAGTGTTCGAGTGTTGCAAACCTAGCCTGGGAAATCACCTTTTACAGTACCTTATCAATATTTTCTGCTGGGAAGACCCTCTCTACTGCATCTGTCTCTGCCCCATCAGAGCCCCCAAACGCCTCTTCTTCCAGCAAAGAATGTGTGAGGGGGGTAGTTGGGGGAGACCTGGTATGAGGCCTGCGCTCCTTTCACTTGTCCCAAGTCTTGCAAGACCACCTAGGTGAAGAAGTCCTCCTCCAACTCTTCTTCTTGCCCTTTTATGGGAATAGTCCCTCCTAAGGAGTGGGAGACTTCCCTCCTAGGGGGAAGAGGAAAAAGAGGAAGATAAAGAAGTAGGATGCCTCGTGCTGGTCCTACTATAATTCTGAGGACATTCTGAATGGCCTTGAGGAAACGTCTCCTCCTGAGAAAAGTAGGGTGTGTAAGAGTAAGCCTCTCTGTGGGTCCCCCTGAAAGGAAAAAAGAAAAACAGGTTTCCCACCCCCTGAAAAACCAAGAGAGCCTTCCAACTCTGCTTTCTTCTGTCAAAGGTAGGATGTGGTTGGGGTGCTTATGTTGACTCTCCTGCAGAAAGAGGTTATCAGTCATTTTAGGTTCCTGCCTTCTCATTCTGGAAGAGGGCTGTAAAACCAGCAGCATGACTGCGAGAAGGAAGGTCAGCTCCCTCTTATCTTGTTTTTTCTTGGAGCCCTCCCTGGATGAATCTAGCAGCGACAGCAACTAGGTCACGTAACAGACAAGGAAATCCAGGTCTCTGGTACCAAACACCCTGGTCTACAAGCATCAATTCCCAGAGGCAGCAGTGGATGATTGTAAGGCCTTACTATCAGTGAAGGCAGCTTCTTTTTCAAGCCCTTCTTATGAGGTCTTCTGTATTTCTTTGGCTCTCTCTCTTTGAAGGAGAGAGAGAACTTCCACAAATCAGACAATGGTGATGGTATGGGGAACACAGAGAAAGGATGGAAGTTACAACAGAGGTGGCTGCATGGTGTGCAGTGCCACTGAAGCTCATGCTAGGAGTTTCCTCCCATGTACTCATGCAAAATCCATCAAGGATAAAGATGTGGCTTGCTTAAAAGAAACTTGTTACTAAGCTGACCTGGTCTGCAGTCAGGGAGGAGGGCCTCTTGAAACATAAGGTTGCCCTTACTGAAACTTGGATCACTCCCTCGGACTCTGTCACGCCTGCTACCCTCTCCTGTGGGGGTCTCACCTTCTCTCACCAACCCCGCCCTGAAGGACAGGGTGGTGGGGTGGGCCTCCTTCTTGCTAAATCCTGTCAGTTCCAACCAATTTCTCCTCCCCCCTCTCTCTCCTTCCATACCTTTGAGGCTCACTCCGTGCGCCTCTACTCCCCCCTCCATCTAC